>CAJQZP010001169.1:117500-650258 GCA_907164705.1 Parnassius apollo
ATCCCTATTCACTCTGTCATAGGCTTTTTCCAATCCATGAACGCACAAAAAACCTTTTGGTTTTTGGCCAGAAACTTCTCCGCGATCATGCGCATGGAAAAGACTTGATCTGTACATCCCATTCCCTTTCTAAATCCCGCTTGCACATCCCAAATTTTTCCATCAGTTTCTTTCATGACCCTTTCAATCAGTACCTTAGCATACAGTTTTCCCACAATGCTAAGAAGGCTGATACCACGGTAGTTTTTACAGTCCTGCTGCAACCCTCTTCCTTTATATACTGGGACTATCACGGCTTTGCACCAGTCTACCGGTACCCGCTTCAGTTCCCAACATAAATTAAACAAGGTGTGCAGCAGGCCTGCCACCACTTCCTCTCCAGCCCTTAGCATTTCGAGTGAAACTCTATCATATCCGGTAGCCTTACCTGCTTTCATGCTTTTCATTGCTTTCATTATTTCATCTATACTTATCTCGCTACCTCTTTCCTCTTCTTCCGATGCCATATGTATGTAATCGGAATCTCGGAAACGGCTCCAACGATTTTCATAAAATTTAGTGGCCGGGGAGTTTCGGGGGCAATAAATCGATCTAACTAGGATTTATTTTTAGAAAATATCTTTTTTTTCGTGTTTTCAGGCAATGAAAAACTGCTACAATATAAGAAGGTAAATTTTGACACTTTGTTAATCATCATAATAGCTCAAGTGGATATCCAGCGGTCGCAAAATCGTAATCCATTGGTTCGCGTCCTGTCTTCAGTCCAACTTTTTTCCTTTTTTTAAGTTCCCTTCTTTTGTGAGAAAATCTATTATATCGAGCCCTTTTCTAAGTTTTTTTTTAAATACGAAAGTTTTAATTAAACTCATTGCACTCATTATTTTTTATTCAAATAACCAGTCCATTTTTTTCTGTCAATAAGATCAAAAATATTATTCATAATGCATTAGTATGTAGTTTGTATCTAAATGTAATTTCAAAAAAAATCGAGCAAAGCTCGTAAAAAATAAAGGTGACAAACGAATATACTTTCACTAGATGATAAGTAGATACTGGGCCTATAGACATCTACATATATCCACGGTTAACAATCAAAATGACGACCCTGTGTTTACCCCTGAGGACTAAGATAGAATACTTAATTTGCAGTAAAACGAGATCTTCGGTTCTCTGTACTCACAATATGTTGCTATTTTACGCTGGCATTCCGTGAGAGCGTGACTCTGCCCCAGTCGAGGGAGGACTTACCCTGGAAGGAATTAATTTAATCACTATTCGATCACTGCAAGCGTCAGAAACTAATTGAGGAAAATGACGTAGAAGTGCGTGTCATATTACGTATTTTTGTTGTCAGACATTTTAGATATTCACATATATACGAGCTTAAATGTCTTTAAGTTTTACACTCAATTATAATAAAAACTAAATCCTCCATTATTTCTAACAAACATCTAAAAGAATTAACGCGCTTTTTAAGTGACCACAAACATACGATTACTTCACTAAGTGGCCAGAAGTATTTGCCATTCCAAATTAAGAAGCTTCAACAGTTGCAGATATACTAGTTTACATAATGATTTCTTATATTTACGCGAACACTATACATTGATTAAAACTACTTTTACGGATTTTATCGCGCTTTATTTATATTAATTTTAGTACCCGACGTTTCGGGTGCTTTCCAGCACCCATGGTCACGGAGGACTGAGGTGACTGACGTCCCGATGTCAAAGTTAACCCGGAGTACCTTCAGCTTTTTAATTATTGTTTTTGGTCCGCTCTACGCAGAATGAACTAACTTTATTTTGAAGTCTTGCAGTGGTATGCTTGGGTTTAGTTTTAATTTTATTAATTATAGGATCCCAAGCAGGTGGTAGTACCCAGCCTCCTTCTCTATTGAAATTAGGATGTTTTTTAATTTCAATAGCCTCACGTATCATCCTTGGTAGGAATCGATGTTCTTTCGCGAGGATTTGTGGTCTATCAAATCTGATGTAATGGTTGGGGCCATCTAAAATATGATCGCAAACTGCAGAGTTCCCGGAACGTTGATGCTTCACGTCAGCTATGTGTTCTTTTATTATTTATATTATTATGTGCTCTTTGTGAGATCAATTAGAACCCGCGTAAAAGAACACATAGCTGACATGAAGCATCAACGTTCCGGGAAGTCTGCAGTTTGTGATCATATCCCAGACGGACCCACTTTATAATACATTACATTACCAAAGTTACATTAATATTATTACCAACTTAAATTAGGTGCATTAAATGTTATGTTTCTAATAGACAAACTATTTAAACAATTGGGTACAAAAATATAAAATAGTCTTAGGCGATGAGCGTAAAATCACATGGTGAACTTATTACATTCTGTGAATAATCGTGACATAGGATGATTATAACATACATGTATATTTTTATAAATTTATAATAAGATAATATGTTGGTAAAGTAAACCAATAACATAGGACGAGAAGTTGTTTTAAGTATTAAGAGTATTTAGTAAGAGTTCATTAATATAAAAAAATTTGTTTATATTTTATGTGTTTACGTGTAACGACGTCTCTCAAAGACTTAGTTAACTGAGTGATTAGACTAAGTATAACATAGTTTAAAGTTCTTTTTGCGTATAAGTTATTATATCTAAGTAATTGCAGTTTTAGATTATCAGTTCTGCGTGTGGAGTATAATAACTTATCTACCTTTTTAAAATCTTCAGTAAAGTAATTTTCAGTTAGTAATGTTAGTTCAACTTTGTCGTGAATAAATATAATTTTACAAAATGCAAATAGTTTTCGATAATCATCTTTAAAATTAATTTTGAGATTATTAGGGACTATTTGTTTTAAAATGCGCAGCTGAAGTGAGTATATTCGATCTAGATATTATTTGTAGGTTCTACCATAGCTTGACAAGCCATATTGTATAACAGATTCAGCTAAGGATTTATAGAGCATTAAAGAGGTTTTGTAAGGTATTTTTTGATTGATTAATGTAAATTTCGCTAATATCCCTCTTAATATATCACAAACACGCTCTTTCCAGTTTAGCCGATCGTCAATTATTAGACCAAGATAGGTGTGCTTATTTACAATTTCTATGGCATCGCAATTACAGGGTGTCGAATTGTTAGTATTTTGTACATGAAGGCAGTGATGTGTGTGCGCTATTAGTTTAGGTATAAAAGAACTTCTGTTGTGGCTTGTACTTATATACATAAGTTTAGTTTTGGCAGCATTGAGTACTAAGCCGACGTCGTGTGACCACTTCGTCAGTGTGTCAAACTCTTTTTGAAGTTTCATTAATACCTCCTGTATACTACGCCCAGCAGCTACTAAACAGGTATCATCTGCAAACTGATACATCTCACACTGTTTAATTAAATTAGAAAGATTGTTTACGTAGATGAGAAAGTGTTAATAGTCATTTATATCGAGTAATTGAAGAACAAATTTTGTTTTATGAAGAATTAAGCACCGTACCTGCACAAATCGAGTGCGTCATGAACAGCCGCCCCCTTTGTCGTACGTTGTCAAGTGACCTCTTGGAGCTGCTGGCTCTAACTGCAGCGCATTTTTTGAATCTAACGTCTTTGAAGTGATTACCCTCTGTAGACATGAACGAGGATAAATTTCGTGTTCTTCTACGTCATAACTTGTTATACCGGCTGGTGCAGTCATTTTGGAAGCGATGGAAAACGTAATATTTACATACGTTGCAATCTCGACAGAAATGGAACATGACAACTAAACCATTAATGGTCGGAACGGTGATTTTCTCACCAAGGAAAATACGCCGCCTCTTCATTGGCCCTTGGGGATCGTCGAAGAAGTTTTTCCCGGATCCGACGGAGTAACTAGGATAGCTCGTGTTAAGACCACGGCCGAGTGATATATGCGTCCTGTTGTTCCTCTGTGCCCTTTGCCCAATCAATAGTTTCGAATTGTCTTTCTGGGCCAGATTAGTAGTTTAGATTAGGTTTAATATTAGCTTCAGTTAGTTGAAGGGAACCCTTCAAGCCGGAGGGGGGGAGTGATTGTGCGGAAAAAACGGGTACTCTCATATTTTGTTTAGTTGGTTATTGTTTGGCCAGTGCCCCTCCCCATCCTGTCCACGCATTCCATTCCACACGCACTGAAGCCCTCTTTCAATTTTAATTTATAATGTACTTAATATTAATAATACTTAATGGTTTTAAATATCAATAATTTTGTACACCAGAAGTGATTAATGTGTTGTACTACATTTTTTATAACAATTGTAAAACACACACATCATGCAAAATAACCACATAAACAATAAACAATATTCTTACACCATCGCTACACGGCTTCTAGTAAAACATTAACAAAAATTTTTGTTGATAATCGTCGTTAATATTAATCACATCTGTCACTCAGTCCAATATAAATAAATGTGCAGTTCGAGAGAAACAGTATTAAAGGAGTTCACTGACTTGTATTCGATTGACTAACAGACGATTGAACTCTGTAACATAGAGAATTGTAATTAACGTCCAACTGCACAAAACTTTTTCAGTCCACTCCGAATAAGTGCTGGACAAACGATGCGTCGTTGAACAAATAAAGACTTTGAACGCTTTGAGAATTTAGAATGGTGTGTTTACAGGAAATTAGTCGAATCAAACGTAAAAAAGTCTTCAGTTCTTTTGTTAGCGTTAATATGTAAATAGAAATAAAATAAAATATAAATAGAAAGCCACGACAAAAGTAAATGTAGGAAATATAGAATTGAATACAATACAGTAATGGCAGCATTAATGATATTCAAGTATTGTAGGATTTGTTTGTCACTAAGTTCATAATATAAAATAAATCACAAATGGTATTATTAGTAACCTCTCACAGGCTTTGTATAAAACATTGGGAGACATAAATTAACGAAATAATAAAAATAATAATACGATTTACATGAAATTATAATTTAAATAAAGAAAATAAATTACTCGGTCATACTGAAAGTGGCAATTAAGTAGATGGATTTTTTCAGGGAAACCCAGGAAGATCACACAGCTTCTAATGGATAGCGGTATGACCGTCTAGCTTACACCAGATGTAAAAACCGACCGGCGAGGGGGAGCAGCAACAAATTAGTGAGACGTCTCGTACCATCGATCCATCCACCAAGCTTGGCGATTAAACCAAAAAAAACCTCCTTAGCGGGAAAAGTCCATGTCTGCACTGGACTTTTGCGAGCTGTTCGGAGTTCTTTTTTTTTCTTGTTAAACGCAACGTTGTTTCATACTATATAAGGTAGTACATATTCTATTACATAAAGAGCATAAATGAAATCATTGCACGGGATCGAATGGCCATGACCGCTCGTGATGGTTGTCCATTAACTAAATATCGTTACACATATTCTTGTGGTTTAGTTTGGGGGCGATTTTTATACAAAAATGCTTTCAAGTTCATGCATCGTTCGTAAAATATTTTAAAGTAACTTGTTTATGAAATGATTTAAGCACTGGCATTTTACTGATGTAATTGAAATCATTATGTAGAATAAATATTAACAATTCGCAATTAACTGTCAACTTTTCACTAATTTAGTGACAATAATGCGGATATTAATATATGGTATCTTTCTCTCTTTTATCTTTGTCCATCTCTCTCTTTCCTCTCTCTCCTTCTCTTGCACGGTGTCAGACGAAAGCGTCCAATATGTTTTGTTTAAAGAATTTGATTTTAAATGGAACTTGCAATTAAACGTCCAATTAGTTGGTTCGAAGGTGATGTAATCTCGAAATCTCGAGAGACGGTGTAAGAATATCCACTACCCCATACTGTCCCGCAGCTGTCGGAAGAGCCGACAGAGAGAAACGGGAGAGAAAAGGAGATACGCCACGGCGTTTTTCTAATAACAACTAGAAAATAAAAAGTACGGTTGCACCCAGCCTGCCAAGCGTGGAAACTGTGGTAAATTCATATGGGGGACGCCTATGTTAACGAATAGATTTAATAACTTAATAGTCGTTACTAAAAATACTTAGATCTAAAATTAAGTAGAATATTTTTTACAAATCTATTTTGTATAAAAGACTCGTGAAGACGAAAGAATCATAATGTTGTAAATTTTATTTTATTAACTTCGGTACCAGATACAGCGCACGTGATAACACACTCTTTGAAACCGGAAGACATTCAAGGCAAAGCGACGTGACGTCCCATTTTCTGCAACGTGTTATATATACTTACGCGACCAATTTCCTGTTACTCTGGAAACGAACTGTAACCGAGGGAATGCAAAAGGAAATATTTTTTTACAGCAACATCATATTAAGTCACACTTATACTGGTTATAGTGCTATGTTGCAGCTACTTTAGGTATAATTGTAGCATGAATTGGTCAGCTTGATTGGGGAAGGACCACGTTCTAACAGAATATAAAGATTATAGCTGAAAGGAAAAATAATACGTTATGATGGGACGATGAGATACGTATGGAAGTTGAAGCAAAGAAGAGAGCATGGCTAGATTTACTAGCAACAAAGGCTGGTAATTCTAGCGGTACGAATGAACGAATGATGATATTGAAAGAAAAAAGGCAGTCTTTAGACATCTAAATAAGAGAGTAAAAGAAGTGGTTGAAAGGAAAAAGCAAGAAAGAATGATAGAAGAATATCGAATAACTTCCAGGCAAATATTGAAATGTTCTGGAGACTTGGCTGGCATGCTAGATAACGAGCATGTATGCGTAGGTGTATGGATATGAAGGAGGCGAGAAAGGTGTGTCAGGATCGTGCCAAATGGAAGTCTGTAGTCTCCGCCTACCCCTCTGGGTGACAGGTTTGGGTTCTGGGTGGAGTGTTTATGTTTATGTATTATAGCTTAATGCTGCAGTGTTTCCTACGTTGAGTGTAGAGAAATGGAAACCCTTATTTCTGGAAATGGTCCAATCCATCTTAGTCCTCAAGGGTGACAATGCATCTGCATTTTGATTCGTTGTCCAGATCTCAGGTGGACTGTGTGCTTGGTTGTCACACTTATTGTACAGAAACAAACTTCGTCCCATGGCTTGTCGTAAGTGAAGGAAGCTCCCAATACAGACGACAGTCTTGAAAGTTAAAAAGTCATCGATACTTATATAAAAATGTCACCAACTTAATTCCATATTCACATTCTATCGTTGGTATCACCCTTCTTATATCATCACTTTATTAATCGTAATACCTAGTACACAATACTTATATAGTTTCGTCCACTCTGTGTAACATTTCCACAAGTTACATTGAGGACCGCAAGTTGTTCACAGTAATGTACACTGTGTGCAGCAGTTCAACTAATACATCTCCGTGGCAGTGAAGCATGTAAGGAGATTAAGTACAATCGCGTTGAAACGGCAAAGCTAGTTAGAATTGTAATTGCCACTCGGCTCACTTTACTGTACTCGTACGACTAGAATGCTTGAGTATACGTGATACGGTGACAGCTTGGCTTACCGTATTATTATACCACATATTTGTGTTCTACACATTTAGCTTTTGTGTCTTTTTATTTCATTTGAATCTTATATGTAGGTAAAGCTTAGGTAAAGCCACGTTGCAGCTATATTATCGCTCAAACGCAGTAGGACCACGCTTTCACAGAATAAAAGCGTAAAAAACAGAATAGTGCTGTGTTTCATACAGTTGTTGTAGAGAACCAGGGATTCTTTTTAACTGGTAACGAAGCATTCTATCTTAGTTCTTACATAATCTTACCTTCTTGTCCTCCAAAATAATGGAAACAACTTTTAACTGCCAGCTCATGAGGAACCTCGAGGATTATCAGCTGATTAACAACCGCTAGTGCGGTTTCCATCGGGGTCGCTCAGCTGGTGATCTTCTGGGTTACCTAATTCATAGATTGGCAGAGGCAGTAGAGTACAAGTGGGAGGCGTTGGCCGTTAGTTTGGACATAGCTCAGGCTTTTGATCGGGTTTGGCACAAAGCGCTTCTTTCTAAGATTCCTTCCTATTGCTTTCCAGGGAAATCGTGCAGTTGGGTCACCAGTTTTCTTGCATATTGAAACATCAATGCTTCAAGATTACAAGATTAGTGCTTGTGTTCCAAAAGGCTGCGTGCTATCACCGACGCTGTTTCTTCTGCATATCAATGATATTTTTTTATTTTTTTATTTTATTTCAAACAAAATCCACAGCTCTTTGTTACATCGTACGTACATCTTATGATCTTAAATTATAGCCAAAAACGGATTTACATTATTTACATAGTATTTTCAATTTATAACGGACATGTTGAAGACAAAGTAGTTGGGACTAAAAATACATATTTTTAAACATCTAGAATGCAATCATACATAATGCTCGTATGCGCCTCCCTCGCACGTGGGCATGTGTGTATGTGTGTGTGTGTGTGTGTGTGTGTGTGTGTGTGTGTGTGCGTGAGTGCGTGCGTGCGTGCGTGTGGTGTGTGTGTGTGTGTGTGTGTATGTGTTAATGAGTTACCTAAACTCACTACATCAGAAGTTTCAAGACATCCTTCTTAAACTTATCCTTACTGGAATGGAAAATATCAACTGAGTGGAATATTTTATTATAAACTTTTTGTAAACGATTCACCAGAGAGTTTTGTGCATAGTTTATCTTTGTCTTAACAACCGCAAACAAAGGTGTATGTGTCGTTCTACGTTTCGGAGTACAAAAGCAGAGAACTCTATCAGCTAAAGTTACACAGTCAATACTTCCATTACATAAACCATGCAAAAATGCCATGTCCATTAGAGTACGTCCATCCTCAAGGCTTATTATATTGAAATATCTACAAGACTCTTGATAGTTATTAGTGTAAATAAAATTTCTATACTTTAAATGTCTCAGGAATTTGTGCTGAATTTGTTCTAAGTTATTTATATGAACAGTATAATGAGGGTTCCATACAGTACTGCAATATTCAACAGTTAATATCAGTAAAGGGTCTGCTTACGCGTCGGATGAAGCCAAGGCTTTTGTAGGCCGAGTGCGTTATTGTTTCAATATATTCTGAGAAGTTTAACTTGCAATCCAGTAATATCCCCAGATCCTTCACTAATTCTTTCTTAGTTATATTAAGGTGATTTATTTGGTAGTTGAAATTTGTAGGTTCTCTTTTCCTTGTGAAAGAAACGTAAAGACGCTTGCTGACATTAACTCCTATACGATTTACTACATAATAGTTACCAAGTCGCACAAGATCATCTTGAAGTTTCATGCAATCTACATAATCAGTGATTTTCATATATATTTTAGTGTCATCAGCGTACATCAGAAACTTAGCATTATGAAAGCACTTGCCCACATCATATAGATAGCACACGTACTACTCAAGTAGACTCAAAATAGAACCTTGTAGAACTCCGGATGTTATTTCCACGAAGTCAGAACGGAACCCTCCTAAGACTACCGCCTGAGATCGTTTCCACAGATATGATTCCATCCACCTGAAAAGGTTACCTCGTATGCCCAGCTCAAAAAGCTTACGTAGTAATATGATGTGATCTACGCGATCAAAGGCTTGCTCAAAGTCAGTGTAAATGACATGTACTTGCGACCCTCCATCCATATTTGAGGCAGTATAATCAATAAATGCGCCCAAGTTCGTTGCTGTAGAGCGCCCTTTCACAAAGCCATGTTGTTCTGGGGGTATTGAAGGTAATATGATGGGGTATATGTGCATATGAACGATTCTTTCTAGCAATTTACTTAACATATTGGCCGGTAATTCTCAATTATTGTCTTCAGCCCTTTCTTGTGTATAGGTACAACATGGGCTTCCTTCCAAATACTTGGAGAGTAGCCATCGCGAAGACACCTATTGAATAATAGTGCTATAGGAACAGGTGCACATATTACAAATAATACAGGAGGCAATTTATCGCTACCGGCACCTTTCGTAATGTCAAGCTTACAAATTAAATTCTTAACTTTCTCTGGATTTATTTCAATATCTTGGATAACATTTAGATTTAAATTATCAGATCGTATAGTCAAATTATTGTCAATAGATTTAGTAAAATTACTTTTAAAAAAATCGTTAAATGATGAGCAGATTGCTATTGGGTTATTCACTTTAGTGTCTCCGTATGTCATTTCTTGAGGATAATCAGAATGTTTTTTACGCTTAGACTTTACATAACTCCAGAAAGCTTTGGGGTTATGTTTAATATTCTGTTGAGGCTCCCCGAAAGTTGCGTAATCAATCGGATTTTTATGCTTCTTCCAACTAGAGTGCAATTTACTCTTTTCTTTTATAAGGTTAATTAGTGCTCTGCTATACCATATTGGATAAGAATAATTACCACTACATCGGATTTTAGGAACGAATTTTTCAATTAATTCATTTATTATACTGTAAAATTTATCAGTAACACGATCTAAACTTGTTTCCCTTGTGATAAAAGCCCAGTCTTGTTTCAAAAGTAAATCATTCATACTACGGCAGTCTGCTCGCTTAAATTGATATTTAGTCCTAAAAGAAGGCCTGCGTGAAGGTACTAAGATGTCCGTCGCAGATATGTACAGAGCTGGATGATATACATCTTCTATAACAAGCACAAATTCAGATTTTTGAACTTTTATCGGGAAAGATGAAAAGATTAAGTCTAGAGTGTTCTTGCTACTGTTTAAGAGTGTATTGTATTGAGAAAGGCCTATGAAAGAACAACAAGATATAAGATCAGATGCTGCAGTTTGAACTTCGACTGATCCTTTCCTACGTACAACTGGGTCTCCAAAAGTCCAGTCAGTACATGGTAAATTAAAATCTCCTGAAACAATTATATAGTCATTTGGGTATTTATCACGAACAGTTAACAGTTTGTTAATGAGATCCTTTATGCGCGAAGATATTTTAGTGGTATATAAACTACCGAAATATATGTTGCAAACCGTTCAATGCAATAAGCATTGGTGATACTTTATACACCGGCTGTGCCAATATTCCTCGTGAAAACGTCGCCGAGTACCGGAACAACTTTTGTCTGAAGGTGACACTTTGTTGTACAAAATCTCTGACTGGAGGCGACTAAAACTAGTCCTCTTCAATCCCCAGAAGACACAAGTTTGTGCGTTTATCGCTAAAGAAAACCTTTTTGTCGTATCACCTTAGTTCCACGGCACTCCTCTTGTAGTCTCAGGCATTAACATATTGAGTGACATACAGTTCGTGGTCATTTGAAAGAGTAAGCCAAAATTAGCCTCTAAAAATCTTGGCGTGCTCAGCAGGAGGGAACAGTATTCTATGCCGGCCTGCACTTTGACAGGGCGAAGGTTCAACCACACATGGAATACTCTTCCTATTTCTGGGCTGGGGCTCCCCAGTGACAGCCCCTTCCATTTGATTGCATCCAGCGTAGATCAGTTTGAATCGTCGGCGACCAAGCATTTTCTGATTGGCTTGAATCACTGCCACTGTGAAGAGATGTTGCAACCCTTTGCGTATTTTATACATCTACCATGCACGCACGCACGCATGCACTAACCCACATACAAATACACAGTTGTTAAGAAAAAATTGGATTTATAATTTACAAATAGTAAATGCCTGCAGAGGGTCACAAGGATTATAGTCACGATTATAGTCACAAAGTAAACAATAACTTCCGTCCGAGCAATCAATAAGTGAAACCTTTAAATCGACAAATCGTTTAACTCGAACTAGAAACATTACGTTTGATTCTAAACTCATACTTATCGCGTATACCTGAGCCTTATTTAAGTGCTGTCATTATATAAAAAAGGGAGTGGTGGGAACGGTTTTTTAACTCTGTTAAACAGCTGATCATGAGGTCCTGGGTTCAAATCCCGGGTCTAGGGTAGCTGCCCGGAGTCAGGAAGTTGGCGGTGTATTACCCCCGTGCCTCGGAAAGCACGTAAAGCCGTTGGTCCTGCGCCTGATCTCCTTCCGGTCGTGTCGGTTTACCGTCCCATCGGATAACCGATGGGGAAAAAAGGTTCTCGAGTGGCAGCCTCGTACCGGTAGGCGTAGTGGAGGGCGACCCCCAGTAGATGGAGTGACGACCTGGTAAGATATGCAAGAAGTCGATGGATGCAGGTGGCTCAGGATCGTGCTTTGTGGCATTACTTGGGGGAGGCCTATGTTCAGCAGTGGATTTGTAAAGGCTGTAATGATGATGATAAACAGCAAAAGGTTTGTTTAACAGAATTCTAAAAGCAATATGGTGATAATATTTTGAATAATTTGAATATAGAACCTTCACGTTAGTTTTTTTTTATGTACCTTTACCGATTTCTCTCAAATGGCAGAATCGACTAAAATCATTCTTGTTATTATAAATAGGCTATTATACTTCAGAAGCAGTCCTGTATAAATTTAAATCAAAAATTTTATCTCTGAAATTAATATAGAATCAGAAAGTAGAACAAGACCACATTCTAATTGTTTGTTCTTTTTAAGTGCGGCTGCTGATCATGCAGTCTCGGTAACATCTTGAACTGAGAAAACTGTAGGTGATTCACCCCCATGGCTACGACTGCATGTGGCCGTTGGTCATTAAACTAGGCTGAAAGTATATGATGGACATGTGAAGTCCGCAAGCACGCAATGCATGTGGGCTGTTAATAATTTTTATGATCACGCATATAAATTGCTAACGTGTTTTTTTTTTTTTGCATCCATTTCTTTTAAAGCATAACCTCCATTACAGAAAATTTTCCTGTGTTTTGGAAGTTTTTCAGACTCATAAATACTAATAGACAAATATCTAGGCCCGGAATAATTTATCTGAAGGACTTTTAAGCACTTGCCACTATTCTATCATATTCAAAATTTAGCTATTGTAGTAAATATTTAATTGCCAAAAAATATATATTTGATAAATTGCTGCTCACCTAACAGGTAGGTATATGAAATCAGAAGTTTATTTTAATTATATTTCAATGTTTTATTGTACTATTTTATTTTAATAATTCGGCTAAGTTACTGTACCAAAAGTGTAAAAAAACTATATTTTTATATTCACCAAACTAGACTGTCGTTAAACTAAAATACTACAATCATTCAACCAAATGCTAATATATAATCTTACGAAATATTTTAAAACATATTATAGGATATTACATATATCTCATGTGTCTTGTATTTTTTATTCTACTTTTTTTCACAATAACTTGCGGTGTTGGCAACCACAGTTTTGCATTTTAGATAAGTGCTTCTAACGTAAAAGAAATTTCCGATATGACTTTTTGATTTGCTGAACCATATTTCAGAAATGTAATATTTTACATTATTGTAAAATAAATTAAAATAAAATTATTTTAATTTTAATAATTTATTACTAATTTAATCTAAAAGCCGTGATAGCTCAAAGGATAAGTGATCATCGTATATTTAAGTACAAGAGAAACGCAGGTACGATTATCGCAAGCACCAATGAAATTTATCTCAAAATTTTGAGTAAAAATGTTAAAAACGGATTAATTTTTCTTCTTATTATAAAAACAAAAGAAGGACAATACTAATATTTTGTTTTAATAAAATAAATATTTCATTAGTTTTTGACCATAAATGTTTTTTCGTGTCTCAAAATTAGGGTCAATCTTTAAAAAAAGATATTTATTATATCAACAAAGTTCTTTATTTTATAATAAATTTATTTTAAATATTCTTCTATAGTGTTACCTAAGCAACAAAGCCAATCCTCATATATATATATATATATATATATATATATATATATATATATATATATATATCCGAACCATAAACAGTTATACCACGCAGTTGGCTGCGTGGTATAACTGTTTATGGTTCGGAATTTTGATAGCGTGATTTAGTCTACGGTATGTTTTCGCTTGCGGCGCGACTACAGCGCCGCCACACAAGGACAAATGTAAAAACATATAGGTCAAAGTGGCTAATTCATCAAAACTTAGGAAGATAAAATGGTGCGGTAAACTTTAAATCTTCATTTTCGTAATAGGTTTAATAAATGCAATTTACGTAATAAAGTAACACTGTACGAGGAAATAAATACTCTCATAATAAAGATATTAATTAGTTTGCAACCTTCCGCTAACTAAATACAATGATGTGTCTTACCTGGATTGAAGAGCACCTCCCGCCCTCCCTCAATTGCGTGCACCAATCCCGTTACCGCTAATCTTAATGTCATACGCACGCTAAACCATAGTTTCTTTTTCGGACTGCCCTTCCCGACTTGCCCGAGCATTTGGCTGATACACTGAATAAGCCGATCACTAATATGCAGTAGGAAGAGATTTTGGAGAAAACGGACTCCTGGGGAACTCCGGCGTTTGTCGCAATTGGACTGGATGAGCAACCATCAATGACGACTAGGAGAGATCTTTCACTTAGAAAGTCCTTCATCCAGTAGGTCTTGTCAACGAACAAGCCGTAAGCTGTAAGCTTACCCAAAAGGCTAGCTTGCCAAACCCTGTCAGAAACCTTCTAAACATCAAGCGAAATAACAAGTGCTTCCCCATCGTTCTCAAGAACTTCTCTCTATGTAAATGGCATATGCTAGAAGATCCCCAGTTGATCGACTACGGAAAACCCGTACTGGTGGTAATTGAAGAGAACATTCTTCTCTAAATATACCATGAGGTGGACGGCCAATTTTAATTATGATCCATAACCATGCAGAGTATGGAGGTGATTGAATTTGGCCGATACCTTTCACAGGATGCACATTAGCTAGCTTCCAAGATTTGGGCAATATTCCAGTCCTGAATAAGAGGCGGAACAAGTGTATCAACACAATCAGACCTTAGAACTATAGCTGGTATACCATCAGGTCTACTAGCTTTGTTCACGTCTAAACTTCGCAAGGTTTTAAGAACCTCCTGGTTGGTGATACGGATTCCTAACATAGGGATACGCAGTGAGATAATTGAGGTGATACTCTGTAGCTACTGTCCAGTCGCGAATTGCAAGCGACAAAAGAAGCAGATATGTCCGCTTTTTCTTTAGTCGCATGTGCCAGTGAGACATCTAGTGTTACCAGCACAGGCAGTGTAGACCTGTAGAAGTTTGTCTCGACCGCAAAGCTTTACGGCAGATGGTATAACAGAGAGTTTTGCACCAATACGTTCAATGCGGTCGAATAGACCTTACCGCAACGCCTTTTCACAGAACTTAGCGGATAAGTTGAATGCTCTCTTTTCGTTACTAACATCCTAGGATAAGTAAGCCAAATGTTTGTGCTTCACAGTATGAGCGCAATCGGCGTTAAACCATGAGCTAACTTTACCGGCAATGGGCACGTCAAGAAAGTGGATGAAATATTCCAACGCTTGACTTCGGTAAATTAGAGGTGTAAACATCATGAATTGTAGGTGCATTGCTGGCCTTTTAGAAAGGAGAAGGCCCTTTTTTTAAGGTTTCTAAGTCGTATCAGTCCAAAAATACCACTCTTGACAGTAAATTCCACAGTTTGATCGTCTGAGGCAGAAAATTCCTCTGAAATCGCACAGTAGTGGACCGCCAGCTATCGAGATTATGAGGATACATTACACATTATAATAATGTTATATGTACTACCACAAACTATAACAAATAAATACTAAATTATATTTACTAATATTTTGCTAATCATAAACCCCTTATCCATTGATACAACATTTACTTAAATTTAGACGTCTTTGTATTCTATTTAACTTCTACGTACACGATACGATAAGTCCATAACTAATTAGTATCGAATTATCTGGACAGTCGTAAAGTCACAAACTTTGGCCAGCTCCGTGGCTACTATAAGGGTTGTCATACCTATCGTCAGATACCGTCAACGGATTTTAAACATTGTATTCCGGTGTCACGGTCAATAGCACATTAAAAATTTCAATTAACATAATTACACATAGTAGTAGAATTCTAAACACTATATAATGTTAGACATTATAAACTATGAAACAAATTGGACTTTTCAATTTGGTAGTCAATTATTACATCATTATTATCATTACAGACTATTACACATTTCACCACTGAACAAAAGCCTCCCCATAGTTGCCTCATAATTATTGTGGATATATGACAACCATAGCGACCAGGTCAACCACCACCTTCCACCATATTTGTCAGAGTGGCCATGGTTGGGTTGGCAGCCGAAGTTTTTATTTTCGGGTTGTTATTTGAAAGATGCTTCTGCCCATCGACTGATTTGTTCCCCTTTGTCGCCTCATCGCACGCACGGGACGATATGGGGCAGTGCATATTGTTGCACCGCCACCACACCACCACCACACGGTGGGTCAGTTACAGGCCTAGAAATAATAAATTAAATAGCCAGTACAGGCCTAGAAGCGATCGTAACCAGTAGGCATCAGAAAATTAAAATGTAGATTTTAACAGATATTATATTATATTAAATCTACTATAACATAAATAATGAAAGTAAGGTTAAAGCATATAAACGTCCCACAGCTTGTTACAGGTCTTCTCTCATATCTGAGGCGCATATAGTGTAATTAGTCCAGCGCTCTGCTCCAGTGCATGTCGGTGGATTACACAGGTCCTCGAAATAATTTGATTCCTCAGACATGCAGGTTTCCTCACGAGGTTTCCTGCAGTGCCAAGGATGTAATAAATTGATTTTTAAAATTGCAGAAAATTATTCTCTTTGAAATTTTCCGCTCCATTAAGCGGGCGGGTAGCGAAAGTGAGTTTCTCGCGTACTGTCAAGCTTGCGACACGGCTCTACTAAAATTAAAAGTAGCCATAAATTCTTGAACCCTGAATTTCTAAATTTAACTAGTTTATTGATTAAAGTTTCTATTTTTGAACATTTGTTTTGCACGCCTCATAAGCGAAGCGTTGAGGCTGTGCTCTACTCTCACCTAATGGAAATCCAGTAATTTTCCGTGCCAAAAATATCTTTATTTTTTACTATTGTACTTTTAGAATAATAAAAATACACATATACCAAAAAAAAAAATCACTCGTGTTCATGTTTCGATTATTTTTAAAAGTAATTTTCTGTATTTAGTGTAAAAACAAACTGATTGAAAAAAAAAATATTGAGGGTGTCCGGATGTCAGTATGTGTGGATGGCGCACCATTATGGTCGTTAGAATTAATGTATCAAAATAATTCTTTTTTTATTAGGTTTGGAATCTCAACGCACAGGTTCCTTTTAAAAATCACTGAGTAATTTGGTCTCGTTTAATTGTAATTAATGAAAATGTAAAAAACAACTGGTACTTTTCTACAAAAAAAATATTCTCATGGATCTCTTCTTTCGTCTCAAATATAGTAAAAGAGATATTTTTCTTTTTATATAATTAAATGAGATAATGAGGCGTGCACCTTTATATTTTCCAATTTTTTTTATTTTTGAACATTTATCCTAAATTTTAACATAGACATAAACACTCACGCCTGTCACCCAGAGGGGTAGGCAGAGACTACAGACTTCCATTTGGCACGATCCTGACACACCTCTCTCGCCTCCTTCACATCCATACACCTCCGTATACATGCTCGTCAGTTAAGGGTACTCCTAATTTGGCCCGTTTTCAATAAATCGCCAATTTGGTCGATAAATTTTCGCCTAGGACGTCCCTTTCCGACTCTGCCATTCACTTCTGCAACATAAATTTTCTTTGTCACTCTTTCTTATCTTGTTTATCTTTCTTAATCCTGGTCACAACATCATCTTGCAAACCACTCTCTTCTCTTATTACACAATTTCTTACCCTGTCATTAAGATTCAGCCCTAACATACTCCTTAACGACCGCATTTCTACTACGTTCATTCTACTCTCGTGCTTCTTCTGCCACACCCAACTTTCACTACCATACGTTAAAGTAGGGACCAACACAGCATTGTGAATTGCCATACGTGCCTTTTTCGACACATTTTGACTCTTCACAACAGAGTGCAGGGCCCCATTTACTCTATTTCCCGCATTCACTCGTCGTTCTATATCCTTATCATATCTCCCATCCCTGCTAAATAAGCAGCCCAAATATGCAAACTCATCTACTTGCTCGATTAACTCCCCTTCTATTCTTATTTCACAAATCGTTTTACTTTCTTCCCTTTCAAAAACCATAACCTTAATCTTACTTGCGTTCACTTTCATACCCCTTTCTTTTAATGATCTGTTCATTAATGTAACCATCATTTGCAACTCGGCCGCCGACGACGCAAGGATAACTTGATCATCGGCGTACAAAAGGTATTTGACGGTTAACTCACCCATTCTTAATCCGCATTCTTCAACTTTCAAATTTTGCAAACAACTGTCCATAAATAGGTTGAACAGCCACGGGGAAGCCACACAGCCCTGTCTGATACCTTTATGGATGGGATGCAGTACGAGTAAACCCCATTGATCCTAACACAAGCACTAGAGTCCCTATAAAGGGACTCCAATGCCTGTATCAAGCCAGCGCCCAACCCAAATGACTTCAGTGTTTGCCATAGCACATCCCTATTCACTCTGTCATAGGCCTTTTCCAAGTCCATGAACGCACAAAAAACCTTTTGGTATTTGGCCAAAAACTTCTCCGCGATCATGCGCATGGAAAATACTTGATCTGTACATCCCATTCCCTTTCTAAATCTCGCTTGCACATCCCAAATTTTTCCATTAGTTTCTTTCATGACCCTTTCAATCAGTACCTTAGCATACAGTTTTCCCACAATGCGAAGAAGGCTGATGCCACGGTAGTTTTTACAGTCCTGATGCGACCCTTTTCCCTTATATACTGGGACTATCACGGCTTTGCACCAGTCTACTGGTACCCGCTTCAGTTCCCAGCATAAATTAAACAAGGTGTGCAGCAGGCCTGCCACCACTTCCTCTCCAGCCCTTAGCATTTCGAGTGAAACTCTATCATATCCGGCAGCCTTACCTGCTTTCATGCTTTTCATTGCTTTTATTATTTCACCTATACTTATCTCGCTACCTCTTTCTTCTTCTTTCGGAATTTCTACTTCACTTAGTACACACGTTGTCTCCTCACTCATAAACACGCTTTCAAAATATTCCTTCCATCTCTTTAAACTCAAAACTTCATCATTCAGAACATAGCCATTCTCGTCTCTTACACCATTCATCATAGGCTGTTTCGAATGTCCCCTGGCAGTTCTTACAAGTTTCCAGGACATTTTAATATTTGCCTGGAAATTATCCGATATTCTTCTATCATTCTTATCCGTTCTTTGGGGGTCATTGTAGAAGCGTGCTCGTCGCGACCCCTGCCAGCCCTTTTCAGGGCTGTAATTCTACACAGCTGCGCACCAATGCAAACGAGGGTTAGGGCGTCCCCCCAAGGCGACGCACACCAGCTCGTCCCCGTTGGTGTGGAATGCAGTGCGCAAAGCGGCGATGGGGACCGCCACCCATCACGCACAGCCCGACACGGCGGAAGGTGAAGGATGGAGTGCAGAGTTGGCACGTGGAATGTTAAAGGGGGCATGAGAGATAAGTTGAATGAGTTGATCGAAATAATGAAAGAAAGAGAATTAGATGTCGGAGACCAAACGGAAAGGCAGTGGTACTGAAGAGCTCCCTGGCGGGACGTTAGCTATATGGTCCGGAGTCCCGGAAAGCGAGAACGCCGGCCAGGGAGTGGGAGTGCTGTTGTCGTCCCGGTTGGTCGATCTTATGACTGAATACAAGGTTGTGAACTCAAGACTTCTCTGGGTTCGCTTCAAAATGGGACTGACGAAGTTATTCCTTTTGGCTGTTTATGCGCCGGTAGCTTCGTCGTCCAGGGCTGAGCTGGAGGAGTTTTGGGAGAATGTAAGAGAAGTTCTAGATTTGGTTAAGGGAAACGAAAGAACTGTTGTATGTGGTGATTTGAATGGATGGGTAGGTATCGCTCGACCAGGATACGAGTCGGTGCTTGGAAAGTTTGGCGATAAAAGTGTTAATGATGCTGGCAAGCTTATACTGGCTGTATGCAAGGAAAAGGGTCTTCTTGTGACAAACACTATGTTTAATCACAGGAAAATCCATATGTACACTAGAGAAAGAAAGAATGAGAGAAGTATGATTGATTTGTTCCTGGTGGATGACCGACTGCGAAAACAGGTGATGGATACACGAGTGTTCAGGGGTGCTGACCTGGGAACGGATCATTATCTAGTAATTACTAGATTTAGGGGTTTGTTCGCGGGTTGGCGCTACCGGACGGCAGTGACAGAACCACAGTCGGTCTGTCGCATCCGAAGCTGGAAGCTTCAGGAAGCGACAGACCGAGGGTAGCCGAAAAGCTTGACACCATCGATGGCAGGAAAGAATGTGTGGAGAGAACATGGCAGAACCTTAGGGATGGAATGGTAAGTGCAGCGGAAGAAGTATGTGGTACGACAAAAAGAGGTAGTAGTAAAAGAAGAGATGCATGGTGGAATGATGAAGTGAGAGAAGCTGTAAAAAATAAGAAAAAAGCATGGTTAGACTACTTGGCCTCTAGTAACGATGAGCATATGAAAAAGAAGATGAAAGAAAGATATAAGCTGCAGAAAGTTCATGCGAAAACATTGATTGAGGAAGTACGTGAAAGGTGTAGAATAGAAGTGGACAAGATGTTGTCGCACAACTTTAGGGAAAACTCCAAACTCTTCTGGAAAGAGGTTGGAAGGTCCCGGAGTGGTGCGACAGCCTTAAGAATGAACAAAGTGCTTTCGAGAACCAATGACGTCCTCTCAGAAATATCGGACGTCTTGCAGCGATGGAGTGAATTTTATAGAGAAATATATGCGTGTCATGATCTTAGTGAAGGATCCGGGGGTGACGCCGTGACTGGCACGCCAGACGCGGACCTCGATGACACCATGATGTAAGGCTGCGGGACTAGACAGAGTTACTGCTGAAATGGTCTCGCGTCTGGGACAGCTTCCATCTGCTGTGCAATTTGTGCTGGCGGACGGGAGATGTCCCGGATGATTGGCGATCCGCGGTCATTGTGCCTTTATATAAAGGAAAGATGACCTTATCACAAAAATTGATAGGGGCGTACTCCAATGGTTTGGGCACGTTGAACGAATGAGTGAAGACCGAATGGTGAAGAAAATATATAGAGCGAAAGTAAATATTAAAAGGTGTCGAGGTAGACCGAGACTAACTTTCGAAGACCATGTGAGCAAATTGCTCGAAGAGGGGAGGGTCAAGAGTACTCGGATACCTAGACGTGCATGTATGAAGAAGTTAATGAACCTGAAAGAAGCGAAAGAGGTATGTAAGGATCGTGACACTTGGCGATCTGTTCTCTCTGGCTACCCCGTTAGGGATTGTGCGTGAAGATAAGTAAGTAAAGTAAGTAAGTATGATCCGTTCCTACGTTAGAACCCCGGTAAACCCTTGTATCCACCACTGCGCCCCTCAATCTTTCATCCACAATTATTAAATCTATCATGCTTCTATTGTCACCTCTTTCCCAAGCATACATGTGAATCCTCTTGTGGCGAAAGCAAGTGTTCGTCACAAAAAGATTCTTTTCCTTACATACGGTGAGAAGACTTTCACCATTCTCATTTATACTTTCATCACCAAACGTTCCCAATATTCTTTCATAACCAAGCCTCCTCACCCCAACCCTTCCATTAAAATCTCCTAGCATAATAATATTTTCATTTCCCTTATACTTCATTAACACCATCCTTACCATTTCCCAAAACTGCTCTCGGATATAAGTGGGCTTAGACATGTCTGGGGCGTAGACCCCTAACACAAACAACTTCTTTAAGCCCACTTTCATTCGTTTCCATAGCAGTCTTGGGCTTACACATTCATACTCTTTCACACATTGGCCCATTCTTTCTGAAAGGATGATACCTACTCCCTGGCATGCCCGCTCGATCTCGTCTACACCAGACCAATATGCGGTATATATGCCATGTGTAGTGACATCATTCCCCTTCCTTTTCGTCTCATTTACACCTAACACATCTATTCCTCTATCATACATCATATCGCATACTTCATCCATTTTATCATTCATTGCCCCACATACATTCAACGTAGCCAGACGGGCCTCTGCAATCAACTTTTCGCCTCTCCGGGGGACAGAACGTGACGGGTGGCGAACCTCGTCGCCGGTTTTTCCTCCCGAGATTCTTCGCACCCCTGCCCCATTAAAGGGGCGCCGGGAACTCGGGGCCATTTCTTTTATATGGCTCCTCATGGTGCGGATAAAGGGTAGTATATTTTACGCCTCTACCACGGCGTGGAGCCAAGTCTGTGCTATCGGCTTGTCGCTCATTTAGCACCACCCGGGGGGACACGTGTAGGGTGGGCCTAGGAATAGGTGGTTAAAGCCTACGGACGCGAGCGACTTATCCCCCATCCTAAATTTTATTTATAGAGTAGGTTGCCATTTGATAGTTTTTTTTTTTCATTTGATTTTATTTATTATTTATGTTATTTATATTTTTGAACATTTGTGATGAACAACTAATAGTTAGGTAGGTAGAATAACTATGGTTAACTATGACAGCTGGACGTTGAACATCTCAGTCCTTCCCGTGACCATGGGTGCTGTAAAGCTCTCGAAACGTCGGGTAATTAAAAAGTTAAATATACGCGATAAATTCCGTAAAAACTAGTATTATTTCAATGTGTAGTGTTCGCGTAAATATAAGAAATCATTATGTAAACCAGTACGGACTGGTAATTGCAAATAAAATACGCCAATTAGAAGATCTAAAGACTAAGCGCGCAAGATATCTAACAGCCTTAAATTTCTTGAAGAGATGCCGAGACCATAATCTCATTCCTACGTGTGTCAAAATATCCACCAAAAAGGACATTCGAGGAAGCGCTAAGATCTTAAATCAGGCGAGTAAAAAGTTGTTACGGGCGGTAATCCAACAAAAACGCTCCGATCTATATGACATCAATAAATCCATAGACACATCATCCAGTGAATTAAAGAAAGTTTTAACGACGTTTGATTATAATTTTTGCATGGAAACATTAAATAAACGCGAAATTAGTAAATATAACGAATGCAAAAACAAACATATAGAAAAATATCAAAAATTAACGGCCAAATCAAATGTCAAACATCCGAATCAATGCCAGAACCAAAAGCAACCATTGACAAACACAGATCATAGATTAATCGCGTTCTATAATCTGTCAAAACAAACACTGGATGATACAACAATAAAGGTTTTATCCAAAGGACTAAATTACGCTATAACTCCACGCAGATTACCGTACGAAGAAATTATCTGTAGTGTCGAGGACTGTTTATTTAAAAACAATATGCGGAAAGAAGATTTGGAGGCAATACGTCAAGACATTTCGTCTATGTTACGTCGATGTTCAGTGCCTAAACCGAATCTTCCCAGAGACGAATTTATAGCGTTAAAGAACCTACGCAATAAACCAGAACTTACGATTCTCCGCGCAGATAAGGGAAACGCCACGGTAGTCATGGATACGTCAGATTATAATTCTAAAATACAAGAACTTTTGTCGGATGTAAGTACTTATAAAAAAGGTTAAAAACGACCCAACAAATAGCACACTAAAAACAACTAGTGACCTCATAAAGAAACACTCCGAAAAATTAAATCTGGACGTAAAATGGATAATACCTACGTGCGCCAAATCACCAAAGTTGTATGGGTTACCAAAAAATACACAAGCCCAATGCTCCATTACGCCCCATAGTGAGTCAAATCGATTCACCAACTTACAGATTGGCTCAACACTTAGCGAAAATACTCTCACCGCTCAGGGGACATACAAGAGCACACATAAAGGATTCCTACCATTTTGTCAGCGAGATTAAAGACCTACGTCTGGCAGACAATGAAACTATGGTCAGTTTTGATGTGCAGTCATTGTTTACATGCTTACCTGTTGAAGACTGCATCTCAATTGTAACTAGAAGGCTGGAAGAAAACAACATGCCCGTAGAATATGCAGTATTACTCAGACACTGCCTTACATCTGGCTACCTATTGTGGAAGGAGGAGTTCTACAAGCAAGTAGATGGTGTGGCGATGGGCTCACCTGTATCTCCCATTGTCGCCGACATATTCATGGAAGACTTTGAGGAGAAAGCCCCGCTTACTTCTCCCATAAATCCAAGTTTCTACAAGCGGTACGTAGACGACACTTTCACAATTCTACCTTTAGATAAAGTAACTGCATTTTTAGACCATCTTAACTCTATAAATTCTAAAATTCAGTTCACAATAGAGTTAGAGGCAAACAATTCCTTAGCTTTTCTAGATGTGTTAGTAATTCGGAATCCTGATAACACCTTGAGCCATACTGTGTATAGAAAAAAGACCCATACAGATAGATATTTAAACGGTGATTCTCACCACCATCCTTCACAGTTAGCTACCGTGGGTAAATCTTTGTTTCAGAGAGCACGAGGGATCTGTGACAGTAAACACCTGGCTGCCGAGCTCCAACATGTCAAGCAAGTTTTGCATGACAACAAGCTTCGGGTCCCGCGCCTACGTCACAGAGAACGAGTGAAGCCGGCCACAGTCGAGCGTGTACCTGCTGTACTGCCATATGTAAGAGGAGTCACTGACATGATTGGCTACATCTTGAAGCGCGCTTCCATCAAAACATACTTCAAGCCGCCGAAGAAGATTGGTCAGTTTTTACCATCAGTCAAGTGTAACGTCCCTCTGCAAGATGCAGGAGTGTACAAGCTTGATTGTGAATGTGGTCTCTCCTACATAGGACAAACTAAAAGATCAATTAAAACCCGCGTCAAAGAACATATAGCTGATGTGAAGAATCGACGCTCCGGGAAGTCTGCAGTCTGTGAACATGTACAGGATCGCCCCCGTCACTACATCAGATTTGATAGACCACAAATCCTCGCTAAAGAACACCGATTCCTTCCAAGGATGATTCGCGAGGCTATTGAAATCAAAAAACATCCTAATTTCAATAGAGAAGATGGCTGGGTGCTACCATCTGCTTGGGATCCTATAATAAATAAAATTAAATCCCAACCCAAGCATACAACTGCAAGACTCCATGATACCATAAGTTCATACTGTGTAGATCGGAACAAAAGTTAAATTTTAATCTATGGTAACCGCGGTTAACTATGACAGCTGGACGTTGAACATCTCAGTCCTTCCCGTGACCATGGGTGCTGTAAAGCTCTCGAAACGTCGGGTAATTAAAAAGTTAAATATACGCGATAAATTCCGTAAAAACTAGTATTATTTCAAAGGTAGAATAATTTTATGGATACAAAAGATACAATAACATTTTATGATTAATTTTATCTTTTGTTTTATTATTTATTTCATTTATTTAGTTCAATATTTTTTAGATCTTTGATGGGTTTGATTTTGATATAATTATTAATTTAGGAGTAGTTTACTAATATTTAACAATATAATAAAGAAATTGCTGTAATATTCGTACACATTTTTTTTGTTAATGAATAAAAAATTATAGGAGGATTGATTAAACTATTATAGGAGTGTTTTAGTTATCATTGGTATAATTTCTACATTTATAACAGTCCTACACGAGCTTTGCTGTCAGTGAAGAGAGAGTCGGCGGCTCACGTTACAGTGGCCATATTTTCTTTAACTTATAGGCTTAAAGCGTTCGTAATAGCAAACGACCACCGCATGAGTTGTCGTAGGTCAGGAGCAGAAGCATGCAATAAATAAATCCAAAAAGTACTATGATTTTAATAAAAAAACAAATAGAACGATATAAAATATATGTTGCTTTTTGCGCATACCCTCCAAAAAATTTTTTTATTTGTTTCACTGGCTAAAATCCGTAAATTTCTAGTTTCCTTCAAAATATTTTTTTAGATACCATATTTAAATTTAAATTTGGATATCTTATTTGCAAATGGAATTCCTTAGGGTTCAGTATATGGTTGCGCGGAAAACCATTCGTAATTTTATTTTATTCGACGGTATGCTTGCCAAGATTTGTCCTTCCTTCGACCTTTCCTTCACTTGTTGTCCCTCCGTACACACCGGGGTGGTGGGGTGAGAGGGGAAAGAAGATGATTCTAGAATTTGCAACCAATAAGCAGCGCGCCCCTCCGAGACGCATTGATAAGAGGGCCGAAGTAATATAACACACACTAGCACACGGCACTTGCGCGCTCTCTTTCCTTCGCGCTCTTCGTTGGAACCACACCGCCTAGGACAGTAGTGTCCTAGAAGGCTCTTGCCCACGCGCACCGCTAGTTCAACCGCATTAGCCTGAAGCAGTCGCGCTTCAGGAGTAACCACCTCGCCTCGTGTGAGATATAGTCGCGCACCGCTCTCTTCCATCGCATCACCGGACAGGAATGCATCTCTGGGGCCCCAGAGAATCCGCCAGAAGTCGCACCGCAGCAACAAAGCGCCCAAGCCGCATCGAAGCAACACCCCGGTGAGTAACTTCCAGTTATAAGCCTGCTTGACATAATTGTATTTATTAATCCGCTCCAATTTCATTTTCTCCTAGCGTGATCAAGCGGGGTTCCTTCATAGACTTTGGCAATAAATAGTTCGTTTAGGGAAGAGCGAGTGCATTATCAGGAAAACCGCATGCTATATCGCCAGAAACATAAGAATGCTTATACAGTCCATTTGGTGTAATATTTGGCTTAAGGCTCGACCGGAGAATTGGAATTCGGTAACCTTAGGCCCGTCGCTCAACCAGTATATGTGATAAGCGTCTTACTTCATAACAAGATTTACATAGTTCAAGCAGAATTAAACAAGGCAAGGCGCTTGTCAAAAATTAGTTAAGGAAATCTCCACTCGCTTTGGTTTATAACTTTACTCGTAGTTGCACCGACTGCTCTTTCATTACGTCGAGCCGTTTAGTTACTTTTTAACTTTGAAGGTTATTCGTAAAACCCGACTGTGTAAACGTTTACAGTTACAGTGTTCTTTTTTAATATGCAGGTTTCCTTACAATATTTTCTTACACCGCAGCGCACGCGGTAAACCAGCGAGCGGCGAGGGCCTTTTTTTAATTCTAAGCCACCGCTTGACTACTATTCCGACTCTCGCACTCACTTCAGAAAAGCCTATTCACTCTTGTCTTTAAAACACCCTCATTTTAATTGGATGGAAAAACAGATGCCGGTAACTAATTCCACTGCTTTTACGAGTAAGTACATATGACGTATGACGAATGCTTGGTAAGTCGACAACGAAAGGGGGGAAACTTTGACTTGCGTACTGTGAAATTTATAGCAAGCAAGCTTACTTTGTGCTTATATCTGCTGTTTTGTTAGCTTAAATAATAGTGACAAAACCGACACATATAACACAAAACTTTAGCTTCTGTGCTAATATTTAACGCTTAAAGACCATATATATCTAGTTGTTTCATATAACCTATGCAAACTCTGCTGATACAGACTCTGTTTCGGATATACAGGATGTTAGTGTAAACACCGTTATCCTTGAAACCAGTGGTTAGGTTTCACTTATAGAACGTAAATTCAAAAATAACAACATTTTTATAATAAAATCTCAATTTTTCCATTTTTTTTTAAAATCTCAAATTTTAAAGGGTAGGAATTTTTGCCTGGAGGAAAGTTACATCGCAGGCTATGTGTACCTATTGTGTTTTTTTTTTTTGGAATGTTGTTTAGGTAGCTAGGGCGGGTGGTGATCTTTACAGTGATTACGTCACTCGGGCGCATGGGGTATCCATGAATTTACGGACGGTGTCGGAGAGAAACTTTTCAAATTTGATGAAAGAAAATAGCGTTTTTTTTTTAATTCTGATAAATATTTTTATATTTAAGCCAACTACCTATGGTTTTAGTGACAACGGTATTTACACTTACACCTTGTATATTCATACGTGATATATTGTAAAATTACCACTATAAAATATACTTATTAATTTAAAAACCTTTAAAATAATTTTTAATAATCTAGGAAAACTGAAACTATTATAAGGCTACTTAATGTTAAGCAGATATCCAGGAGGCGCTTGGTGGCAACAAATGTTTTCTTTCCTTTTCACGCTTAACAGATAACGGCTTAAGAGCAAACATTATGTTTTAATATTTTCACCCGACTGGCATAGAAGGTGGATAATTTTTTTCGTGAGTATATACGAATTTTGGTCACGGCGGACAGACTCAACGGACACCTCCCCTCCCGGACACTCGGCCTTCTCCCCAAGATTATAACGTCCGTGCGAATAATATAGTGAACTCTCTATTCCTTAACTCTAAAAATCGGATGAGACGGTAATACGACACGACCGGAGAGAGATCAAGCGCAGAACCAACGGCTTTACGTGCTTTCCGAGGTACGGGGGTCAATCACCGCCAACTTCCTGACTCCGGGCTGTTAATGAGAATTTCTTCACACAAAAACCTAATAAATGTTATTAACTCGACCCGGGATTTGAACCCAGAACCTCATGATTAACAATTGTGTTACGACCACAAGATTAACGTGGCAGTCACCAAGTATTGCAATTACATCAAAGTTCAAATAAATTTGCTTTCCAAATTTCTCGATTGTTCTATCGACGTATCTACAGCTGGTTCGCTTCAGCCAAAACAAACGAGCAATTTACATAAATGTAAGCTTCAACACACACAACCAACATTTGAAAATCAAAAAAAAATCAAATCATATGAAAAGAGGAAATACATATAATTTACTATTATGACGGGAACTTCAAATAATACTCCTTAAGTAGTTTTTTAAAAGACCGTAAAAATTGGGCTTTCTGAATGTTAAGTGGTAATGAATTCCAAAATCGCGTTGCTAGTGAAGTAAATGATTTATTATAAAATGAAGTTACGCTATAAGGAGTATTTAAAGCCAAGCTATACACTGAACGCAAATTGCGGTTATGAAATTCATGTCGATAGTGAAATTGTTCCTTAAGGTATCTTGGAGATTTCAGATTAAACAGTACACAAAAAAGTAAAGAGAGTATATGAACATTCCGGCGAAGGTGAATTTGGAAATTGGGATACATGATCATATTTGCGTAAACCAAATATGAACCGAATGGGTATATTCTGAAGACACTCAAGCTTATTTAATTGCTCCATGGTAATATCAGTGTAGCATATGTCAGTATGGTCTAAAATAGGTAACAAAACACAAAGTGCTAACGCAATTCTGGTAGAAATAGGCAGGAAATTTCGGTGTCTCATGATCATGATCATGTCATCAATTTGAAGTGCCCAAGACATTGTGCTGTCAATTAGAACCCCTAGATATTTACAACCTTTCTATAGGGAATAATAGATACTAGTTTAAGCAAATACGGAATAAAGCAACATATTTATCTGTAATTAAACTAAATCACGTTGACAAGTGCGTACATACCCTTAAATAATGACAGCGTTTTCTTAGTTACATTAAACAAAATCAGTATTTGATTGGCGAATACAACGTTCTCGGTTTACAAAACAAAGTCAAAATTAGTCATCTCGTCCAATTGCAGTCGAGTCGACTAAAGGAGCAACGGAGAATTGACTTGCCTACTAATATATATAAAAGTCCTTGGCTCCAATGCGCATTAGTTTCCTCATGAAACAAGGTTCTTTTATTGACTATCGATCACGTGTGGAGTGGGAATCGAATCTGAGCTACTTGTGATTTTACAGCGAGCGATTAGCCCATTGAATACTCCTACGATTCAGATAATAATGTATCGCTGACAGGTTAACAAGTAAAATGTCTCATTATTTGCCCATAGACCTGTCTGCCATCAACCATTATTGGACTTCAAAAACATAATAATTTAAAGGTTAAATATTTACCCGCAAGATATATTACAGTAGACTCCATGAGAGTAAGGACATCATAACGAAATTAGAACTTTCATGGCTAGGAAAACCCTTTTACTGGCAACGTGGCACTCCAAATTAATTCTTAATGGATGTTAAGTAGACTGTGTGCTTGAGAATCACTGACTTACGCAAAAAATACATTTATGTAGTTTTACGCTCGCTATATATAAGGTTAGTAATGTCCGGAAAATTTTATACGTGTTGGTAATATGTTCATTAATCGAATATCCGGGTGGCCCGGGGTCCGGGTTAATGTGTTATGTGCGGTCTCTCAACGAAGCTGCTTTGATCCACTCATCTCAACTACTTTATGAGATTTTCACTTTAATTAAATTCTGTCGCTAGCGAGTTTTGTTTACGTTAAAGTAAGGTAACTAACATATTTAACTATTTGTACAATTTTAGTGATTTGGATGCACACTTGTACATGTTTCACAATATTTACCATATCATCATAACATAGGCGTATACGCTAATGATACCGTGAGGCAAAACCCGTCGGTTCTTATAGTTAGTAAATTAACAATTTTAGTATCTAAGTAAGTAGCAAGTGTGTAACCGAATCACAAAATTTAAGCTAAATTTTAAGCATGTTAGAACAATCGCAAGTATAAATTATTTTGTAAACATTTTATTATTTTTTTCCATAAATCTGCCATAAAGACGAAGATTTTAAGAAAAATCATCGAAATCGTATAATTTTTCGATTTTCTAGAGCCAAAAAAACAAGGTGACCGCGATAATATAAAATTACCGTTGTTTTTTGTTTCATGTGCTTGTTACTATACATATTTCCATTAAAAAAAGGGTTCCCGTTGCCGGTTCTCTACACTCAGCACACGAAACATAGCAGCATTAAACTGCTATTTTACGATGGTATTTTTTATAGAATAAGGGTGGCAAATGAGCACAATAGTCCACTTGATGGTAAGTAGATGCCCATAAACCCATAAACATCTACATCTTTCCTCGATTAAGAATCAAAATGCAGATGCGTTGCCACCCCTGAGGTCTAAAATGAAATATCTCGTTACTAATAAAGGAGTTTCCGGTTGTCTACACTCACCATACGAAACACATCAGCATTTAACTGCAATTTGGCGCTGGCATTCTGCAAGAGCGTGGTCCTTCCCTAGTCGAGCCGATTTATTCGTGATGCAGCCATAATTTAGCTGCAACATGACTACACTACGTATATGTTATACGTTAGACATTTTTTTTATTTATAGCCAATGCTCAAAAATAAGCCTAAGATAAGCAGGCAAATATTTTTTTATTTACGCTTACATTATCTGTAACGTATTTTACTATATGCTTGAATTGCTTCTCAATAGCGGATCACAATTAACTTGATCATATTGTTTCAACACGGTTAAAATAAACGAATAAATATATAACATTAAGTAGAGAGAGGTATAATTATCTAGACGGAGTTGATTGTAGCAGACCACACCTAACCAGGCCGGATGACCACTAGCGCTGCACATAATATTCGAGCAGGCATATGTAATGACTGCCTGCTCGAAAACTGTAATTTATTATTAAAATCAGGTTATGCTGAAAACTTCTTTGGAATGGTAGTTTTTTGAAACGAAAAGCTACACTAAAAATAGACTTACATCAACTTCTATAGAATTTAGGATGCGAGTTAATGAGAAAGAATATAGTATACAGTGTTCATTATAAATTTATTTATATTTAAATAACATCAACATCGTGGTATTTAAAATTAAAGTGATCCAAGATGTGTTTTTAGTGATGAAGGTACTTATAGAGTTATAAACTTACATGACCCCCACAAGAATAAAATATAAAATATAAACAAAGTGACTACTAATTTCAAAGTGTAAGAATTAAGTACGCTAGCCCTGTGGTTCTGGTGCTTGATACGCTACGTCCGAGAAAGCTGGTTCGAGCCCCATCGAGTTGCACTTTTTGTGTATTTTTAAAAGATTAGTAACTTTTCGTAATAAATATATCATTCTGCGAGGATCGTACATAGTGCAGAAAGGTGCTAAAATTTAGTGGAATAAATATATTCAGCATACGAATAGAAAATTGCAAAGTTATAATATATACTTGCATATTACCATATATATATATACAAAAAAAATTGCAAGATGAGTAAATGGGGATGTTGCAATATTGAGACCGGACAGAATGAGGAGATTATTGATTGTATGGATTGTAATAAATCATTTCATTTAGCCTGTCTGTCCATACCGGGGATCAATGAAACTGAAGTGTTATCAAATTGGAATTGCCCCCAATGTAAAAACAATGCACCCAGATGTTCAAAACAAGATTCAACGCCATTGCGTAACATCAATACTGGCAGAGGCACTAAAAGACCTGCATTAAATTCACCGCCAAATACGACGGCTTTAACTGGCGCAGATGAAAAAAATATTATTCAAGAAGTTATAAGAACCGAATTAAGTGGTATACTAAAGGAAATTAATAGTAGTTTAATGGAAATTATTAACAAAGAACTTAAACCTATCAAAAAAGAAATGAAAGAAATTAATGAGTCCATGAATTTTATAAATAACAGATTTGAGGATATTGAAAAAGAACAGGCAGAAGCTAAGAAAACTAGTAAGGAATTGCTTGAAGATAACCTTAAAATGAAAAGTATTATATCGGAACTTAACATGCGACTTCTTTCCGCGGAACAACGTGTTAATATAACAGAGCAACATTTGCGCGCAAATAATCTAGAACTTCATTGTGTGCCAGAAAGTAGAAATGAAAACTTGATTAGTATTATACAAAAGTTGGGAACTGTTGTAGGATATACTGTCAAAGAAAACGATATCATATACTGCACTCGCACAGCTAAAATTAGTCCTGCTACCAAACGCCCTCGTTCTATTGTTGTAAAACTATCTTCTCAATTTTTACGTGATCAATTTCTAGCCTCTATTATAAAATTCAATAAAAATAATCATCTTGACAAATTAAACAGTTCTCACCTAGGGCTTTCGGGTACAAAGACAGCGATTTATGTTGTTGAGCATTTATCGCCTTCCAATAAAGCACTTCATGCTGCTACCAGAATCAAGGCAAAGGAAAAAGGGTTCAAGTATGTATGGATCAGGGGTGGTAAAATATACGTTAGAAAAAATGATGAATCACAATATATAGTTATTAAAGATTTAGGAACACTAAACAAATTGATGTAATATTTAAAATATGTATATTAGAATAATTTGTGCATGTACTCGGAAAACCTTACTGTAAAATTCAATAGCTTAAAAATATATTTTCAAAATTGTAGAGGCCTTCGATCTAAAACAAAAGAATTTTATTGTAATGTTTGTTGTAGTAATTATGATATTATAGTATTAGTAGAAACCTGGTTAAATGGCTCAGTGCTGAATGGTGAACTTTTTAATGACCGGTATGATATCTACAGAAGAGATAGGGAAAACTCTACCTACCACAGTGGTAAGGAAGGAGGTGGAGTATTGATAGCAGTATCAAAAAAAATTAAATCTAATCGTGTCGCCTGCTGGGAAAGCAAATGTGATGACCTATGGGTTAATATTGAAGCTCCAGTAACCAAGACAATACGTCAGATAGCACTGTGTGCTGTTTATGTACCACCACCAGTAAGTAGAATAACAATCAACTATTTTGTATCACATTGTAACGCTGTATTTGAGGAAATAAACTCACCTGTATGCATACTAGGTGATTTTAACTTAGGTAATATAAATTGGGGCATGTTAAAAAGTACAAACACTATTCATACATCTTTACCAGCCATGAGTCAAGATTTAATTGATTTCTTACACATTAATAAACTTACTCAATGTAATCACGTAACAAATACTGGTCGTATATTGGACCTTGTACTTACATCCTTTAATTTGTGTGAAGTAACCCAAGCAGTAACGCCCTTAAGTAATACTGAACATATACACCCTCCTCTAGATATCACTATATCACTATCGACAGAAAAATGTCTTCCTTACAGTTTAAAAAATAAAAAGCGTAATTTTTATAAAGCAGATTATGGTCCCATAAGAAAGCATTTGAATGAGGTTAATTGGATTGAGATGTTTAGTAGATTAAATGATGTCAACGACATGGTTAAAGTCTTTCATGAGGTTCTGTATACACTAATTAAGGAGTATATCCCAATGAGCAAGAGAAGAAACAAACGTTATCCCGTTTGGTTCAATAAAACTTTGATAAAATCATTAAATGAGAAAAATAAGACAAGAAAACGATATAAAATATATGGTAATCCTAGGGATGAAATTGAGTTAAAGTTACTAAGTAAAAGATGTCAGCAACTAGCCGCAAAGTGTTATAAAAATTATATAGAAAAAACAGAACAGCAAATACAAAATAATCCAAAACTATTTTGGTCTCATGTCAAAGAAAAGCGCGGTGGTACTAGCGGATGTCCAATTGCTATGACAAATGGTCCGGAAACTACTTCTGATGGATTTAAGATATGTGAACTCTTTGCGAATTATTTCTCTTCTGTTTACAATGCAGACGGAGATAGACAATTTTGTATCCATGATTTCGATAATTTGAAATTATTATGGAGTAATAGCCAATGTTTGACAAGCCCGACTTTAGACTACAAAACTTTATTAAACAAGCTAGAAAGAGTGGATTGTAATAAAGGTTCTGGATCTGATGATATTCCGCCAATTTTCATAGCGTCTTGTGCATCGGTTTTGGTTACACCTCTATTGATTTTATACAACAAATCATTAGCAACGGGAGTTTTCCCATCGAAGTGGAAAATTGCAAAGGTAGTTCCCATTCACAAGTCAGAGAATAAGAACATAATATCTAATTATAGGCCAATTTCAATTTTGCCAATATTCGGTAAAATACTTGAATCACTAGTTAGTCAACTATTGCAGACTCACTTAAAACTGTACCTCAGTAATAATCAACATGGTTTTGTTCGTTTGTCAACTTGCACAAACCTTGTAACTTTTACAGAGTCTTTGGTAAAAGCAATAGATGCAGGTAGGCAATATGATGTAATATACACAGATTTAAGTAAAGCATTTGATAGAGTTCCGCATAAAGTCCTAAACTACAAATTAGCCGTATATGGGATCGCCGGATCATTGTTGGAATGGGTAAAGTCGTACTTAAAAAAACGTTCTTTTTATGTGGTCATAAATGGATTTCAATCTGATAATCGTATCATTTCCTCTGGTGTGCCACAGGGCTCAAATTTAGGACCAATATTATTTAACCTGTTTATAAATGACATTTCTAGTTGCTTTAAATTTTCGGAACCCTACATGTATGCGGATGATTTAAAGTTTGGAAGAATAATTGAATCTTTAGAAGACTCAGTACTGTTACAGACAGATTTAAATAGACTTGTAAATTGGTGTAATCTTAACGGCATGAATCCTAATTATTCTAAATGTTCACATGTTAAATTTACAAGAAATACTAAGTTGATCAATAACCATTACTTCATAGGGAATAACAAAATACAAGAAGTAGAAGTGATAAGGGATCTTGGTGTATATTTTGACAAAAAACTAACTTTTGTACCTCATATTGATAGTATTATAAATAGATCTTTCAAAATGTTAGGGTTTGTCATAAGAAATGGTAGGTCATTTAAAAACCCTAAAACAAAAAAAATATTGTACAATAGCCTTGTAAGGAGTATAATTGAGTACTGCAGTGTTGTCTGGCGTCCCCACTATTCTACACATTCGTTGCGATTGGAGAGAGTTCAAAAACGCTTTATGTGGCATCTTACATACTCTGTTGGAAAAGCAGAAAAGCACTAAAAATATCATCTTATGCGGATAGACTTCAATATTTTAATATGCTTCCCTTATCGATACGTCTAAAATTAATAGATATTATGTTTTTATACAAGGTGCTTAGAAATGAAGTAGATTGTCCACAGCTTCTCGCCCAATTTAAATTTCGCACTCCAATAAGAATTCCACGCAAACCAATTCTACTTCTTTACCCACCACGTCGTAGAACTGTTCTTGGTGCGCATTCACCAGTCGCAAGGCTTTGTAAAGTATTTAATGAATGTAGTGAAATCGTTGATGTTCATTTTGATTCCATATGTCAGTTTTATAAGAATTTATATAAGTACTTCAAACAATGTGAAAGTACAGATCGTGTACCAAATTGTTAATAATTAATGTAAAACACGTACACACACACACACACACACACACACACACACACACACACACACACACACACACACACACACACACACACAAACACACACACACACACGCACACGCACGTGCACGCGCACTCGTTCATACAATATCAAATTATTTAAAATAAGAATTCCTTAGATACCTTATATAGTACTTGTAGCAGCCAGATTAATCAAACCGAAACGGGAATAAATAATATATACTCCGCTGCTACCATAACGCGGAAGGCGAGAATAAATAAAAAAACATTTTATTTCCTAATTATTCTTGGCTACTGAGATACTGCGGACTGTATATAGATAATTTGACGTTCTTATAAAGAAACAAGAAGCAGCCGCAAATATCATTCAGCGCCACACCGACTTCACACGCCGCTATCGTCACGTATCCGTCGACCAATGGTGAGCCGTTTCTTCAACGCCGCAGTTCGTTTCCTCTTGCTGTTCCGGAGCTGTATTCCACACCGCCGCCGCCCGCCGACTACGCGTGCGCACCGATCTGCATGTCTTATATAGCCCGGTCCAGCGACGTAGCTTCGTGAACAACAAACAAGTCTCACGCCGGGAAACGAAACGTAGATAATTGTATATTTTAAATAGTTTTCATTGGTCATAAAATAAGCAATATAATTGGCTAGGCAAAATATTAATTGTTACCATTGGCAAATCAATAGTGAGCCAGCCATATAAATATAGGCAAGGTTGATGCAAAAGATATTCCATTCCGAATCCCATTCGACAGTACATTCATAAACATAAACAGTAGTTTCATTTCTCCACCTTAAAGAAAACCACTCGGAGTCTGTTAATAGTGGACAGTTCGTCTCCACTATTACAGTGGTGACCCCGTACGAACACCGAGGGGGGAAGATCCGGTACGAACACCGAGGGGGGAAGATCCGGTACGAACACCAAGAAGGAACACCCTGCGACGTACCACTACTATTGCACGAACACCGCGAAGGAAACCCGTACGAACACCGAGAAGGAAGACTTCAGTTTACATAAAATCAGTGTAATCAAGCCGTCATTATGGAGCAGGAGGCAAACACATATACATCAAACCCGGTAAAGGAACCAGAAATCGCCGGTATATCTCTATCGTTAAGAATACCACCGTTTTGGAGAGACAAACCACGACTTTGGTTCGTCAGTTTTGAAGCCGCAACGAATGGTTTAAAGAAGAGCCAAGCGCAATTAGCACAGATGGTGATAGCCCAACTTGAGAAACAAGACATCGAACAAATTGCGGACCTGTTGTACAACCCACCAGCAGTCGACCAGTATAATTCACTGAAGGATCGTCTGATCTCCGCATATGAAGAATCCGACAGTCGACAGCTACAAAAACTTCTATCAGAAATAGAACTTGGAGACCAGAAACCCACACAACTCCTACGCAAAATGCGTACTTTGGCGCGAGATAAAGTTCCGGATTCAACACTACGGCTAATGTGGGTAAACCACCTACCACCACATATTCGATCGGTAATAGCAGTCAGCGAAACATTCAGCACGCAGACGAAGCTCGACGAACTGGCACTCCTGGCGGACAAGATGATCGAAAACAGCAGTAGCTCACACATATCGATCATCGAAGGCACTTCAACAAAGGCCAATGATACCCAGTTTCTTCTCGAAGAAATTCGGAAGCTATCATTCGAAGTCGCCGCGCTCAAAGCTTCCCAGCATCATACCTTTTACCAGCAACAGTACAACCAGCGCAATCAGCAACACCGAAGATCACCTTTTCGTCGCAACCGCTCTGCAAGTAGAAGTCGAATAAGCTCAACATCAAGATCCCCTTACTGCTACTATCATCGACGTTTCGGGGTCGAGGCAAGAAAATGCACAGCACCGTGTACATTCAAAAATGAAAATACGAATACGGAAAACTAACTAGTACGCTCGATGCGACGGGATCCAGCGTAACAGCAAAGTCCTACCGTCTTTTCGTCACCGATAAAAAAAGCAAGCTTACTTTCCTTATCGACACCGGAGCAAATATCTCAGTGTTACCGCCGAAGCAAGGACAGAAGTTGAAGCCACTAGATTTTCAACTCTATGCAGCAAACAATACGGTTATTCCTACATATGGAGAAAAAACAATGGAACTTGATTTTAATCTACGCCGACCATTCAAATGGAGATTTATCGTCGCTAAAGTCAGCAAACCAATCATCGGTGCTGATTTTCTTCAACATCACCAGTTGGTCGTCGACATCAAAAATAGAAGAATCATCGACGGGAAAACCAATCTTGCATCTCAGTCTTTTGTACAAGCAACCAATCTGCCCACAATAAGAAGCATAGATGTGCAACAACCGTATCACAAGATCCTCGAAGAATACCCTGGTATCACAAGAATAACTTCAATGAAATTAACACCGAAGAACGACGTTGAGCATTTCATCGACACCAATGGACCACCACTTCATTGTCGTGCACGTCCAATCGCACCACACCTATACGAGCAAGTTCGAAAGGAATTCGAAAACATGATTGAGCAAGGAATATGCCGTCCAAGCAAAAGCCCTTGGTCATCACCACTTCACATTGTACCGAAGAAGAACGGAGAATTACGAGTTTGTGGAGATTACAGAAGACTGAATTCTATTACCACTCCTGACCGCTACCCAATACCGCGAGTCAGGGATTTCACTCATCAACTATCAGACAAGACTATATTCTCCACCATCGATCTCAACCGAGCTTACCAACAAATAAGAGTCCGCGATGAAGACATAGAGAAGACAGCAATAATTACCCCAATGGGATTATTCGAATTCCCAAGAATGATCCCAGGATTAAAGAACGGAGGTCAAACTTTCCAAAGATTCATACACGAAGTACTTCATGGACTGGATTTCGTTTTCGCATTTATTGATGATCTCCTTGTTGCAAGCCCTGATAAAGAAACGCACGAAACCCATCTACGCACCGTGCTACAGCGATTAGAAGACAACGGAATCACAATCAACCCTTCGAAATGCATATTTGGACAGCAAGAAGTTCAATTTCTTGGTTTCACCGTCAGCAAGGAAGGAATAAAACCGCCTGCCGAAAAAGTCAGAGCAATCATCGATTATGCAAAACCTAAAACTATCGAAGAGCTAAGGCGTTTTCTCGGGATGATAAATTTTTACAGAGAACACATACCTAAAGCCGCTGAAATCCAAGCACCACTTCACGCCTACCTTCACAACACGAAGAAAAAAGATAAAACGTCAATCGAATGGAACGATGAAGCCACGAAGGCATTTGAAGCTTGTAAAATTGCGATCCAAAATGCAGCTTTACTCGCTCACCCATCACACGAAGCAACCCTTGCTATCTTCAGCGACGCATCCGATCTCTCAGCAGGAGCAGTTCTCCAACAATACAGCAATGGGAAATGGCAACCACTTGGATATTTTTCGAAGAAGTTCTCCGATACTCAACGTAACTACAGTACATTCGACCGAGAGCTACTCGCTATTTACATGGCTATCAAGCACTTCAGAAAAACGTTCGAGGGTCGAAACCTGATCGTTTTTACCGACCACAAGCCATTAACATATGTACTTCCAAAGAAACCATCACTATCGGAAACACCACGAAGAGCAAGACAACTTATTTTCATAAGTGAATTCACGACCGACATACGTCACATCAGTGGAAAGGACAACATAGTTGCCGACGCACTCAGTCGCGTACCAATCGACAGTGTAACGTGCCCTACATCAATCGACTATCATAAGATCGCCGCAGCACAAGACAGAGATAGTGACAACATAAAACATCTATCGAAGCAAGGTAACTTGTCCATCAAGCAAGTTACAATGCCAATGACGCATCTACCTATATACTGTGAAGCCTCAACGACAACCATGCGACCATACATACCAGAAGAATGTCGTCGCGAAGTCTTCAATACACTGCACAACATTAGTCATCCAGGTGTTAGAACAACAAGAAAACTCATCACTGAAAAATTCTTTTGGCCTGCAATGCAAGCGGATGTTGGCAACTGGGCGAAGCAATGCATTCAATGCCAAAAATGCAAAGTACAAAGGCATACATCAAGTAGTCTAGCTACATTTCCACCCACGGAGAGATTCGAACACTTGCACGTTGACATCGTTGGACCATTACCTACTTCACCGCAAGGACATCGTTATCTCGTAACAATGATCGACAGAACAACAAGATGGCCAGAAGCAATACCTACCGATGATACTTCAGCCGAATCCGTCGCGAAGATAATTTATGAAAATTGGATTACTCGTTTCGGATCACCTAAAACCATCACAACGGATCAAGGAAGGAATTTCGAAAGCAACCTATTCCTCAAACTTCTTCAAACTATGGGAATACAGAAGACGCGTACAACAGCATACCATCCTCAGTCAAACGGAATAATCGAACGATGGCATCGTACATTAAAGACTGCACTCAAAACTCGTTTATCTCAACATACAAAGTGGATTGATGAGCTACCTACAGTGCTACTCGGACTACGAGCAACACCGCGTGCAGACACTAGTCTTAGCGCCGCTCAGCTAACCTACGGCTGCAGCATAAGGCTGCCGTGTGACTTCTTCAGTTCAGCAGCGTCAAACAAACAAGAAATGGATTACGATTTCGTAACTAAACTTCGAGAATCAATTAACAAAGCCTTATCGTTGAAATGCACCGAAATGCAATCACACAGAAATAATAAATCAGTATTCATTCACCAAGATTTGAAAACATGCAAGCAAGTTTTTGTAAGAAACGACGCAATGAAAAAACAATTTCAACCTACCTACGATGGACCGTATAAAGTATTAGAGAGAAATAGCAAGACTTTTAAACTACAAATACCCGGAAGGAAATCTACGATTATATCGATCGACCGACTAAAGCCTGCCTATATTATTAACGAGGATACTGCAGAGGATTCATCATCATCATCAAAACCACCAGCGAGGAAGCTTGAAACTTCATCATCTACATCAACCCAGTTGAAACCTATTTTAAAAACTACGAAATACGGGCGAGTCGTCAAGCCTCCGGTACGCTTTCGCTGGGGGGAGAGTGATGTAGCAGCCAGATTAATCAAACCGAAACGGGAATAAATAATATATACTCCGCTGCTACCATAACGCGGAAGGCGAGAATAAATAAAAAAAACATTTTATTTCCTAATTATTCTTGGCTACTGAGATACTGCGGACTGTATATAGATAATTTGACGTTCTTATAAAGAAACAAGAAGCAGCCGCAAATATCATTCAGCGCCACACCGACTTCACACGCCGCTATCGTCACGTATCCGTCGACCAATGGTGAGCCGTTTCTTCAACGCCGCAGTTCGTTTCCTCTTGCTGTTCCGGAGCTGTATTCCACACCGCCGCCGCCCGCCGACTACGCGTGCGCACCGATCTGCATGTCTTATATAGCCCGGTCCAGCGACGTAGCTTCGTGAACAACAAACAAGTCTCACGCCGGGAAACGAAACGTAGATAATTGTATATTTTAAATAGTTTTCAATGGTCATAAAATAAGCAATATAATTGGCTAGGCAAAATATTAATTGTTACCATTGGCAAATCAATAGTGAGCCAGCCATATAAATATAGGCAAGGTTGATGCAAAAGATATTCCATTCCGAATCCCATTCGACAGTACATTCATAAACATAAACAGTAGTTTCATTTCTCCACCTTAAAGAAAACCACTCGGAGTCTGTTAATAGTGGACAGTTCGTCTCCACTATTACAAACTAAAATGTAAATTGATAGCATGTTGTGATTACCTTTAAGTGATTGTACATTTAGAAATAACGAAACTGTAAATTTAATTAATGATGTAATAATGTATCAATCGTTGGTAATCCTAATAAAGAGAAAAAAAAATCAACCTCCTTCCACTCAGGCATCTGTGCTCATCAGACGTATTTTAAGTAAGTAGTTCGTATCATATTTAGTTAAAATTATAAAATGTTAAATTCTACGAAATAATAATAGCACATAAACTATAAGAAGCACCTATTATTGCTTTTTCTTATAGATTAGGGGGCAAACGAGCATGCAGCTCACCTGATGTTAAGTGATTACCGCCGCCTATTATCAACCGCAACACCAGGGGAATTGCAGGTGCGTTGCCGGCCGTTTAGAAAGGATTAAACTCTTTTCTTGAATGTCCCCAGGTAGTATCGGTCCGGAAAAATCGCCGGTGGTAAACTATTCCACAGAAGGGTTGTACACGGAAGAAAACTCCTTTTGAAATGTACAGTGGTGGACCGCCAAGCATCTAGATGGTGTTGATGGTATCGGGACATTTGCCGCGTAGTGCGTTCACGAAATTTGGCGGCTGGGATTAATCCAAACAATTCCGCAGAGCACTCCCCATGGTATTTGCGAAAGAAAATGCAAAGAGATGCAACATCTCTTCGCAGCGCCAGTGAATCGAGCCGATCGGAAAGCACTCGGTCGTCGACGATTCGAGCCGCTCTGCGCTGGATGCGGTCAAGTGGAAGGAGCTGGTACTGGGGAGCCCCAGCCCAAAGATGGGACCAGTATTCCATGTGCGGCCGAACCTGCGCCTTGTAAAGTTGCAGGCGGTGTGCCGGCATGAAATACTGTCCCGCTCTGCTGAGCACGCCTAGCTTTTTAGAGGCCAATTTGGCCTTCTCTTCCAAGTGACCACGAAACTGCACGTTACTCGATATGTCGACGCCGAGGATTCCGATACTGGCTGAGGCAGCAAGGGGAGTGCCATGAAACTGAGGAGATACAACAAAGGGGTTCTTTTTAGCGCTTAACGCGTAAACTTGTGTCTTCTGGGTGTTAAACTGGACTAGATTTAGTAACCCCCAATCCGTGACTCTGTTCAGCAAAGACTCGACTTCCGATACAAGTTTGTCCCGGCACTCGGAGACGTTTTCCCGAGAAATATTGGCTCGGCCCGTGTAAAGAGAATCACCAGTGCTGTCATCTGCATAGCAATGAATGTTACGGGTTTGCAAAATCTGCAGAAGAAACAGCGTTGGCGATAGCATGCGGCCTTGTGGAACACCAGCATTAATAGGCTTGTAATCGGAGCTTGCACCGTCTACAACGACCTTGATGCTCCGATCTGCAAGAAAGCTGGTGATCTAATCGCACAATTTCTCGGGAAGCCCATAGGAAGGGAGCTTCGAAATAAGCGATTTGTGCCAAACCCGATCGAATACCTTCGCAATGTCCAAACTAACGGCCAACGCCTCCCCCTTGGACTCTACCGCCTCCGCCTATCTGTGAGTTAGGTAGACCAGAAGATCACCAGCTGACCGACCACGGCGAAAACCGTATTGGCGGTCACTAATTAGCTGGTAATCCTCAAGGTACCTCATGAGCTGGTAGTTAACAATGGACTCCATTGTTTTGGAGAACAAGAAGGTGATGGCGATAGGCCGGTAGTTGGACGGGTCTGAGCGGTCGCCTTTTTTAGGGATCGGGTGGACGAAAGCCGTCTTCCATGATTTTGGACTACGCCTAGGGAGTAGGAGTACCGGAAAAGACGCTTTAAAACCGGTGCCAAATCTAGAGCACACGTCCTCAGCACAATTGGGGAGATTCCGTCAGGCCCACTCGACTTGTGGATGTTTAGAGAGGAGTGTTTTGCGAACCGAGCGCTATGTGAACTGCCCTTACGGCATGGAGCACTCACACCGCGGGATGGTCGGCGGCGCACTCCCCCCGTCATCGAGAGTCGAGTTGGACGCAAAGAAAGATCCTAGCTGATCGGCTTTCTCCTTTGCGGTATGGGCCAGTGAGTCGCCCTCCCTGTGCAGAGATACGGAAGAAATGCCTGACAGAAATTACCCTGGATAGCCTTGGCGAGAGACCCGAATGCACGGGTTCCAGAAGGAATGCAAACTAGTTTTTCGCCAATTCTGCCTATGTGCTCTGACTTTGCCTTGGCAAAGACTCTTTTGAAGGACCTAGAGGCGGAATTATACTTTTTTTTAGAGCGCTGGTGCTTACATCCCGAGACGTTGATGCGTCAGCCCAAGCTTGGGAGCAATCCTGGTTATGGCATGATACTATTTTACAGGAGCGACCAAACCATGGCTGAGATTTGCCTCCGATGGGCACCACAGAGGAAGGAGTAAAAAGTTCCATACCCTGAAGTACCACATCAGCGACAGAATCCGTAACAACTTTGGGGTCGTCCGGCGAGAAGCAAACCCGCCCCCAAGGGTAGGATGCAAAGAAAGACCGCATCCCATCCCAATCGGCTGACCTATAGTGCCAAATACGGCGGCAGCCTGCAGAATGCAACTACGATTTTAGCGTGAGTGGCACCACACTCCGGACAAGACAATGGTCCTAGGAGCCTAAAGGGGTATCGACGGAAATCTGATATCTGTCCGGGTGAGAGGTCAGCAGAAGGTCCAACAGGCAAGGAGCATGATCCTACACATCTGAAATCCGCGTAGGCGAAGTAACCAGTTGTCTCAGACTATATGCCAAGGCAAAATCATGAACAGATCTCCCCGCATGATCGGTTAAACGTGAACCAAGCCATTCGGCGTGATGGGCGTTAAAGTCGCCGAGGAACAAACATACCACTGCAAGACCTCAGGACATAGTCAGTTCATTTTGCGTAGATCGGACCATAAATAATAATTAAAAAAGCTGAAGGTACTCCGGGTTTAATAATGACATCGGAACGTCAGTCACCTCATTCCTCCGTGACCATGGGTGCTGGAAAGCAGCCGAAACGTCGGGAAATAAAAATAAAAATAATTAAAAGTAAAATTAAACGCGATAAAATCCGTAAAAATACATACATAAATACATAAACACTCACGCCTGTCACCGAGAGGGGTAGGCAGAGACTACAGACTTCTATTTGGCACGATCCTGACACACCTCTCTCGCCTCCTTCACATCCATACACCTACGCATACATGCTCGTCGGTTAAGGGTACTCCTAATTTGACCCGTTTTCAATAAATCGCCAATTTGGTCGATAAATTTTCGCCTAGGACGTCCCTTTCCGACTCTGCCATTCACTTCTACAACATAAATTTTCTTTGTCACTCTTTCCTCATTCATTCTTTCCACATGACCAAACCACCGAAGCATTCCTTTCTTAATCCTGGTCACAACATCATCTTGCAAACCACACTCTTCTCTTATTACACAATTTCTTACCCTGTCGTTCAGATTCAGCCCTAACATACTCCTTAAGGACCGCATTTCTACTGCGTTGATTCTACTCTCGTGCTTCTTCTGCCACACCCAACTTTAACTACCGTACGTTAAAGTAGGGACCAACACAGCATTGTGAATTGCCATACGTGCCTTTTTTGACACATTTTGACTCTTCACAATAGAGTGCAGGGCCCCATTTACTCTATTTCCCGCATTCACTCGTCGTTCTATATCCTTATCATATCTTCCATCCCTGCTAAATACACAGCCCAAATATACAAACTCATCTACTTGCTCGATCAACTCCCCTTCTATTCTTATTTCACAAATCGTTTTACTTTCTTCTCTTTCAAAAACCATAACCTTCGTCTTACTTGCGTTCACTTTGATACCCCATTACCCCTTAATGATCTGTTCATTAATGTAACCATCATTTGCAACTCGGACGTAAAAGTAATTTTAATCAATTAGGTCTTTTTGTGAAAAATAAATCTGCCGTCAGTAATCTATGCATATAATAAATCCATCGAAAAGTCGTGTCTGTAATTATAATATTTCCTGGAAAAAACAGTTCCTTTTTTTAGTTGGGACTAAATAATAAAGGATACTGAAGACAAATTACTGGTTTTTAGAATTAGTGTCTGTCTGTCTGTCTGTCTGTCTTTCTGTCTGTCTGTTTGTCTGTGTATTAAATATTCACGTAAAAACTACTGGACAGATCTCTATGACATTTGGTACCCAGGCAGTTACTGAACCGGACTAATTTTAATCCGATTACGGAACTTCAAAAAAGGAGGGTTAAATATTCCCTTCCTTTAGATGTTAATTTTATATTATTATTTTGTCTGTTCATGTTTATGCAGGATGACTGCTATGTTTTCACATTAATAGCGTATTTATAAATAAAGTTTCAAATTAGTTTTAACCTCTGTTTAGTAATTTGAAACTACGCTGACGATTTACATTACGCATTAGTTTTTAAAACAGCGCTATCTATTATCAAATAGAAAAAGTACATTTTTCCTTCATTAATTAAGTAAACATAAAATATAATTAAAAAAATTAAATGTATATGTTAAAACAATAAGATAAATAAAATGATTTAAACTTCCTAAATTTTTTTAACTTTTTTATTATTTCATTTTAAAAGTATAATAACTTAAATAAATAATAGTGACGTTTATCAAAGATATGAAAATCTATATGGTTTCTAGTTTAATTACTAATGTAATGTAAATTAATTTAAATTGATCTGCCTGTAATTATCGCAAAATTCTCCTTATCCTTATAGTTCGATCAAAAAGATTTTTATACGAGTATATATCGTGGCCAAATCGTAGACTGATCATATCTTAAAGTAATAAATTTCGTAAAATAGTAGCATTAATTTAAGACTGTTTGTTGACCACGTCATAATAAAGTTGTTCAAATTAATGAATAGAGACCGTATCATAATATATATATCAAATAAACATCACGCCGTAAATTTATGGACGACAGTGAAATTCATCATTGTTTTGTAACTAATTTAACGTGTAAGTGTAAAGTGTAAAACATTTATAATTTACACTTTACAATCTTTCGTCATTTCGCAATTTTAATTCCCAGACAATTGACCTTTCTTATTTACTACATTACAGCCGTGTAGTGGCGGTTGATAATATACACTACCCCATATCTTCCCGTGGGTGTCGTAAGAGGCGACAGAGGGAGACAGGCAAGAGATGGGCAGCAGCATCTTCCTAATAACAAAAATAATAAATAAAAACTCGGTTGCCAACCCGCTCGCCAAGCATGGCAACTATGACAAATATCCCCCCATGAGTAACGACGCAAACAAACGCTATTCCTGGCTACGGTGGTGACCATGGTAACGGCGGGGCAGGGGTTGCTAAGAATCTCCGGTGGAGGTTCGGTTGCCACCTACGATGACTCGACCTGGCAACGTATAACGCACGCACCCTGAGGACTGACGAGAAGATACTTGAGTTGGAAGAAGAGGTAGACCAGTTGCGCTGGCATATTATTGGATTATCCGAGGTCCAAAGAGAGGGGGAGGACACGGTAATCCTCGAGTCCGGCAACTTGTTCTATCACCGGGAGGGCGACCATCTGTCCTAAGGAGGAGTCGGATTTATCGTCCACAAGGCTCTCGTCAACAACGTTGTAAAGATTGGGAGTGTGCCGACGAGGGTCGCGTACCTAATGCTCAGAATCACCAAACGGAATTTGCTGAAGGTCATACAGGCTTACGCACCAACCTCGGTACATTATGATGAGGAGGTGGAGGAAATGTATGAGGATATTTCCAGAGCCATGCATTCCTCCGAAACCCAGTACACGGTGTTGATGGGAGACTTCAACGCAAAACGAGGCACAAGAGAAAACGGTGAGCTGAAGTTAGGGAAATTTGGAATAGGGCAACGGAACCGTAGTGGCCAGCAGCTGGACGACTTTATGGTAAAAGAGGGACTCTTTATGATGAACTCTTTCTTGCAGAAGCAGCCCCACAGGAAGTGGACCTGGTCGAACCCCGACGGTTCGACAAAAAAGAGATTGACTTCATTATGACGACCAGACGCCAACTGTTCAGTGATGTCTCAGTGATCGCAAGGGTGAAAACTGGCAGCAATCACCGAAAGGTTAGAGGCACACTGAACCTAAACGTTTAGTTGGACAGGTCTCGTCTAATGAAGTCAACGCTACGTCCCCCTCGTGCTCTAATCCAAAATCTCGAAACTTTCCAGCTCGATTTACATAACCGCTTTCAGTGCCTAGAAGATTGCGATGCAGTGGATGACATAAATGACAAGCTCGTGGAAACTGTCCATGTGGTCGCAGCTAAGTTCTGCAAGACTCACTCCAGAAGTACACAAAAATTCTCCGATCACACGCTTAATCTCATGGCTATTAGACTAGAGATGAGGCTGCAATTGTCAACAGATTTGACGGCATACAGGCAACTGAACAGACAGATTTCTAAATGCATGTGGCGAGACTTACGCAACTTTAATACTGCTCGTATTGAAGAAGCAATCGAGCGGAACCAGGGTTCCAAAGTCTTTGCCAACAAAACCAACTGTCAAAGCTGAAGACTGAATATGACAGCATCGTTTCCGGGACGCCTGAGATTCTGAGTGAGATTGAGAGATTCTATGGGCAGCTGTACACATCATCGTTGGATAAAGGATCCAAAAGCAAGTCTTATCCATCACTATTCCGTTGATATCAAGGAGGTCAGTCTGGGCGAACTTAGAATGGCTCTCTAGCACCTCAAAAACGGCAAGTCCCCGGGTGAGGATGGAATTACAGCGGATCTTCTGAAAGCGGGTGGAAACCCGGTACTTGAAGTCCTTCAGAGGCTCTTTAATTCCGTCTTCCGTGGTGGCACTACTCCGGAGGCGTGGAGCAAAAGTGCGGTGGTCTTGTTCTCCAAGTAAGGTGACAACGCCCTCTTGAAAAACTACAAACAGATATCCCTTCAGAACCGCGTCTATGTGCTGTTCTCGAGAGTCATTACGAATCGTATCATACGCAGACTTGACGACTTCCAGCCTCCCGAACAAGCCGGTTTCCGAAAAGGCTTTATTACCATAGACCACATACTTACCCTTCGACAAATTGTACAGAAGCCCGAAGAGTACAATCTGGCACTTTGCCTGGCGTATGTGAACTATGAGAAAGCCTTTGATTCCTTCGAAATTTGGGCGCTGCTACAGTTTGGGCGCTGTTACAGTTGTACGTGGTAGAGCCATGCTGCGGTTATATTAGTAGTATAGTTGTAGCACGAATGGGTCGGCTCGACCGGGGAAGGACCACGCTCTCACAGAATACCAGCGTGAAATAGTAGCTTAATGCTGCTGTATTTCATATGGTGAGTGTAGAGAACCGGAGACCCTTTTTACTGGAAACGAGGCATTCCATCTCCGTCCTCACGGGTGCCACCGCATCTGCATTTTGATTTTTAATGGAGGATAAATGTAGATGTCTATGGGCCGCAGCAACCACTTACCATCAGGTGGACTGTGTGCTAATTTGTCACCCTATTCTATAAAAAAAAAAAAAAAGTCTCTTCAGCGGTGCCAAGTTGATTGTCGATATATCGAAGTGCCGCAGTGTTTGTGCAGTAGGGCTACGATGGCTATCCGAGTACAGAACCGGAGCACGAAACCTATCCAACCGCAGAGAGGTGTAAGACAGGGTGACGTTATTTCTCCGAAACTCTTCACCGCTGCATTGGAAGACGTTTTCAAGCTACTGGACTGGAAAGGATACGGTATTAACATTAATGGCGAGTACATCACTCACCTTTGATTTGCCGACGATATAGTCCTTATGGCAGAATCGCTGGAGGACGTAAGCACTATGCTCAATGACCTCAATAGTGCCTCCCAACGGATGGGTCTTAAGATGAACATGGACAAAACAAAGATCGTGTTTAATGTCCATGTCACACCTATGCCGGTAGTTGTTGGGAGCACTAAGCTCGAAGTTGTTGACGAGTACGTTTACCTGGGACAAATGGTCCGACTAGGTAAGTCCAACTTCGACCGAGAGGTCAATCGACGGATTCAACTCGGCTGGGCTTTGTTCGGGAAATTACGACACATCTTCTCGTCAGGTACACCTCAAAACCCGAAAACTAAGTTGTACAACCAGTGCGTGTTGCCAGTGATGACCTACGGAACCGAGACGTTCCGAGAGGTCCTTCCCTGCTGGCCGTATGAGGACGCTTAAAGTCGTTCAATATACTACTATGGAGAGGCCTACGCTCGGAGTTTCTCTGCGTGATAAAATTAGAAATGAGGATATCTGCAGGAGAACCAGAGTGACCGACATAGCTCAACGGATTAGTAAGCTGAAGTGGCAATGGGCCGGCCATATAGCTCGAAGAACCGACAACCGTTGGGGAAAAATGGTTCTCAAGTGGCAGCCTCGTACTGGTTGGCGAATTATGCGACGACCCCCCACTAGATGGAGTGATTATATATATTCATAAATGTTATTATATGCACAATTTTATTGAAGCTTTCACTTCTACCGCATGTGAACTGTACACGTATTTTTTTAGAGAATATTGCTAGTTTGATAAAAATCTATAGAGATTAGGATAGTTGTCAGTGGCGTTAATTGCATAATATAAATAATAAGTGACTCTACGGTTAGGAGTTTTCGTGAAAAACAAATTTAAATATACCCATACAAACGGCAATTCTATAAATCAAGACCGAATTTTTCATAATATTTGAAAGATATTAAAGTCCGTGCAATACACATTGGATCTCTTTATAACTCTTTACCATATTTTACTTCACAAAAAAATATAATGCATCATGGGTGTTCGCGCTCGATAGCCGATTGTCTTATCTTGAGCGAGGTGAAGGGATGGTTAGCGAGGTGCGGGAGGCGGGAGGCGGAGGCTAGCTGCATCGTAGACGCAGTGATTCAGCCACTGTTAGCATCGAACCGAGCCGCCGGGATGCCGGCGTTCGCCGGCGTAAAGAACTGTGTTAATGGAGCGCGCCATTTGAATATATTATTGAGTATTAGAATATAACCTAGACCGCCTCGAATTTAGTGTCTATTTTGTCGCGTTACGTGACAGAGGACGGCTAGGAATTTGTAGTGATAAAAGGACCTTTTATGCAGTTAATTGAATCGACGCGTTAGTAGTTTGTGCTACGTTGGCCTGTTACATTGAACTTTGACCAGCCGTCCTTGAGTTGTACCGCGTGTCTTGGTAAAACGTTGTTGGACTTGATTGAATTAACTTCAAGATAATTAATTGGACAATAAATAATAAGTGATAAACGAACATAGTTTTCCTAGAAACGGAAGTGTTCTATGGCTGCATGCCCCTTAGATGGATACCATATTTGAAGAGAGGCGACGCCTTTGGATCTGCTGTTCTGCAACCAGCGGGGATGTCAGGTTACATATTGAACACGTACTGAACATGACTCACAGACACTCACTATTCCGCCTGACTATTCCTATGGTTAACCCTACGTCACGGTAAGTTTTGTTTGGTTCTTGTTAACCGCTATAGCTTAATATTCCACAGGTCTTTGGACCCTCCCTTTGTTACCCGCGAGTGGGATTCCTGATGGGCCCGAGTCCCGATCGGCTATTGTCAGGGTAGCCTGGGGTAGTAACAATGGGCAATAATAATCGTCGACAAGTCCACGGAACATTTATCATATTAAAGACTATTAGCAAAAGCGCGATCGTCCGACCGATATTGCCCGTTCAGACACGGTCGTGTACGCTCCGATGTCACCCTTAAAATAATCCAGCTACGGCCAAGTTCTTATAGCAGCATGGAGAGATTGGTGAGTAGAGGTAATAATTGCCCTGTTGTTTGGACCTAATCACTCATTTTGGTGAGCGTGGCTGCCTTTTTACTTAAATAAACTCACCATAGTTTGATAGGGTATGTAAATGACCACATTTTGTGGAATAAGGGTGACAAACAAGCAAACAGTCCACCTTATGGAAAGTGGATACTGCTGCCCATAGACATCTACATTTATCCCTGTTTAAGAACCAATATGCATGTGCGTTGTCACCCCGGAGGCAAAAGTTGCAATGCCTCGTATCCAAAAAAAAAGCTTTTCGGTTTTCTACATTCACCATATGAAACACAACACCATTAAGCTATTATTTTACGCTATATACTCAAATATAATGTTCATATATTAACAAAAAACAACTTTAATGTATCATGATATTGTATAGTGTGGCATAATCATAATACATTAGTTGTGAAGCTTTATCTGAACTGTAGTGTGGTACCATGTCAATGCTCAGGCTTCGGAATGAGCCTTTTAGGTACTAATTTGTTCTTTCCACACAGTTTCTCACTTGGAAATGCCATTTGATATGTATATTTTTCTGCAGAACTATTTAGGCAGCTTTTAAATATGGTGGTCATCAGTCAAGGCTCTGATGATAAGCACCATTCCCTGTAAACTATTTGTTTCTGTTAATGCTGTATTATAATATAGGTGTCAATAAATAATGCCTACTTATTGTCATTTCAGATTTTCACAAAGATTTAAATGTATATGAAAATGATGAAGCATGAAGAATGAAATATTAATGATTTCAAACAAAACAAACTTATTTATTCACGTGTTTCTCTAATATATTATATCTATGTCAAATATCAATCATCTACGTCCAATAGTTCTTGAAAATTCAAATAACATCTTTAACAAATAGACCTAGAGACATAGACACAGAGGTGACTCTGATAGTGATCGAATTTTGCTAAATATGGCATGGACCAACATTTATTAATGTTGCTAAATTGAAGTCGACGCGAGCGAAGCCGAGGGTAAAAAATTAGTATTATATATATAACTAATAATTAATTATGAACAACCTGAAAGTACGAACATTAACAATTAAGGACAATCATTACATAATGTGACATTTTAAATTCTATTACTTTAAGGACATTATAATATTGACATCAATTAATCTAGCTTTTAATAGTCATGAATGTACGGAATTAAATTCCCACTTGTTGTTAAAAAGTTTTTTTGCCTGTATATCCATAAAATATTTGCACACCATATAAAGTGGTAGAATGTAAATGGGCCATTAGACATAATTTAAGATCATACTTTATTTTACACATACATTCTGGCAAATAAAGGAATTGAATTTGAAATTAAATTAATAATTTGCTATGAAACGTTTTTGTTTTATGTTTCATTTAATTTGAATCCAATCAAATCAAATTGTTTATTTGTGATTCACAGTTAAGTTCAGTCTGCGATCAGCCTCATGGACATACAAATGTCAAATACCATTGGTAGTTCATAGATAACATATAATAATAGATTAAATTATTCATCTTAAATATTATTAGTAACATTAGATTAGATTATTTATGTTAGATTAGATTATTCATAAATGTTATTATATGCACAATTTTATTGAAAGTTTCACTTCTACCGCGTGTGAACTGCACACGTATTTTTTTTAGAGAATAATGCTAGTTAATTTTGATAATAATCTATAAATATTAGAATAGTTGTCAGTGGCGCTAATTCCATAATATAAATAATAAGTGACTCTACGGTTAGGAGTTTTCGTGAAAAAAAATTTAAATATACCCATACAAACGGCAATTCTATAGGTCAAGACCTAATATTTCAAAGATATTAAAGTCCGCGAGCACACACTGGGTTGCTTTATAACTTTATCAGAAATGAAAGGTGGCCTGTGCCCAGCTGAGATACGAATATATTCTGTAGCTTTACTACATTTAACTTCACAAAAAAGCATTATGCATCATGGGCAACAATAATCGTCGACAAGTCCACGGAACATTTATCATATTAAAGACTATTAGCAAAAGCGCGATCGCCCGGCCGATATTGCCCGTTCAGACACGGTCGTGTAGGCTACGATGTCACCCTTAAAATAATCCAACTACGGCCAAGTTCCTATAGCAGCATGGAGAGATTGCGTGAGTAGAAGTAATAATTGCCCTGTTGTTTGGACCTAATCATTCATTTTGGTGAGCGTGGCTGCCTTTTTACTTAAATAAACTCACCATAGTTTGATAGGGTATGTAAATGACCGCATTTTGTGGAATAAGGGTGACAAACAAGCAAACAGTCCACCTTATGGAAAGTGGATACTGCGGCCCATATACATCTACATTTATCCCTATTTAAGAACCAATATGCAGATGCGTTGTCACCCTGGAGGCAAAAGTTGCAATGCCTCGTATCCAATAAAAAAGGTTTTCGGTTTTCTACATTCACCATATTGTTACGCGCTCAAGTCGACGGCACTAGCGCCATCTAGTCTCGAACCGAAGAAGTTTCTTCTTGAAGTTGAAACACGAACTCTCGGTACCTTGCGCGTGTTTACTTGAATATTCTGGATATTTCACTGCTAATTTATATAAATAGGCGCTGCAAGATGCGATCGGGAAGTATTGGATTTGGCGAGACAAGCGAAGCTTCGGAGCGAAATAAAGTGAACCAGTGTGCTTAATTATTAGTGTTTTAAGTTTTAATTTATGTAAAGGAAATTAAAGTGTTAATTTAGGTAATTTTATCGGCGATTTTTATTGTCACGAACCTCAAGCTCGTAACAATATGAAACACAACACCATTAAGCTATTATTTTACGCTATATACTCAAATAAAATGTTCATATATTAACAAAAAACAACTTTAACGTGTCATGATATTGTATAGTGTGGCATAATCATAATACATTAGTTGTGAAGCTTTATCTGGACTGTAGTGTGGTACCATGTCAATGCTCAGGCTTCGGAATGAGCCTTTTAGGTAATAATTTGCTATTTCCACGCAGTTTATCACTTGGCAATGCCAGTTGGTATGTATATTTTTCTGCAGAACTATTTAGGCAGCTTTTAAATGTGGTGGTCATCAGCCAAGGCTCTGATGATAAGCACCATCCCTTGTAAACTATGTCTTTCTATTAATGCTGTATTACGAGGGTGGATTGAAAAGTACTCGGCCTAACACAGATCCATTCAATTCTAAAAATCAAATCTACCCACATTATTTAGTTCAGTTCAGACTAGTTCATTGTGTGAAGTTCGAAACGTGTGCGATAATTAGTTGTGATTTTATAAATTTATTAACAAAGTAATCGGACATAATTTCCGCGAATGGAGCAAATCGAGCAGCGTGCCGTCATTAAGTACCTCCATAAGAAGGGGCTATCATCAAAAGCCATCCATGATGACATGGTCAGTACATTAGGCGACGTGCTCTGTCATATTCATCCGTCAAAAAATGGATAGCAGAATTTAAGCGTGGTAGAGAGAGTGTGAAAGATGAACCCCGCTCTGGAAGGCCTTCGACGTCAACTACTGACGAAAATATTAAAAAAGTACTTGATTTAAAAATGGGAGACCGCAGATTAAAAATTAGAGAGATAGCCGAGATTATAGGCATCTCTTATGAACGAACTCAAAACATCATTGTCAACGAGTTGGGTTTCCACAAGGTGTCTGCGAGGTGGGTTCTGCGACTGCTTTCAGTTGAACAAAAAAGGACGCGATTGACTATTTCACGCGACTGTTTGGAGTTATTTGAAGCCGATGCAGATGATTTTTTGAATCGTTTTGTTACTATGGACGAAACATAGGTTCATTACTGTACACCGGAAACAAAACAAACGGAGAAGACCTGGTTCACCACCCCTAAAAAGGCTAAGTAGATTTTGTCGGCAAATAAGGTGATGGCTTCAGTATTCTGGGACTCGAAAGGTGTGATTATGATTGATTATCTTGAAAGGGGTCAGACTATAAACTCTGATTATTACTGCACCTTACTACGTCGTTTACGAGAGGAAATAAAAGAAAAACGTCGAGGAATGCTCAGAAGAAAAGTCCTGTTTCATCAAGATAACGCCCGTGTTCACACGTCAGTACAGTCAATGGCTGAAATTCACAACTGTGGCTTTGAACTGTTACCGCATCCGCCGTATTCACCTGATCTGGCACCATCAGACTTCTTTCTGTTCCCTAACCTAAAAAAACACTTGGGAGGTCAAAGATTTTCGACAAACGACGAGGTCAAAGCAGCTGTAGACGCATACTTTGACTCTAAGGAAGAATCATTTTTTTTTCAACTGTCTAAATGCTTGGAAGGGGAGGTGGCAAAAGTGTATTGAACTTGATGGTGATTATGTAGAAAAAATAAAAATATAACTGATTTAGTATGTGTTTATTTTCTTGGTTAGGCCGAGTACTTTTCAATCCACCCTCGTATAATATAGGTGTCAATAATTAATGCCTGCTTATTTTCCTTTCAGATTTTCACAAAGACTTAAATGTATATGAAAATGATGAAGCATGAAGAATGAAAAATTAATGATTTCAAACAAAACAAAGAATAAACAATTTTATGATCGTGAGTCTTTTGTGATTTTTATATGTAATATTTTGTATATTATCCTTTAAAATATTTAACAAGCTGAGGACATTTTCTGACAGGTTTGAGGTCAGTACCTAAACTATTGTCATATGGTGCTCGTGCTGACTAATCGGGCCTGTCTTAGATATAGTTTTAAAATTAGGTAAATAGTTTTAAGTTTTACTAAAATTATATATAGTATTACTACTAACATCTATGATCCTTGTGGTCGTAATAAACGACTTTTTTTTAACGGAAGAGGTGGCAACGGCGACATAAGGTACTCGTCTGAATGCGTGCGTGCGTGCGTGCGTGCGTGCGTGCGTGCTGCGTGCGTGCGTGCGTGCGTGCGTGCGTGCGTGCGTGCGTGCGTGCATGCGTGCGTGCGTGCGTGTGTGTATGCGTTTGTGCGTGTGCGCATGTGAGCATGTTTACGCGCGCTTGCGTGTTTGTGTGTGTGTGTGTGTTTACCATTAACCAGTTAACATGTTTTCTACATCTTCATAATCAAGATTTTTAAGGACGCGTTTACGAAATTGATAGGTATAGAATCGAACTATTACATGAGATATTATCATGAGACCTTACCTCCGGTCTTGATGGAGTGACCTCAAAATGTAATTCGGGATTACAACTGGAACTACTGGACTAGTAGAACTGGGTGTGCCGAGTTTCGGCTCGTTTTGTTAGTTATGATAAATTACCTTACCTTACCTCCGGACTTGCTGAAGTGACCTGAAGGTGTACTTCGGTAACTAATACTGTAACACCTGGACTAGTAGAACTAGGTATGCCGAGTTTGGGTTTGTTTTGTTCGTTATGATGAAACCGTCATAAAACAAAAGTTCTTTTCGCTTTGGCTCTAAAACCAATAGGTAGCCAAGCTAATATTCAGAAAAATTAATAACCTCGTAGTAACATCTTTATGGGCAGTATCGATATCCACTTACTAGCCACACTGTTTTTCACTGTAAGCTGTAACCAGCTGTCCTTTATGTGAGCCTCAATTGCCCTCACGCGGTACCCACTTTACTGCACTCCAGTGCACCCACCACCACCTCTGCCACCTACGCCCCCACCATAAACTTTGCTCCCTCCGCCTCAACAATAAACTCCGCTCCCTCCGCCGCCACCACCACGCGCCGTTACTATTCTCTCCGCCTCCAACACAATCTATGGTCGATCTACTTCGGACCCCGCTCTCCCCGTTTCCACTATCTCGACTTCACCACAAATTCCACTTCTCCGTCTTCACCACAAACTACGCTGCATTCACCTCCGCCTCCACCACGTCTCCGTTATCCGCCTCTGTTTTCTGCACACACACACACACATACACACAAAAACACGCACTCAGGCGAACACACACGCACGTACACACACCCGCACGCACGCACGCACGCGCACATCAATATGCGCGCTCGCGCGCACACATATAAATTCACGCACACACACGCACACCTACACACACACACACACACAAATAGACACAAACACACACACACAAATAGACACAAACACACACACACGCACACACACGCGTGCACACACTTCCAAACCCACGCGCGCTCGCACACACACACACACACACACACACACACACACACACACACACACACCCGCACATACACTTACTAACACGCGCGCGCACTAATGAACACACGCATACACGCACACGCACGCACACACACACACATACACACACACACACACACACACACACACACACAAACACAACACTGAACACACACCCAAACACAACACTCAACACACACACACATATGCGCGCGCGAACACACATATACACCCACACGCACACACACAAAAACAAACACACCCACAACCGCACACACACACACACACACACACACACACACACACACACACACACGAACACAACTGCACACATACGTGCACGCGCACACAAACTACAGTTAACACACGCACGCACACACTCACACATACATACACACGCACACATACGAACACATACATATACCCACATGCATTCACACGCACGCACACACACACACACACACAAACACACGTGCAGTGTGCGCGCGCGCGCGCAAACACAAGCAGGCAACCGCACAAACACACCCACACATACTCAACAAAAACTTGCGCGCGCACTAAATGTCACACCCCACCCTTAAACACACACACATACTCGAGTGATAAATTAATTTTTAATAAACTAATACCATCTTCTAATTGATGCATGACAAATGAACAAAATAACACAAATTCACTCACACGGTAACAAAAACTCGAACAAACGTCTTTCCACAATAAAACCTGCCAAATTTTGATCCACAAACTCAGCAGATAACGCATTTTCTTACCTTATTACTATAACAAAGTAGCCTACTGGGTTCTCTGTCACACACAGAACGCGACGTTGCCGCTTCGTGTTCGAGTACCTATTCGTCAATTATGGCTCCGGATCCACTTAGTCTAAGTAAATGTCGCATATAAATTAAATATACTCTGGATCTAAAATATCACATCCAGTATGATTTTTTCGACCGTTGATAGATCAACAAATGTTGGTCAAATCGCTGACAAGTATATTGAAAACCTGTTAGTGCAGATCTACCGATGTCACACGCACATCAAGGATGGATCAAAATATATCAGTTTGTGCGACGAGGAGTTGAGCAAACACGTCAAATAGGTGGACCAACAATTGTTCTAACTTCTCACTGGATCAATATTTACCGTGAAAGGATGATGATTGATTATATATATATATATATATATATATATATATATATATATATATATATATATATATATATATATATATATAATATATACCATAACATAAACACTCACGCCTGTCACCCAGAGGGGTAGGCAGAGACTACAGACTTCCATTTGGCACGATCCTGGCACACCTCTCTCGCCTCCTTCACATACATACACCCACGCATACATGCTCGTCGGTTAAGGGTACTCCTAATTTGGCCCGTTTTCAATAAATCGCCAATTTGGTCGATAAAGGGCATTGCCCATTTTCGGCCATGGAACGCCCAACAATGTGCATTTGTTAAAAAATTATATCTTTATTTATGGTTATTAATCGCGGTATTCATTTATCTTCAAACAATGGAAATATTTTTGCACAAATTAAAAGTACCGAAAAGATAATAATAAAAATTAGGTAAATCATTATGTCATTAATTTTTGAATAAAAAAAAGGGGGTTGCCAATCACAAAACACATTTAAAAAAATCGATTCTCTTTTTCGATCGATTATTTACGGTGTCATCATTACAGAGCTAATATAATTTTTAAATAGTTATTATGTTGTGATAATTAAACAAGCGAATTATCAGCTGATTTCCAATGAATTCTTTAGAGAGTAACAAAACGCTACGGCACAATTTAACTGTTAATCTTAACCGATCTTCTTTGAAAACAGATAAGAAATGTTATTCTTATCTGTTTTCAAATAAGATCGGTTAAGTTATTCTTATCTGTTTATAACAATACATTTAAAATAGAATCATGTTATGATAACGAAACATGTTAGTTTCCAGCTGATTTACCATGAATCCTTTAACCTTTTGAGCGCCAAAGTCGCCTATACTTGACCAACACCTGCGGGCCCTGAGCGCCAACGACGTCTATAGTTGACAAAAAACCCGTCTCTCAAAAAATATGAAATATAGATATTGGAAAATTACTACAGGTATTTTAATTCTACACTCCTCAAAATAGGAATAACCCAGCAACATGTGAGTATAAAAAACAAGACTTCTAGAGCCACAAGTACTAAGAAACATTGAACTAATAAAAATGGATTTTTATCTAAGCAAATACTATGTCCAGCACGCCAAAGTCGTCTATGGTTGACCGCTAGCGTCAAACGCGGGAGGCATAGATTTCTTGAAAACTATACAAAATTCAGCTCAATGGTGTTTTTTTTTTCTATTATTATTGATATTTGAATAAAATTAAAGGTTAGAAACATAAAACTATAATTAACTACATGAATAAAAAAATGCTACCAGATCATCTTCACATAATAAATCTAATATCTCAACTCTAGCGCATCTTTAGCGCGTCATCGAAAATCAGTTCACTGGGCACCGTGATCAAGAATAGACGACACCCTGATGACGTCATAAGTGATTACCGAGAAAAGTAGAGCAATGCAACATGAACGATCCCTCAGAACTCATTCGGATTTTGGAAAGCGTCGATGATGATGAATTTTGATTTTTGATTGATGAATTGTATTTTTGATTGATTGGTGAACAACTATGTTTATTTATTCCATGTCCAACATTTTAATATTATAAGGCTGATTTACCTAGTGCGAATAATTATATACAATTGTTGATTAATGAATAATTATGTACCTTTTTTAATAATAATACAAAATTACAATTAATGTTTTTTTTTTTACTTAAGGTGTGAAGAGCAATTTTTCATTTTGTGTTGTGCCATTTTCTTTCTCAGTCTCAAAATCATCTAGCAGCATCAGCATCATATCAAATCCCCATTGTCATAAGAGTGTAAGACTTTTCTTCTGTGCTTCACTTGGCCTACGCCTTCCCCCGACACATAAAATATTATGAATCGATGTCTGTATATTTCGGTTAGATCGATTTTGAAATCGATACACAACATTCGAAGAATGTTTCAAAAAGGAAGGTCAGCTACGCCGTTGTCGTCCAGTCGTGACAGTGTCGTCATTAGGATGGAGAGTAGTGCTGTGGTTTACTACTATTTTATTGTTATTGTTTGTTTTTTATTTATGTTTATATGTACAAAGTAGTAAAAAGAGTGGAAGACAGCACAAGATTAAATAAAACATACAGTTTATAAAGAGTCATTTATAGCATAAAAAACCAACAAAAACAAGTTATTTTACGTTTTCGATATATCAACTCTTGGCAACACTATTTTGTTTTAGCGCTTTGGCGTACAGGACACGGTAATGCGTTTTTGGCGCGGCGCTCAAAAGGTTAAAGCTTAACAAAACGCTACTACACAATTTAACTGTTCTTAAAAATATATTTCAAATAGCGTTTAAATAAATAAAGGAAAATATATTTTAAAAAGTGTGCAGAACTTAAAGCGCCTCAAAGATTGTTTTTTAACGATATTATAAATCGAATAAAAATCTATATCTTTTCATCGATTTTATGTCAGTTAAGTGGCAACATCGAGTCTGACAGCTAGGCCCTGTCATTAGAATGAAATCACAATTCCCAATTCAGTTCACAACTATATCTATACCTATATAAATAGTCACATGTAGAATTCATTTGCGTGTCCATCCCCCCCCCACAACCCCCCAAAAAAAAGTCTTCCTTTTCTTCATTCTACAATTGCAGCAATGCTTATTAACAGAGTTGTCTTATAATTATATCAATTGATATAATAATTATGGCTTCTTTATTAGGTAGTTTCGAGTGATAGTGTAGTATGCCACGCATGTTAGACTGCAGCCTGGAATCAAATACGACATCCAACTAGCGAACAGGAAAATTCACCAATTATTAGTCATGAACATGTATGTATCAGCTGTGGCAAGTCACTTTTGAGAATAAGATCACACACATTGTTTGGGTCTGATTCTCCACGTGAGGAACTCATAAGGAATGAAATTTCCCATCAAATTGCACCACGTGAGGTACGTGTTTTTTAATTTATTAAGTGTGTGTGCTCATATCTGATAGTGATACATGTTTTTACTCTGATTACATCCACACAAACTATATCTGAGAAACATACAAGCTTATTTATAACATGGCGATAAGATTAGCTTGTCACCACCAGATAGACTGCTACCGTTTTTACCAACTACCAAGTAATGATACAATTGATTTTTCATTGTTTTTGGACTACTGGTAGTTTTTAAGTGCTTAATTATTAAATAATATAGGCCATTAAGTCTGCTTTTGTGCAGTAACAATTAACTTGATAAATATTTGATATGTATTTGAGTTTAAAGGAAACAAATCTATTTTATTTTTATTTAGTTCACTTTTTCACCTTTGTATTTAATATTATTTCAGTTGCCATCGTCATCTCGTGTGTGTCATAATTGTTGGCGAAGGTTTGATAGAGCAGCATCACATTCAACTGCAGAACGGGAACCATCTGAATCATCTAGTTCATCCTCGTTGTAATCTGAAGTCGGTAATGTATTGCACCCAGATTCAAACATTCTAATTTCAATAGAGAATGAAGCTGGGTACTCCCACCTGCTTGGGACCCTGTAATTAATAAAATTAAAACTAAACCCAAGCATACCACGCAAGACTTCAAGACAGTAAGTTCATTCTGCGTAGATCGGACCATAAATAGTTATTAAAAAGCTGAAGTTACTCCAAGTTAACACTGATTTCGGTACACCAGTCGCCTCAATCCCCCATGACCATGTGTGTTGGAAAACACCCGAAACGTCGGGAATTAAAAATCAAAGAAATTAAACGCGATAACATAGGTAAAATTAGTTATTAAAAAACTGTATTTGTGAAAATAAAAACTTTTATATCTTAAAATTCCCGACTGTTTTTAAACCAATTTCTTAACCATTTCATTCTCTTAATTGTATATTATCATATCTATATGCTTTTATATGTGGGCACCCATGGCCGAAATGTCTATGAAGAGTGGGTAATGCCCTTTTCGCCTAGGACGTCCCTTTCCGACTACACCATACACTTCTGCAACATAAATTTTCTTTGTCACTATTTCCTCATTCATTCTTTCCACACGACCAAACCACCGAAGCATTCCTTTCTTAATCCTGGACACAACATCATTTTGCAAACCACACTCTTCTCTTATTACACAATTTCTTACCCTGTCATCCAGATTCAGCCCAAACATGCTCCTTAACGACCGTATTTCTACTGCGTTCATTCTACTCTCGTAGAACGTTAAAGTAGGGACCAACACAGCATTGTGAATTGCCATACGTGCCTTTTTCGACACATTTTGACTCTTCACAATATAGTGTAGGGCCCAATTTATTACAAACTCATCTACTGCTCGATCAACAGTAAAAATCGTAAAAATATATCACGTATCCGCCCCCTATGATAAATATATATAAGTATATATATATATATATATATATATATATATATATATATATATATATATATATATTTCCTGCAACAAATCATATGTACGCATGATAAACATGTTGACATCGTTTGACCATGTCATGCGTAGCTCTTGCTTTACCAGCCTTAATGGCCGCAGGTAAAAAGGAATTCACCTCCTGCGTAACATCTAAAATTGGTGTAAATCTATTTGGATATGATAAACATGTTGACATATTTTGACCATGTCATGCGTACTCTTGCTTTACCAGCCTTAGTGGCCGCAGGTAAAAAGGAATTCACCTCCTGCATAACATCTACAATTGGTGTAAATCTATTTGGATATGGTAAATTATGCCTTGTTAAGGATCAGGGTGAAGGTATGTGTCGAATGTGGTACGTTGAAGGTTCTCCTAGTAAAATTGATGGTGTTGTATTGTGTTGTCTGTCTTTTTTGTGTTGAGTTGGCTGTAGCATTTTCGGGTAACCCGGAGGGAGCCCGCCTATTCAGCTCCTCTCCGCTGACGGATCGTATACTGTCGCACCCAGCGCCAGCTCCAAGTGCGCCCCGGCGATCACCCCCGGGCAGCGGCCCTAAACGTTTACTTCTTAATCGAGTCTCCATGTTTAATGGGTTACCAGTTTCATGTTAGCCGTGCCAGTAAAAATATATCACGTGTCCGCCTCCTACGTGAATCAGATGGTCGATTCGGACGTACGGTTGGATTTTAGGGAGCTTATTATAATTATTATTATTTGTGGTATTAGTAGTGTCTTCTCATCTGGTTGGGATGAATAAATATATAAAAGGAGATGATAAATATACATAAATATATATTTCATATACCAGCACAAATAAATAAATAATACATAAATAAAAAAAGCCCAACAAGATGGAGGCCCTCGGCAGGGGAGACCAAACGGCCGAGGGTTAGGGGGAAAGGGAGAGAAACCGGCGGACGATGCGGGCGGTATCGAGGAACACCGCCTTCTGCATTTGAGCCTGGAGCAGTCCGTCACGGAGTGCCAGCCTCCTCAGATGACACGAGAGGCTGAATGGGATTAGCCAGTTTGCAGAAACGACTACAGGAATAATTTCAGTCGGCAGACCACCTCACATGTCGGTCACCTCGTGAGCCAGGTCCAGATATTTTGTTCGTTTATCTGTTTCGGCTTTCACGAGGTTCTCGTCATACGGAATGGTAATGTCGATCAAAAATATCCTTGACTGTGCCCGGTCCATCAGCACAATATCAGGCTTATTCGCAAGAATAGTCCTGTCTGTGATGATGACCCGGTTCCAGTAGAGCCTGGCGCGATCATTTTCGAGCATGTCTTCCGGCAAGTACTTGTAATACGGCAATTTCCGGTCCACGAGACCGTAGGTCAGAGCGAGCTCCTGGTGAAGAATTCTGGGTACTAGGTTGTGCCTGTGCAAGTACTCAGAGTTAGAAAGCGCTGAACAACCGGAGATGACATGCCTAAGTGACTCACCGGGATGGCGACAAGCTCGACAGATGTCAGCGGCGCCATCCTTTAGGAAGTATCTCCGATAGTTGTTGTTCTTAATAACCTGATCCTGTATTGCACAGACAAAACCCTTGGTTTCCCCGAAGAGATCACCAAAGCGTAGACAGTGGAGGGAGGCTACTGTGTCTACGAAAGGCTCATGAAGAGCCTTGTAGAACCTCCCGTGGAGCTCCTTCTCCTTCCATACGGTCTCCCGGTCAGAACTATTCCCGGCTACTGAGATACTGCATATTGATGCGAGATAATTTGACGTATATTTTAACGTTCTAATAAAGAAACAAGAAACAGCCGCAAATATCGTTCAGCGCCTCATCGTCTTCACACGCCGCTATCGTTATGTATCCGTCGACCATTTTGAAGCCGTTTCTTCAACGCCGCAGCTCGCTTCTTCTTGCTGTTCCGGAGCTGTGTCCCACACCGCCGCCGCTCGCCGACTACGCGCGCGCTCTTTTTTTTTCTCCCGAAAATATGGGCAACCCTCCAAAGGGGGGAGGAATATACCACACCCTGAACTTACCCACTAAACTCAACCTTTGTAATCTTAACATCTGACTAGAGATCTCAAGCCGTATACGAACGCGACCCTCCTTGGCAGAAAGGAGGGCGCAAACCGCGTCGGCCTACACAACTTTTATAGCCCAGTCTAGCGACGTAGATACGAGAACATAACACGATTCTCACGCCGGCAAATGGAACGTACATAATAGATGTATTTTAATAATCTTTATTGCACATAATGTATGTACTGTAATTGGCTAAGCAAATAAAAATTGTTACTATTGGTTAACTAACGACGTATTTATATGTCTAGCATATAAATATAGGCTGGGTCGACGTAAAATTCATTCCATACTCCATATTCCATATTCACATTCAATACTCCACATTCCATTCTCCATTCTGCTGTACATAAAATAGTAGTTTCATTTCTCCACCACTAAACCTCTCGGAGTCTGTTAATAGTGGACCGCTTATCCCCACTATTACAGTGGTGACCCCGTTACGAACACCTAGAAGGAAGATCCCGTTACGAACACCGAGAAAGAAGACTTACACAGTCAGACAGTATATATAAAATCAGTGTAATCAAGCCCTCATTATGGAGCGAGAAGCGAAGATATCCGACACATATACATCAATTTTCGAAGAAATTTGTAAGTTATCATTCGAAGTCGCCACGCTAAAAGCTTCCCAGCATCACACCTGTTACCAGCAACAGTACAACCAGCGCAATCAGCAACACCGCAGATCACCTTTTCGTCGCAACCGCTCTGCAAGTAGAAGTCGATCAAGCTCGATCCGATGCGATCCGATCGATGCGACGGTATCCAGCGTAACAGCAAAGTCCTACCGTCTTTTCGTCACCGATAAAAAAGCAAGTTTACTTTCCTTATCGACACCGGAGAGAATATCTCATGTTACCGCCGAAACAAAGGCAGAAGTTGATGTCACTGGATTTTCAACTCTATGCAGCAAACAATAATGATTCCTACATATTGAGAAAAAACAATGGAACTGGATTTAAACCTACGCCGACCATTCAAATGGAGATTTTTCGTCGCTAAAGTCAGCAAACCAATCATCGGTGCTGATTTTCTTCAACATCCCCAGTTGATCGTCGACATCAAAAATAGAAGAATCATCGACGGGAAAACCAATATTGCATCTCAGTCTTTCGTCCAAGCAACCAATCTGCCCACAATAAGAAGTATAGATGTTCAACAATCATATCACAAGATCCTCGAAGAGTACCCTGGAATCACAAGAATAAATTCAATGAAATTAACACCGAAAAACGACGTTGAGCCTTTCATCGAAACTAATGGACCACCACTTCATTGCCGCGCGCGTCCAATTGCACCACACCTATACGAGCAAGTTCGAAAGGAATTCGAAAACATGATTGAGTAAGAAATATGCCTTCCAAGCAAAAGCCCTTGGTCATCACCGCTTCACATTGTACCGAAGAAGAATGGAGAATTACGAGTTTGTGGAGATTACATAAGACTGAATTCTATTACCACTCCTGACCGCTACCCAATACCGCGAGTCAAGGACTTCACTCATCAACTGTCAGACAAGACTATATTCTCCACCATCGATCTCAACCGAGCTTACGAACAAATAAAAGTACGCAACGAAGATATAGAGAAGACAACAATAATTAACCCAATGGGATTATTCGAATTCCCAAGAATGATCCCGGGATTAAAGAACGGAGGTCAAACTTTCCAAAGATTCATACACTAAGTACTACATGGACTGGATTTCGTTTTCGCATTTATTGATGATCTCCTTGTTGCAAGCCCTGATAAAGAAACGCACGAAACCCATCTACGCACCGTGCTACAGCGATTAGAAGACAACGGAATCACAATCAACCCTTGGAAATGCATATTTGGACAACAAGAAGTTCAATTTCTTGGTTTCACCGTCAGCAAGGAAGGAATCAAACCGCCTGCTGAAAAAGTCAGAGCAATCATCGATTATGCGAAACCTAAAACTATCGAAGAGCTAAGGCATTTTCTTGGGATGATAAATTTTTACAGAGAACACATACCTAAAGCCGCTGAAATCCAAGCACCACTTCACGCCTACCTTCACAACACGAAGAAAAAAGATAAAACGTCAATCGAATGGACCGATGAAGCCACGAAGGCATTTGAAGCTTGTAAAGTTGCGATCCAAAATGCAGCTTTGCTCGTTCACCCATCACACGAAGCAACCCTTGCTATCTTCAGTGACGCGTCCGATCTCTCAGCAAGAGCCGTCTTCCAACAATACAGCAATGGGAAATGGCAACCACTTGGCTATATTTCGAAGAAGTTCTCCGATACTCAACGTAACTACAGTACATTCGACCGAGAGCTACTTACATGACTATCAAGCACTTCAGAAAAACGTTCGAGGGTCGAAACCTGATCGTTTTTACCGACCACCAGCCATTAAAATATGTACTTCCAAAGAAACCATCGCTATCGGAAACACCACGAAGAGCAAGACAACTTATTTTCATAAGTGAATTTACGACCGACATACGTCACATCAGCGGAAAGGACAACATAGTCGCCGACGCACTCAGTCGCATACCAATCGACAGTGTAACGTACTGTGACGGCCCAATATTATTATTAATAATTAAATTCAATATAAAGGGGCGTCAAAATAGTCTTGAAAGATATATATTAAACAATAAAATTACATTAATAACCATAAAGTTAATATACACAATAACATTTCAGACATTAGACCAATAATTAAAGGCAAAATAATGTCTTCCATAATAAATAAATTTATTAAAAACTTCAAATATTTAAAATAAGATAAATAATAGGAATACAAGTCGAAAATATTATAAAAATAAAGATAAATAACATTTATAAGATAATTAGAAAATTTGTTAAAAATTGTGAAAAAAAAAACTAAGTTATGGAAGGTGTTCACGTATAGATGTCTTGTATGGAGGAAGCTGTCGGAGATACATACCTGCAGTTGTACATATATATGGGGTGGTCGGGAGCCCGACTGCCAGAAGTACTGTAGCACAATGACTAGTCCTATATTAGGGACTTAGAAACGGGTCGTGGGTTCGAACCCTATATATTAATGACTTATGAAAGTAAGGTCTATGATCCAAAAGCAATACTATAGAAGGTCTCTATGATTAATATGCATTACAATAGTAGGGCCGTGGGTTCGAACCCTATATATTAATGACTTATGAAAGTAAGGTCTATGATACAAAAGCAATACTATAGAAGGTCTCTATGATTAATATGCATTACAATAGTAGGGTCGTGGGTTCGAACCCTATATATTAATGACTTATGAAAGTAAGGTCTATGATACAAAAGCAATACTATAGGAGGTCTCTATGATTAATATGCATTACAATAGTAGGGTCGTGGGTTCGAACCCTATATATGAATGACTTATGAAAGTAAGGTCTATGATACAAAAGCAATACTATAGAAGGTCTCTATGATTAATATGCATTACAATAGTAGGGTCGTGGGTTCGAACCCTATATATTAATGACTTATGAAAGTAAGGTCTATGATACAAAAGCAATACTATAGAAGGTATCTATGATTAATATGCATTACAATAGTAGGGTCGTGGGTTCGAATTTTATATATTAATGACTTATGAAAGTAAGGTCTATGATACAAAAGCAATACTATAGAAGGTCTCTATGATTAATATGCATTACAATAGTAGGGTCGTGGGTTCGAATCCTATATATGAATGACTTATGTAAGTAAGGTTTATGATACAAAAGCAATACTATAGAAGGTCTCCATGATGAATTTGCATTACAATAGTAGGGTCGTGGGTTCGAACCCTATATATTAATGACTTATGAAAGTAAGGTCTATTATACAAAAGCAATACTATAAGGTCTCTATGATTAATATGCATTACAATAGTAGGGTCGTGGGTTCGAACCCTATATATGAATGACTTATGAAAGTAAGGTCTATGATACAAAAGCAATACTATAGAAGGTCTCTATGATAAATATGCCTTACAATAGTAGGGCTGTGGGTTCGAACCCTATATATGAATGACTTATGAAAGTAAGGTCTATGATACAAAAGCAATATTATAGAAGGTCTCCTTGATGCATAAGCATTGTATGGAGTAGTCGGGTGACCGACTGCTCCTAGTACTGTAGCAAAATAACTAGTCCTTATTAGGGACTTGAAAAGGAATATTATGGTGGCGTGTGTACTGCTTCACGAGCAATTGGTCCGAGGTAAACTTGGACTCGCTAACCGATGTGTCCTAGACATATCGTCTTAGAGCTGGTGGTAAGCGGGTTTGTTGTAGCAATACGGCTTTCCCGTGGACATCGCACACCCATACCGTTTGTGGGCGACGTCGTAGCGCATAGCGATGCGTCGTCTATCTTTCGGATTGGGATGAGTGTGTTTGGTAGCACTTTTAAGTGTAACAAGCATATTCAACTTCATGTCTTAGTGCATCAGCGCTATGATACGTGGAGATTTGTTCATTGGCGTCTTAGTAGCGTACTACTATGATACGTTGGTGATATTTTTTATATAACAACAATAAAAACTTTTTTACCAAAATCGATAGGGGTCATGTGGGTGTGTTGTGAGGGTGCGCCATGTCAAAATCCAACTAATTGTAGAGTTTGTAAGAAACAACATCATTCATTATTGCATCCCACTAGCGGTAAGGCTACTAATCGTGGTGACCAGGACAATAGAGCAAGTACATCCGTTGAAAGTTCGGATGTCGATTGTGATAAAAACCCCATAGTTAGTTGTCTTTCGTCTGGAAACGTCGTGGAGTCCAGACAAGTTTTATTAGCCACCATGCTAATAAGAGCCAAGTCCATCTCAGGAAACTATCAAGTGGTGCGGGCCTTGATTGATCAAGGTTCCCAAGCTTCATTTATAACCGAAGCTACAGTTCAGTACTTACGATTAAAACGTACTCCAGTAAAAAGCACGGTAACCGGATTAGGTGCCGAAAGAGACATAGTCTCGAAGTACATAGTAACACTCGATCTGAAATCGTGTATAGATCCTAACCTCAAACTACCGGTTACAGCTTATGTTCTAAAGACTATAACGTCTTATCTACCAGATACAAAGATAGAGTTATCGAATTGGATGGATTTGAAAGGCTTAAAACTGGCTGATCCAAACTTTAGCACTCCCAATGAAATTAACTTATTATTAGTCAAATATTAAAGAGCGGTGTAAAAAAGGATCCAACGGGATATCTTATCGCACAGTGCACAACTCTTGGTTGGATTCTTTCTAGTATTGTAGATAGAACAAGATTAAATAATAGTACACAAAAAATATCAGTAATACACGCACAAGTAAATCAGAATGATCTACTCAAGAAATTTTGGGAGTTAGAAGAACAATTTACACCAAGTAAGAAAATATTTTCAGACGAAGAACAACAGTGCGAAGATCTTTTCGCAGCCACAACCACTCAAACATCTTGTGACGGCCCAATATTATTATTAATAATTAAATTCAATATAAAGGGGCGTCAAAATAGTCTTGAAAGATATATATTAAACAATAAAATTACATTAATAACCATAAAGTTAATATAAATACATTTCAGACATTAGACCAATAACATAGTAAATTAAAGGCAAAATATTGTCTTCCATAATAAATAAATTTATTAAAAACTTGAAAAAATATTTAAAATAAGATAATTAATAGAAATAAAAGTAGAAAATATTATAAAAATTAAGATAAATAACATTTATAAGATAATTAGAAAATTTGTTGAAAATTGTCTAAGTCGTGGAAGGAGTTCATGTATAAAAGAAAATTTTCCTAAGTTATGGAGGGTGTTCATGTATAGATGTCTTGTATGGAGAAGTTGTCGAAGATACATACCTGCAGTTGTACATATATATGGGGTGGCCGGGAGCCCGACTGCCTGAAGTACTGTAGCACAATGACTAGTCCTATATTAGGGACTTATGATAGTAAGGTCTATGATACAAAAGCAATACTATAGAAGGTCTCTATGATTAATTTGCAGTACAATAGTAGGGTCGTGGGTTCGAACCCTATATATTAATGTCTTATGAAAGTAAGGTCTATGATACAAAAGCAATACTATAAGGTCTCTATGATTAATATGCATTACAATAGTAGGGTCGTGGGTTCGAACCCTATATAATAATGACTTATGAAAGTAAGGTCTATGATACAAAAGCAATACTATAGAAGGTCTCTATGATTAATATGCATTACAATAGTAGGGTCGTGGGTTCGAACCCTATATATTAATGACTTATGAAAGTAAGGTCTATGATACAAAAGCAATACTATAGAAGGTCTCTATGATTAATATGCATTACAATAGTAGGGTCGTGGGTTCGAACCCTATATATTAATGACTTATGAAAGTAAGGTCTATTATACAAAAGCAATACTATAAGGTCTCTATGATTAATATGCATTACAATAGTAGGGTCGTGGGTTCGAACCCTATATATTAATGACTTATGAAAGTAAGGTCTATGATACAAAAGCAATACTATAAGGTCTCTATGATTAATATGCATTACAATAGTAGGGTCGTGGGTTCGAATCCTATATATGAATGACTTATGAAAGTAAGGTCTATGATACAAAAGCAATACTATAGAAGGTCTCCATGATGAATATGCATTACAATAGTAGGGTCGTGGGTTCGAACCCTATATATTAATGACTTATGAAAGTAAGGTCTATGATATAAAAGCAATACTATAGAAGGTCTCTATGATTAATATGCATTACAATAGTAGGGTCGTGGGTTCGAACCCTATATATTAATGACTTATGAAAGTAAGGTCTATGATACAAAAGCAATACTATAGAAGGTCTCTATGATAAATATGCATTACAATAGTAGGGTTGTGGGTTCGAACCCTATATATGAATGACTTATGAAAGTAAGGTCTATGATACAAAAGCAATATTATAGAAGGTCTCCTTGATGCATAAGCATTGTATGGAGTAGTCGGGTGACCGACTGCTCCTAGTACTGTAGCAAAATAACTAGTCCTTATTAGGGACTTGAAAAGGAATATTATGGTGGCGTGTGTACTGCTTCACGAGCAATTGGTCCGAGGTAAACTTGGACTCGCTAACCGATGTGTCCTAGACATATCGTCTTAGTGCTGGTGGTAAGCGGGTTTGTTGTAGCAATACGGCTTTCCCGTGGACATCGCACACCCATACCGTTTGTGGGCGACGTCGTAGCGCATAGCGATGCGTCGTCTATCTTTCGGATTGGGATGAGAGTGGTTGGTAGCACTTTTAAGTGTAACAGGCATATTCAACTTCATGTCTTAGTGCATCAGCGCTATGATACGTGGAGATTTGTTCATTGGCGTCTTAGTAGCGTACTACTATGATACGTTGGTGATATTTTTTATATAACAACAATAAAAACTTTGTTACCAAAATCGATAGGGGTCATGTGGGTGTGTTGTGAGGGTGCGCCATCCGTATGATAGTTGCATTGATGCTTATTGCTCCTTGCGGTATTGCGTCTTGTGATGGATCTGCGGGTGTGCTGCGCCTGATTCGACGCATTCTTGTGGTTCTGGTCGATGGAGGTAAACAAATAACACCTTAGTGCCGGTGGTAAGCGGGTTTGTTGTAGCAATACGGCTTTCCCGTGGACATCGCACACCCATACCGTTTGTGGGCGACGTCGTAGCGCATAGCGATGCGTCGTCTATCTTTCGGATTGGGATGATGAGTGTGTTTGGTAGTACTTTAAGTGTAACAGGCATATTCAACTTCATGTCTTAGTGCATCAGCGCTATGATACGTGGAGTTTTGTTCATTGGCGTCTTAGTAGCGTACTACTATGATACGTTGGTGATATTTTTTATATAACAACAATAAAAACTTTGTTACCAAAATCGATAGGGGTCATGTGGGTGTGTTGTGAGGGTGCGCCATCCGTACGATAGTTGCATTGATGCTTATTGCTCCTTGCGGTATTGCGTCTTGTGATGGATCTGCGGGTGTGCTGCGCCTGATTCGACGCATTCTTGTGGTTCTGGTCGATGGAGGTAAACAAATAACATCTTAGTGCCGGTGGTAAGCGGGTTTGTTGTAGCAATACGGCTTTCCCGTGGACATCGCACACCCATACCGTTTGTGGGCGACGTCGTAGCGCATAGCGATGCGTCGTCTATCTTTCGGATTGGGATGATGAGTGTGTTTGGTAGTACTTTAAGTGTAACAGGCATACTCAACTTCATGTCTTAGTGCATTAGCGCTATGATACGTGGAATTTTGTTCATTGGCGTCTTAGTAGCGTGCTACTATGATAGGTTGGTGATATTTTTTATATAACAACAATACAAACTTTGTTACCAAAGTCGATAGGGATCATGTGGGTGTGTTGTGAAGGGGCGCCATCCGTATGATAGTTGCATTGATGCTTATTGCTCTTTGCGGTATTGCGTCTTGTGATGGATCTGCGGGTGTGCTACGCCTGATTCGACGCTCTCTTGTGGTTCTGGTCGATGGAGGTATGCGGGTGGTGATGTCTGCTAGGATGTATGGGGGACCTTGGGATGATGTAAGCCCGACGATGGCCGTATTGATACTTGTTGCGTTCTGCAGCATTGCGTCTCTGCGATGGTTGTTTGGTGGGACGCTATTCTCAATGGCGCTCTCTGCGTCTTGGATTGACTCACGCCTGAGTCGCTTTGCCCAAGTCGGGTCCCTTCATTACGGGGCTGCAGACTGTCTGCCCTCCACGATGTTTTATATAACAACATAATATTATATCTCTGTAACTTTCCCACCATTGAATGATTGAAGGCAACTTGTCGGTGGGTGAGACAAACATGATCGAAAATGCATTTACTCAACGTCAGTGACACAAACCCTTTCTGATGGCGAATTATTACTCTTATCTTATAACTGCCTTTTGGCTATATCTGCCGTTGTATTGGTTGGTGGAGCATATGTGTCGACCTCATGCGGGTGGTAGCTGGCGGGAGGATCTGAGGAGACTCTCAAGGCTGCGGCCGAAAGCCGCACAACGTGGACCCCCATTCCCTTGAGGTGAGCGGTAGACTCATGACACGCTCTGCGGCTAGTAGCCGTGCTGATGGTGCAATTGGTGGTGATGCCATACACTTACATCACGTCTGCAGGAGCGGCGGTCTGGCATGTGGTGGCACTCACGGAGGGTTTACGGCCAGTGTGCCTATTTGCCTAAACCTTGTGACGTACATTCACTGTGGCTGGATTCGTTCGTATTCTGTTTAGCGTTTACACGCATTGACATGCGCGACTTCGGTCGATGTTTGTGCTTACGCACTAGCAAGGGGCCAAGCCTCTTTTACTGGTTCGCCAGTTATTTGGCTGTGAACTACGGTCGAGTTCCCGAATTAGCTTTCCCTTCAGGGGGAGTGCATCAAAATGGTTGGCGCTCACCGTGCACGGCGTGTATAGGGCCATGTGCCTCCCCTACATTTTTTTTAAATAAATGTAGGAGAGCGAAGCCCTTTTATTGGGTATTTTGTATAAATATATTTTGAGCCTCTTCCGAGCGGGAAGGGATAATTAATAACAAATTTATAATGTAAACCTGATACAAGTGGAATAAGGACGTTTTATGTTCTTAACCTTTCTCGAGCCCTGTCTTCGTGAACGGGGTTCACTTAGCTTATAAGGCACTACCAACAGCTCTCAATTGCTCTAGTGAATATTCATTCTTCCAAAAGACACCTAAAAGAACTAAGTTACTAAACAAACACAACGTAAATAAGGGTCCTAACTAAGACGATCACACCAAAATATTACAAACGGCCTATTATTAAACCTTTAGAAAGATCATTTAGAAAGATCAAAACATATTTATCCTGGTCACATATATATAATTTTTAATATAATATATTTAGTATTTAATATATTTATTATTATGAGAGGGGGGAAGCGTTACAGTACCATACATCAATCGACTATCTTAAGATCGCCTCACCACAACACAGAGATAGCGACAACATAAATCATGTATCCAAGCAAAGTAACTTGTTCATCAAGCAAGTTACAATGCCACTGACGCATCTACCTATATACTGTGAAGCCTCAACGACAACCATGCGACCATACCTACCAGAAGAATGTCGTCGCGAAGTCTTTAATACACTGCACAACATCAGTCATCCAGGTGTTAGAACAACAAGAAAACTCATCACTGAAAAATTCTTTTGGCCTTCATTTCAAGTGGATGTTGGCAACTGGGCGAAGCAATACTTTCAATGCCAAAAATGCAAAGTACAAAGGCATACATTAAGTAGCCTAGCTACATTTCCACCCACGGAGAGATTCGAACACCTGCACGTTGACACCGTTGGACCATTACCTACTTCACTGCAAGGACATCGTTACCTCGTAACAATGATCGACAGAACAACAAGATGGCCCGAAGCAATACCTACCGATGATACTTCAGCCGAATCCGTCGCGAAGATAATTTATGAAAATTGGATTACTCGTTTCGGATCACCTAAAACATCACAACGTATCAAGGAAGAAACTTCGAAAGCAACCTATTCCTTAAACTTCTTCAAACTATGGGAATACAGAAGACACGTACAACAGCATACCATCATCAATCAAGAATAATCGAACGATGGCATCGTACATTGAAGACCGCACTCAAAACTCGTTTATCTCAACATACAAAGTGGATTGATGAGCTACCTACAGTGCTACTCGGACTACGAGCAACACCGCGTGCAGACACTAGTCTTAGTACCGCTCAGCTAACCTACGGCTGCAGCATAAGACTACCGTGTGACTTCTGCACTTCAGCATCGTCAAACAATCAAGAAATGGATTACGATTTTGTAACTCAACTTCGAGAATCAATCATCAAAGCCTTTTCGTCGAAATGCACATCATCACACGGAAATAATAAATCAGTATTCATTCATCAAGATTTGAAAACATCCAAGGAAGATTTTGTAAGAAACGGCTCAGTGAAAAAACAATTTCAACCTACCTACGATGGACCATATAAAGTATTAGAGCGAAATAGCAAGGCTTTTAAATTACAAATACCCGGAAGGAAATCTACAATCATATCGATCGACCGACTAAAGCCTGCCTATATTATTAACGAGGATAGTTCAGAGGATTCATCATCATCACAACCACCAGCGAGGAAGTTTGAAAATCCGTCATCTACACAACCCAGTTCAAACTATTTTAAAAATTACGAGACACGGGCGAGTCGTCAAGCCTCCGGTACGCTTTCGCTAGGGAGAGAGTGATATAGCAGCCAGGCTAATTGGCAATAAATAATAAAATAATATACCCTGCTGCTACCATAACACAGAAGGCGAAGAATACATTTATTTCCTAAGGCGAAGAAAACATTTATTTCCTAACTATCCCCGGCTACTGAGATACTGCGGGCTGCATATTGAAGCGATATAATTTGACGTATATATTTAACGTTCTAATAAAGAATTGGTATTTGAAAAGGACGAAGAGAGAACGAAATGTGAAATATGGGTAAATCAGGAATGTCTAGAACAGGTAAATGAAATTGTATACTTGGGGAGTGCTTTCAGCCGGGATGGAAGATGTGATTTAGATGTGGATAGGCGTGTCGCTGCCGGAAACAAAGTCAATGGTGCCCTGAATGCATTAGTAAAAAGGCAAGGCGTGGGGAAGAGTGCACGCCTTGCACTATATAACGTAGTGTTGGTACCGACTTTGTTATATGGCAGCGATACCTGGGTATGCCAGAAGAAGCATAAAAGCAAGTTGAATGCAGTGGAGATGCCATCTCTTCGTAAAATGTGTGGCGTTACCATAGCCAATCGAAAGCGAAACGAAGAGATTCGCAATATGGCAGGATTGAAAGATGACCTTATCACAAAAATTGATAGGGGCGTACTCCAATGGTTTTTTTTTTTGTTTAAAGATCTTTATTTACTCATTAAGACTAATGTCACTTACATGAGTACATTCATACAATTTAAAATAAATCACACAGAACAATATAATAAAATAGTAGACATATATTAGGGTAGATCAAAATTAGATATATAGAAGTTGCAAGTTAACTGCGTAAGAGCGATGTTTCAAGTATTGATAATATAAGACGGTGGTCCAAGTTATAAAATGTCTTGTTTTTTAAAGTGGTCTAATAATTTTTTCTTGAAAATATTGAGTGAACTTGCATCTTTTATAGTTGAAGGGAGTTTATTATACAACTGTGCACCCGCAAATGTTACGGCATTTTTTCCATAATTAGTGCGAATATTTGGTAGTACAAGATGGTTTGCGCGGCGTGATGAGTATTTTAGCGTTTCTCCTTTTGTGATGAATGTTATATTTGAATGGATCATATTGTGTTTGATTTTATATATTAATATACATGTGTTATAGATGCATAATTGTTTGATGTTTAGTAATTTCGTCTCATGGTATATTGTTTTGGTCGAAGTTAAAAAGTCGTAATGATATAAAATTTTTATTAATTTATTTTGCAGTACTTGTACCTTTTGTAGCAAAGTTTTAGCTGCTGTACCCCATATCTCTATTAAGTAAATTAAGTGTGGTTTAACCAATGCGTTATAGATCAAAGGGCGAGCTTTCGGTGGTATACATCGAGCTATGCCATATGTAGAACCTATTAGAGATGAAAGCTTATTTTTTATAATTGATAAATGACCGTTCCATGACAGATGTTTATCAAGCAATAGCCCAAGGTATTTTTCTTGATTAGACTGGCGTAATATTTCTCCGTTAATGTGTAATTTTGTGTGGTGTTGAATTTTTTTGTTTTTTGCACTAAATATTACGTAAGATGTTTTGGCGGTATTTATTGTTAATAGGTTGTACTGGAACCATCTGTGTAGTGTGTTGAGATCTTGTTGAGCAAGCGTAGTAAGGTCATTTATATTCTGTCCAAAGTAGAATAAACATGTGTCGTCTGCATACAGAGTGAGATGGCCGTGTAAGTCTAATTCACAAATATTGTTAACATACACTAAAAACAATAGCAGGCCAAGAATCGAACCTTGTGGTACTCCACAATTTATAGGTAAGGAGTTACTTTGATAATTTCCAATACTTACAATCTGGTATCTATTTTCAGTGTAAGATTTTAACATCTGGAGTGCCATGTCAGTTACACCAATACTTTCTAACTTTTTCAGTAGCAACGAGTGACTCACTGTGTCAAAGGCCTTTTTTAGGTCAATGAACACACCTAGTGCAAGCTGCTTTTGATCATTTATTTTAGTGACTAAGTCAATAGCTGCACTGAGAGTATTTGATTTTGATCGGAAGCCGTATTATTGATCACACAAAAAATTTATTTTAGTCAAGTGGTCATTCAGTCGTTTGTAGATTACTTTCTCCAAGATTTTTGAAAGTACTGGCAAAACCGACACAGGCCGGTAGTTTCCTGGGTCTGTCTTTATACCAGATTTATAGATCGGACTGATCTTAGCTATTTTTAAACTATCTGGGAATATACCTTGTACTAGTAATTTATTAAGACAGTCAGTGAGATTGGGAATAATAAGATATTTAATACACTTAATTGCTTTTGTACTAATGGAGTCAATGCCTGTATTAGTGTTAGTTTCTAAACCATAGATAATATTAGCTATCTCATTTTTATCACATTGTTTGAAGACTGCAAGTTTGATTTGACTTGTATCCGATTTTAGTTTTGGCAATGTATATGTATCGTTGTTATGATAATTGGGCATTATTTTGTTTGCCAGTTGCGTACCAATATTTGAGAAAAACTTATTGAACAACTCACAGATAGCCACAGGGTCTTTATTAACTAAGCCGTTATCTGATTTAAGATTTGGGGGAACACAGCTTACAATAGGTTTATTTTTAGAAAGTATATTTATCAGTTTCCACATCTTTAGGTTTAGGTTTACTTTTACATTTTTCAAACTCTCCATAGTAATATCTGCTTTTCGAAGTCTTGATAAGTCTCGCCACTTTTGTCTTTTCATTAGTATATTCTGATTTCAGTTCATTATTTTCTGGGTTCTGCTTTAGTTTACTCGACAGTTGATTCCTCTTTTTGATCCCCATTATGATTTCTTTACTAACCCATTCTTTCTGAGGTTGATTGATAATTTTATATTTTATTTCTTTACTTTCTGATAAATTTTTCTTTATAAATTCTTCTAGAGTTCCAAAATTACGGTCTTCATTTTCAAGCTCATGTTCTCTGGTGCGCTTGTATAAAATTTCATAGTTAGTAGCTTCGTATCGTAACTTTTGCATTCGTGGTGGTTTCACTTTTTTCATTTCTACATAGATATTTTTATGGTCTGATAAAGAAGATTCAATGATAGCAATATGAAATTTTTGGTTATTAAAATTTGTAGCAACATGATCAATAATAGTTCTCGAAGTTGGTGACACACCCATTTTACTTCCCTTTTTATGTACGGGAAGTACTCGTGCAACCTTAAGCTGATCAGGCAACAGAGATTGTTCCACACACTTATTGAAAAGATAAGCTAAAGATTCAGCCAATATATCAATATTGTCTTTAATAATCTTGATGGGTATTTCATCATAACCATGTGATCTTTTATTTTCCATTTCCTTAACTGTTTTTAAAATTTCATGGCTAGTTATAATCTTAAAAGGCATGTCTGTTACAATTTTCTGCACACTTTGTTTGAGAATTAATTGTGCGGAGTTTGTATCACTAGCGTTGTTGCTTAATGAATTAGTTTCACTAAAATGACTTGAAAAAACATTTGCTACATCCTGTTTATTACTTACGATGTTATTGTTTAACTTTAGTAGTATATTCTCTTCTTTTTTACGAAACGAATTTTTCCTACTTCCATTTACAATATTCCAGATTTCTTTAATAGAATTTAACGCCGACTCAATTTTTCTTTGTATAGCTATTTGTTTTGCTTTTCTCAATATTCTTCTATGTATCTGCATATATAACCTTTTATATTTATCTGCAGACACATTACATATTTTAACATTTAATTTCAGAAACCTTTTCATTTTACTTGAAACCCTAATGCCTTTAGTGATCCACTGTAATGTATTTTATTAGGATGTATTTTTCTCGTTTTTTTCTTATAACAAGTTTTGAAAGTGTAACTTAATTTATTGAGAAAAGAATTTATTCCTAAATTATGCCAATTTATTTTGCTAATTTGCTTTCTAAATTCTGCTGAATTGTGGTCACTTAAAACTCTTCGACTAATTTTTATACTTTCATTCATGTTACGACTCTTTTTATTTTCCAATTCTACTGTACAAAATAAACCAGCGTGACCGTCTGCGAGACCATTATGCTCTACTCTACTGTCAATATTTGTTGTATCTATATTAGTAATTACATTGTCAAGACAAGATGTTACATCATTTCGCAAAAAGGTTGCTGAGTCAATTAAATATTTGAAATTATAAAAAGTCAACAAGTTCAAAAATTCATTTTTTTTTGTTTATCATTGTTGAATAAATTAATGTTGAAGTCACCGCACAATATAAATTTCTTATTAAAAAATGTTCAGAAAATCGCTCTAATCTTTCCATAAAAAGATCAAAATTTTTCTGTATAGGATTTCGATAGCAACAGCAAACATAAATATGTGAGTTTATGTCTTTAACACCACAAATTTCAAAATGTTCAGATTTGATTAAAACTACTTTTACGGATTTTATCGCGTTTATTTTTACTTTTTATTTACTCTTATTTTTAATTCCCAACGTTTCGGGCGCTTTCCAGCACCCATGGTCACGGGGGAGTCAAGGAGCACCGCCTTCTGCATTTGAGCCCGGAGCGGTCCGTCACAGAGTCCCAGTCGCCTCAGATGACCAAAGAGGCTAACTGGGATTAGCCCATTCGCAGAGACGACTACAGGAATAATTTCGGCCGGCAGACCACCCCACATGTCTGTCACCTCGTGAGACAGGTCCAGATATTTTGATTGCTTGTCTGTTTCGGCTCTCACGAGGTTCTTGTCATACGGGATGGTAATATCGACCAAAAATATCCTTGACTGTGCCCGGTCCATCAACACAATATCAGGCTTATTAGCAAGAATAGTCCTGTCTGTGATGATGGCCCGGTCCCAATAGAGCCTGGCGCGGTCATTTTCGAGCACGGCTTCCGGCAAGTACTTGTAATACGGCAATTTCCGGTTCACGAGACCGTATTTCATTTATTATTATTATTATGGGGTATCTATATAGTTTTCTCATCTGGTTGGGTTCTATAAATATATAATTATAAATGAAAATGAAAAAATAAATATACATAAATATCAATAACATAAAATAAATATAAAAATACATAAATAAATAAAAGCCCAACCAGATGGAGAACCCTCGGCAGGGGACACCAAACGGCCGAGTGTTAGGGGGAAAGGAAAAGAAACCGGCGGACGATGCGAGCGGTATCGAGGAGCACCGCCTTCTGCATTTGAGCCTGGAACGGTCCGCCACGTAGTCCCAGCCGCCTCGGATGACCCGAGAGGCTGACTGGGATTACACCGTTTGCAGAGACGACTACAGGAATAATTTCGGTCGGCAGACCACCCCGCATGTCGGTCACCTCGTGAGCCAGGTCCAGATATTTTGTTCGTTTATCTGTTTCGGCTTTCACGAGGTTCTCGTCATACGGAATGGTAATGTCGACCAAAAATATCCTTGACTGTGCCCGGTCCATCAGCACAATATCAGGCTTATTCGCAAGAATAGTCCTGTCTGTGATGATGGCCCGGTCCCAATAGAGCCTGGCGCGATCATTTTCGAGCACGGCTTCCGGCAAGTACTTGTAGTAAGGCAATTTCCGGTCCACGAGACCGTATTTCAGAGCGAGCTCCTGGTGTAGAATTCTGGCTACTAGGTTGTGCCTGTGCAAGTACTCAGAGTTAGAAAGCGCCGAACAACCGGAGATAACATGCCTAAGTGACTCACCGGGATGGCGACAAGCTCGACAGATGTCGACGGTGCCATCCTTTAGGATGTATCTCCGATAGTTGTTGGTCTTAATAACCTGATCCTGTATTGCACAGACAAAACCCTCGGTTTCCCCCGAAGAGATCACCAAAGCGTAGCTAGTGGAGGGAGGCTACTGTGTCTACGAAAGGCTCATGTAGAGCCTTGTAGAACCTCCCGTAGAGCTCCTTCTCCTTCCATACGGTCTCTCGGTCGGAAATGCTCTGCACTGCCGGGTCTTGCCATTGCTCGTTGGCTAAGGATAGAGGGGTAAGTCCTTTATCACAAGAAATGACGTCCATATAGAATGGATCATCCGATCTCGCCAGGAAGTAATCACGGAGGCTGCAAACTTCGCGATTATGCATGGTGACCGCGCTCAAGAAGCCACGACCACCATGCTTCCGCGACAAGTACAACCTCATTACCGACGATCGCGGATGATGCATCCTATGGGACGTCATGGACGTCATTATTATTATTATTATGTGTGGGGTATCTATATAGTTTTCTCATCTGGTTGGGTTCTATAAATATATAATTATAAATGAAAATGAAAAGATAAATATACATAAATATCAATAACATAAAATAAATATAAAAGTACATAAATAAGTAAAAGCCCAACCAGATGGAGGCCCTCGGCAGGGGAGACCAAACGGCCGAGGGTTAGGGGGAAAGGGAAAGAAACCGGCGGACGATGCGGGCGGTATCGAGGAGCACCGTATTCTGCATTTGAGCCTGGAGCGGTCCGCCACGTAGTCCCAGCCGCCTCAGATGACCCGAGAGGCTGACTGGGATTAGCCCGTTTGCAGAGACGACTACAGGAATAATTTCGGTCGGCAGACCACCCCACATGTCGGTCACCTCGTGAGCCAGGTCCAGATATTTTGTTTGCTTGTCTGTTTCGGCTTTCACGAGGTTCTCGTCATACGGAATGGTAATGTCGACCAAAAATATCCTTGACTGTGCCCGGTCCATCAGCACAATATCAGGCTTATTCGCAAGAATAGTCCTGTCTGTGATGATGGCCCGGTCCCAATAGAGCCTGGCGCGATCATTTTCGAGCACGGCTTCCGGCAAGTACTTGTAATACGGCAATTTCCGATCCACGAGACCGTATTTCAGAGCGAGCTCCTGGTGTAGAATTCTGGCTACTAGGTTGTGACTGTGCAAGTACTCAGAGTTAGAAAGCGACGAACAACCGGAGATGACATGCCTAAGTGACTCACCGGGATGGCGACAAGCTCGACAGATGTCGACGGTGCCATCCTTTAGGATGTATCTCCGATAGTTGTTGGTCTTAATAACCTGATCCTGTATTGCACAGACAAAACCCTCGGTTTCCCCGAAGAGGTCACCAAAGCGTAGCCAGTGGAGAGAGGCTACTGTGTCTACGAAAGGCTCATGTAGAGCCTTGTAGAACCTCCCGTGGAGCTCCTTCTCCTTCCATACGGTCTCCCGGTCGGAAATGCTCTGCACTGCCGGGTCTTGCCATTGCTCGTTGGCTAAGGATAGAGGGGTAAGTCCTTTATCACAAGAAATGACGTCCTTATAGAATGGATCATCCGATCTCGCAAGGAAGTAATCACGGAGGCTGCACACTTCGCGATTATGCATGGTGAGCGCGCTCAAGAAGCCACGGCTACCATGCTTTCGCGGCAAGTACAGCCTCATTACCGACGATCTCGCATGATGCATCCTGTGGGACGTCATGGTAGTGCGGACTTTTCTATCCAGGGCGTTAAGTTCAGTCTGAATCCACCTGAGTATACCAAAGGTATACATGAGGACAGGCATGACCCAGCCGTTATATTCGTGTGCCTCATTCACACCGGACAAAAGGCTGTTAAGCACTTTGGTCAAGCGTGCATAAAACACGTCGCAAACTGACTGTTTCACTCATGATCCAATGTCTGTACATACCCAGGTATCGGTATGTTTCAGCCTCGGAAAGGGCCCTTAAGTTGACGGGCATAGATAAGTCTATGCCCTCAGAGTTAGCAACCCTTCCCCTTTCAACATGGAGGACCGCACACTTATCCGTCCCCAGCTCCATTCTAATGGAACTGCTAAATTCACGAGTGATGTTTAGCAATTCCATAAGATGGGAGCGACTGGAGGCGAATAATTTGAAGTCATCCATATAGAAAAGGTGGGTCACTTTTGTACCTCCTTTCCGAAGCTGAAATCCCTTCCCGGAGCCCTCCAGTAAGGTACTGAGAGGGTTCAAAGAGAGGCAGAACCAGATTGGACTCAGACAGTCGCCCTGGAAGATACCCCTTCTTATCCTTATGCGGCTTTCCGCAGCCGTCATCCGCTCGCCTAGATGACAAAGGATCGTACTCCACTGCCCCATACACTGCTCGAGGAAGTCTCGAACTGTACAGTCTATTTTGTACAGCTCGAGGACCCTCTTTAGCCATGTATGGGGCACCGAGTCAAATGCCTTTCTGTAATCTATCCAGGCGGCGGAGAAGTTCCGACGGTTGCGTTTCACCACTTTGCCAATGACCGCGTCAATGAGGAGTGGTTCCTTGGTTCCACGACCGCCGCCCCGACATCCATTTTGAGCGCGCGACATCACCTGATTTGAGTCCAGGTGACGAGCGATTCTCGCGCTCAAAATGGATGTTAGTGTCTTGTATATGGTCGGTAGACACGTGATGGGGCGGTATTTGCTCGGGTCTGTGGCACCCTGGTCTTTAGGAACCAAATGGGTGATCCCAGTAGTGAAGAGGCTCGGGAGCGACTTCTGGTTGAGAGCCTCTTGAAACTGTCGGGCGAGCACAGAGTGACACACCACGAACCCCTTCAGCCAGTAGTGATGCAGCCCGTCGAGCCCCGGACTTTTCCAGTTCGGGGCCCTACGGACCGCCTCAGCTACGTCATCCGGCGTTATGGTGACGGGGTCCATGGGCGTAATACTCGCACACTGACTCGCCACAACTTCCGTCCAAGGGCCCTCGTTGTGGTTTACGGGCTCTGACCACAGGCTGCGCCAGAATGCGACCATATCGGCCTGATTCGGTACTGGGCCCGTTCCACTTACTATTGGTCGCTCCAATGATTTATAGAGCCTCTTCTGATCACTCTGGAAGAGACGATTCTGGTTGAACCGTGTCGACCTCTCGGTATATCGCCGAATCCGCTTTCCCCAAGCAGCGATTCTTTGCTTCAGGTCGTCTATGCGCTCCGTCAGTTTTTGCATTATATCCGGCTGGGACAAACTAACATTTGTCCCAGCAAACGCCATCCTGACGGTGCGCACAATCCTTGGCCTGGTATTGCCTGACCTGAAGCATATCAGTCTGCCGATGAGAGCCCTAGCCTTTGCGATACGTTCTTCAATTCTTGTTCTCCAGGCTGGGATAGCACTACTTTGTCCAGTAGCGCGTCCAGCCGTGGAAAGTTTGGCGCCTATAATACGGCAGACTGCCAGTGCGGCGCCAAAGAGAATTGAGTCCGTCTCGCAAAGGTCCCGGCTGGCTTCCAAATAGGTAACCAGCATTGGGTTCAGAGCCCTCACGACAGCCCGATTCCGCTTGCTTAGGGCTAAGCGGGGAAGTCGCGGTCGATTTTCGAGAGGCGTACTGCGCGTTTCCACAATCGCCTCTTCCAATGTACTCCTCATTTGCTCTAGTTCCAGTTCCTGGGCGACTGTTCCATCATCATTTGAATCAGCCACCACTGGGGTATTCTCGGCGGCATCCACATATGCGGTTTGCTCAGCAAGTTGTGGCGCCGCACCCTCAGCCGCAGCGTTTTCATCCGATGAGGGAACAGCCTCACGTCGTAGCCGTTCGAGTTCGGCGCCATCAAATGTATTTGAGCGCAAGATATACCGAACTCGGTCTGCCAGGTTTTGCTCGGTGACAGTAACAGATGGCTCCAGCTCAGCAAAAAGTCGATGCATCCTTGCCCGATACGCGAAACCTCCAGTTTCTCCCCCTTTCGCCCTAAAATACGCCCGCAATGCGTTTGAATTCATCTGGGTTGTCCATCGCATGCGGCGTACTCCACCAGTGGCGGGTGCCGATTGCTGGGCCCGCGAAGACCCTGCCGACACCAAGCAAGCTGGTGGGGATGATGGATGCGAGGGTCTGCTGGGTGGTCGTGCAGCACCTCGCGCTCGGCTGGCGGTTCGCATGCTGTCGCGTCCAGCGCCAGCTCCAGACGGGCCCTGGCGACCTCCAGGCAGCGGCCCTTTGCGCAATGTTCCATATCTACAGGGCGTAAGAGGCGGGCTTGATATTTGCCGAGCAGGCACCACACCCCATACATCACAAATCATCATTATAACCTGAGTTAAAATAAGATTAAAAACCAAAGAAAACTTTAAGCGGCCAAAACACAACTCGTACCAAATAAAAAAGAGATCATTTCCTAGGTTAGAATTAAATGCTGCTCATTTATTGTATAAAGGAGACGGTCCATTTCAGGTCAGTCTATGTACACTATACCGTAAAAAAAGCGAATTTTCAGGGATTTTACTAACCGACTTCGGACTGCATATCATTAGCATATAAAGAAAGACCTTTAAGAAAAAGTAAAATATTTCTTACATACTGTTAACTTTCTTTTTTATTTTTTAATTAACTGTCTGTGTGAAGAGATTCGCAATATGGCAGGATTGAAAGATGACCTTATCACAAAAATTGATAGGGGCGTACTCCGATGGTTTGGGCACGTTGAGCGAATGAGTGAGGACCGAATGGTGAAGAAAATATATAGCGCGAAAGTAAATATTAAAAGGTGTCGAGGTAGACCGAGACTAACTTTCGAAGACCATGTGAGCAAATTACTCGAAGAGGGGAAGGTCAAGAGTACTCGGATACCTAGACGTGCATGTATGAAGAAGTTAATGAACATGAAAGAAGCGAAAGAGGTATGCAAGGATCGTGACACTTGGCGATCTGTTCTCTCTGGCTACCCCGTTAGGGATTTTGCGTGAAGCTAAGTAAGTAAGTAAGTAAGTACAAACTGTTTCATGGTTTAAAAAATACTTTTTTGTAGAAGCAAGAGAAAGAAAGAAACAACAATCTATTATTCAAATAAATAATTGATTAAGAATTAAAATGGAAGTAATACTAATTAAGAAATAAAATAATAACAAGAAAGACGATAAAAATAATAACTTGCCGTGTAGTGGCTGTTAACAATATTCACTACAGCATATCTTCCCACTGGTGTAGTTAGAGGCGACAGAGGGTAGCGGGCGAGAGATGGGCAGCAGCATCTTCCTGATAACAGCAATAGTAAAGTACAATACTGCAGTTGCCAACCCGCTCGCCAAGCGTAGCAATTATGGCAATATACCTCCATTAGCAACGACATAAATAAATGAACCTAGTCCCCGGCGGACCCACTATTCCTGGTTACGATGGCAACCATGGTAATGGCGGATCAGATGGTGCGAAGAATCTCCGATGAAGGTTCGGTTACCAGTAAAGACGACTCAACCTGGCAACATAAAACGCACGGGCACTGAGGACTGATTTGAAGATTCTTTAGCTGGAAGAAGAGATAGACAATTTGCACTGAGATATTATAGGATAATTTAAGGTTCGAAGAGATGGGGACGATACGGTTATCTTCGAATCCGACAACTTATTCTATCACCGGAAGGGCGACCATCTGTCGCAAGGAGGTGTCGGATTTATCGTCCACAAATCTTTCGTTAACAAAAGTAAATACTGTGAGTGTGTTGACAAGAGTTGTGTATCTTATACTCAGAATCATCAAACGTTATTCGATGAAACTCATACAGGTTTACGCACCAACCTTGGCACATACCGATGAGCAGGCGAACGAAATATATGAGGATATCTCTAAAGCCATGCATTCCTCAAAACGGTGTTAATGGGAGACTTTAACGGAAAACTAGGCACAAAACAGAACGGTGAGCTGAAGGTAGGAAAATTCGGAACAGGGCAACGTAACACAAGGGGCCACAAGCTGGAAAAGAGGGAATCTTTATGATGAATTATGACGACTCCATAGCAAGTGATGATGTTTGATGTCATGTCTCAGTGATCGCGAGGGTAAAAACTGGCAGCAACCACCGAATGGTTAGAGGCACACTGAAACTAATCGTTTAGTTGTAGAAGTCATATCAAATGAAGTCAACGCTTCATTTTCCTCATACCATAAACCAAAGTCCCAAAACCTTTCAGTTCGAGTTAAAAAATCCGTTTTCAGTGCTTAGAAGAATGCAATGCATTGGACGACATAAATTAAAATCTTGTAGAAACTGTCCATGTGGTCGGAGATAAGTTACGCAAGACCCGCCGCAGAAGAACACAATACTCCGATCACACTCTTAATCTCATGGCTGTAAGATGGGAAATGAAGCTGCAGTCTTCAGCAGACTTGATAGCATACAGGCAACTGAACAGACATATTTTCAAATACATGCGGTGGGACTGACGCAACTTCAACACAGCTCTTATTGAATAAGGGATCGAGCAGAACCAAAGTTCCGAAGTCTTTGCCAGAGATCTCTCTGCTAAAAAAGCCGACTACAAGCTGAAGACCGTCTGTGGCAGCAGCGTATTGAAATTTTTAGTGAGATTGAGAGGTTCTACAGGCACCTTTACAGGTCATCGTTGGAGCCATACGCAAGTGTGAATAACGATCCAAGAGCAAGTCTTATCCGACATTAGACTTCTGGGAGGCTGGAAATTGTCAAGTCTGAGCGGCAAGGCCCCAGGCGAGGATAGAATTACATCGGAGCTTCGGAAAGCGAGTGAAAAACCGGGACTTGAGGTCCTTCAGAAGCTCTTTAATTTCGCCCTCCATGGTGGAACTTCTCCAGTGGCGTGGAGTAGAAAGACGGTATTCTTGTTCTTCAAGAAAGACGATAACAACTAAAGGCCAACTTCCCTTCTGCGCCGCGTCTACGTGCTGTTTTCAAGAGTCATTACGCATCGTCTCGCAAGCAGACTCGACGACTACCAGCCTCCCTAACAAGATTTAGGAGTACAATCTGCACTTTGCCTTGCGTATGTGGACTATGAATATCATAGGAAAGCCTTTGATTTCGTCGAAGTTTTGGCGGTGTTGAAGTACCTTCAGCGGTGCCAATTTGACTAGCAGTATATAGAAGTGCTGAAGTGTTTGTACACTAATATTACGATAGCTATACGGATACAGAACCAGAGTACGAAACCTATTCAACTGCAGAGAAGTGTAAAACAGGGTGTAATGTTTTACCCCCGAAACTCTTTACCGCTGCATTGGAAGACTTTTTCAAGCTATTGGACTAGAAATAATACGGTACTAACGTCAATGGCGGGTACATCACTCACCTTCGATTTGTCGACGATATAGTCGTTGTGGCAGAATCGCTAGAGGACTTAAGCACTATGTTCAATGACCTCAATAGTTTCTCCGAACGGATAGGTCTTAAGATGAACATACATAATGTCATGGCATGTATAATGTCCATGACACACGTATGCCGGTAGTTGTTGGGAGCACTTATCTCGAAGTTGTTGACTATTATGTTACCTGGAACAAATAGTCCGACTAGGTAAGTTCAACTGTGAATTCAACTCGGCTGGGCAGCGTATGTGAAGTTACGACACATCTTCTCATCAGGTATACATCAAAACCTGTAAGCGATATTGTACAACTAGTGCGTGTTACTAGTGATTACTTATGGATCTGAGACGTGGTTTGGCAATAACTTTTTACGTGGAAGAGACATGCCGCCATAATTTGGTTGTCGCGTGAATGGGTCAGTCGACCGGGGGAGGAGCTGCAACATCAATATTATGATGCTATTTCATGACGACATTCTAAGCGGACGTGGTCGGGATGCGAAAACAATAAGCACAAGACCAGCTTATATTAAGGCTTCAATTTAAAAAAAATATAATTTTTATGTATCCAATAATTTCTTATCAGGAAAAAATTAACTTGCAATCATACTTATCAGAATGCAAAAGTTCGATTAAAAGAGAGATTAAACATCAATAACGATTATACATTGTAGTTGGCCTTTTAGCCACACTCGAATACAAAGTAATTGCAGAGGCTTAACGATGTAGTTCTGTGCTGCCTCGGTCTGATTCAAACGAGCTGTTAATAGCTGCGGCGCGCACCTGTCTCGGTAGTCAAGGGTTGAACAGTGAGACAATGGGGGAGGAGTTCACACAGAAGAACTCCTTCGGTAATTGCAATAATTGAGTAATTGTTGGTTTGTTCTCATTTGATTTCTATGTGATTAGCGGGGAGGGAAAAATATCATAAAGATATCTTGTGAAACTTTAGAAGACATAACAGAAGCCATTCGTTCATTACAGCCTATCAAAGTCCACAATAAGCATAGACTTCCACACAGATTGCTTCAGTATGGGATTTTTTGTCACAGCTGCCACGCTTGGCAAGCGTTTCCATAACCGCAGGTTTTTGTTCTAATGAGCGTTAGCAAGACACTGCTGGCCGTTTCTTGGTTTGGTTTCCTCTACCACCTCTTAGTACACCCGTGGGATTATTTATGGGGTAGTAGAAATATTTTTAAACCGGTATAATATTCCACATAATCACCAAACTTCAATACTACGATCATTACCGACCAGGTTAGCCCGAAATTTATTTCTAATAATAAGTTTTTCATTTTCAAATTTATTAGGCAACCTTTACAGTGTTGCATATCTTGCTAATGTTAAACAAATGAGTATAACTTATCATATTTCTTTTATCATGTTTCCTGTAGTATATCCAAATAATAACTCAAATAAAGAAACAAATAATACCAAAATGCGTTTTACGTGACAGTGAAAAAATCCTTCATATGTAATTTACATAAGTTCGTGATTGCATATTTCTTTAAATATAAAATATTTATCCAAGCAATCAGTTGGATTAGACCTGTAATTTTTATGGGACTTAAAACCATTTAAAAGCCGTATTCTTATCTACGTTAAGAACCAATATATAAGTATTATAAGCTAATAGCTAGTGCTTTCTGTTTATCCATAGAGTTCTATAGAGATTTTTGATGTAGAAGTAAATGAGCCGCAGTATACACATATCATCAGATGGACTGTGTGCTCGTTCTCTTATTTTACAAAAAATAGTATGCTCATAGATTGTTGCAACCGTTGCTGCCACGCTTGGCAAGTGTTTTTTATAACCGCAGATTTTTTTCCTTATCAGTTATATTCTGTCGCTTCTTACGACACCCACGGGATGATATGCGTGGATACTCTTACGCCTCCACTATACTCCGAATGTGTACACTGTAACTGTAAATAAAACAAATAAACCTTCCAAAGGTGTTCTCCAAAAAGTGGTTAAAATGGAAACCCCTTAGCCTTAAAAAACTTAATACGCTGCAACTAAATTATAGCTGTAGCACGGATAGGTCAGCTCGACTGGGGAAGCACCACGCTCTCACAGAATACCAACTTAAAATAATAGCTCACGTTAACCCATTCTCCATTTTGATTCTAAATCGAGGATAAATGTAGATGTTTATGATTATGATGATTCCATCACATGACCTGTGTGCTCGTTTGTCATTCTAATCTATAAAAAAGTAGCATAACGGTAACGAATGTTGCGTTAAGCAGACAAAACTAATTTGAATTTCAAAGTGCATGGCTGTTTCCAAGTTCAGTCACCAATGGCGCACGTGACCTATTAACTGTTACTTTCCATTTAAAATAACACATTTTATTCATTATTGCGCATAATAGACTTCTCTCGCCAGACTTGCTGCTATTAGTATTAAACATTGCAAGCAAAAATTGTAAGGAACTTTTATTGGCATACATATCAGGACTTAAAACCGATAATGTTTCAAAATGTTGTAAATAGTACTATGTCTTACCAATAAATAAATAAATTAGTAGCTTAACTAAATTATTAGACGATAAACGGTCTTGCGTCAAATCAAAATTTATTTCACAATGAAAAACAATTAACAACGTGTGTTATATTATTAAATGAATGAATGAATGAATGAATATACTTTATTGCACACCACAAACAAATTTACAAAGAACATAACAGAGAGCAGATTACATGTACAATTTGGCGGCCTTATCGCTACATAGCGATCTCTTCCAGGCAACCAAAGGTGTAAAGGAATAAAACAGTGAGTACTAGGTAGGTGGTGCAATATAAATATACCTAATATAATATCAATACATGCAATAAAATAACATATAAGTAAATAACTAATACATTAAAAAAATATGATACACATATACATAGGTATATACATAAACATACACACACATATATGCATATATATATATATATATATATATATATATACATATACATACATATACATACATACATATACACACATACACACACATATACACATATATACATACATATATCCTCAAATATATACCACTAACAATAACATAAACAAATAAATACAGAACTACATAAGCACATAATATATCCTAATGATTTCCGAACGATTGAGACAAGTAATGCTCTTTAAGAAGTCGCTTAAAGACTACAATAGTCTGAGCTTCGCGTAAATACAAAGGTAGGGCATTCCAGAGCTTAATAGACTGTACAGTAAAAGATTTATTAAAGTAAGATGTATTGTGAGTTGGTACCCTTAAAATGAGTTTTCTTGAAGAGCGTAAAGGTTCCCCTGGAAGCCCAACAAAACTAAATGGTTCTTTTTCCACGAAGTATTTAGACTATAAATAAAATAGCGGCTAGTCTATTACCGTAATTACTTTGTTTATTCGGTTACACAGTTAACAAAACTCGAATAAACTTGAATAGATATATTTACATATTAAAGTGGTGGCATTAGAAATTCCATTATCCCATATCACCCTATGCGGGGTGTAACCGGTGATACAGAGAAAATAAACAGTATGTGTGCAGCAACCTCTGCATGCTTACAAGAGGAGATAATAAACATATGCCATTAGCAGCCCATCTGCCAGGTATGATAGCTATGGCGGAGTCCGTGTGGGGGGGGGCAGTTTGTGTTCAGCAGTAGACTTTTGATAGGCAGATATAAATACAATCAATAATCAATAAACCAGTTTATTAATTACTCCTCTATTAAGATTGGATAAGAAACAGACAACATTAGGGGGCTTTATTCAAACCTTAACGCCGTCCACTACCATCCGGAAATGGCGAAGCCGGCCTTGCTCTTTCTAACCGAGTCACTGATGTCCTTTCCGGCTGATACTTCGTATCTCTCCTATCCAGGGTAAAAATTAGAACACTCCTTTTTACCCTGGGCTAGAGTTTTCGTGTACGTCAGGGACGACATCTGTTTTCGACGCCTCGGCAACCTTGAAGGTACGGAGCTATCCATCTTGTGGCTGCGCGTATACAGCGACGACCATCCCCGCGTCTACAGGTGCCTCTATAGGTCCCATAGCGGTAATGCCGAAACAGACCGATTCATTGACCACGTCCAAATGGCTACAGACTCCGTGCTACAACAGATCCCATCCGCAGAGAAGGTGATACTTGGTGATTTAAACGTCCACCACGCTGAATGGCTTGGTTCTCCTTTAACCGATCATACGGGTAGATTTGTTTATGACTTTGCTTTAGCATATGTTCTGAAACAACTGGTTACCTCGCCTACGCGATCCAAGATGTGGAAGACCATGATTTACCTTCCCTGTTGGACCTTCTGCTGACCTCTCATCGAGATGAATATCAGGTCTCCGTCAATGCTCCTCGGCGTTGACATATCGAGTGACGTGCGTTTTCGTGGTCACTTGAAGTAGAAGACAAAATTGACGCAGAGCGGGACGGTATTTTAATGCCGGCTCACCGCCTGCAACTATAAAAGGCGCAGGTCCGGCCGCACATGGAATGCTGTTCCAATCTCTGGGCCGGGGCTCCCCAGTGCCAGCTCCCTTCCCTTGATTGTATCCGACACAGAGCTGATTGAATCGTCGGCAACCGAGCTTCTTACGATCGGATGGACTCACTGGCAATACGAAGAGATGTTGCATGTCTTTGCGTATTTTATTGCATCTACCACGGGGAGTGGTATCTCTGAGGAATTGTTCGGACTAATTCCAGCCGCACAATTTCACCGTCGCACATTGCGACGAAGCTCGCGATACCATCCATAATATCTGGATGACTGGCGGTTGACCACCGTGCGATTTAAAAAAAGTTTTCTTCCTCGCACAACTTCCTTGTGGAATTGACTATCACCAGAGATTTTTCCGGGCCGATACGACATAGAGACCCTCAAGAAAAGAGCCTACTCCTTTTTAAAAGGCTGGCAACGCATCTGCAATTCTCCCGTTGTTGCAGTGTTCATGGGCGGCGGTAATCGATTACCATCAGGTGAGCCGTATGCTCGTTTGCCCCCTTTCCTACACAAAAAAGAGGTTCTCGAGTGGCAGCCTCGTACCGGTAGGCGTAATGTAAGGTGACCCCCCACTAGATGGTGTGACGACTCGGTAAGACACGCAGGAAGTCGATAGATGTAGATGGCTCAGGACCGTGCTTTGAGGCATTACTTGGGGGAGGCCTATGTTCAGCAGTGGACTTGTGAAGGGCTGTAATGATGATGATGATGAAGAAACAGAGGCCTAAGAATCTATTACCTGATTATTAGATTCGACAGAGAGGGAAAAAATAGATATTGTCTGCAGTAGCTTACACTACAAAAGTTAACAAAAGGGTTGACAAGCTCAAAAGAATCTTCTTTTAAGATATGCCTATCCCATTTTTACCACTCCCGGGGTGAACTTCGTGAGTCACGCACATAATGAGCTTTTTAAGGTACCTATTCTCATATTAGAACGTAATTGAGTCCAAAAGATCAAAAACTGTACAAAAGATTTTCCGGGGCAGAGTAAAGATGCAGAATTATATTAGTAGTATAATAGTAGGCGGGGAAGGACCACGCTCTCACAGAATACCAGCGTAAAATAGCATTTTAATGCTGCTGTGTTTTGTATGGTTAGTGTAGAGAACCAGAGATCATTTTTACTAGAAATGAGGCTTCCATCTAAGTCTTCACGGGTGACAACGCATTTGTATTATAATTCGTAATCGAGGATAGATATAGGTGTCTATGGGCCACAACAACCACTTACCATCAGGTGGATTGTGTGCTCGTTTGTCATCCTTATGTTATAAAAAATATACCCGTGCCATCAGTTATAATCGTACATAGATACGCATGTCAGAATAGACGCATTACAAAAATTATTCTCAAGAGTATGCAAATGCAGAAAAAAGTATGATTAACATATAATTTCCCTCTTTGTACCTCTATGTTGCACGCTACAGACGACAAAGTGTCGAGCGTCTCTTGACATTCGCCACAAACGACCGAGATTAAACAAGAACCTTGCAAACTCGTGGTACAAAGGTTTGCCTCGGGGTTAAGCAATGCTTTAAAGTCTAACAAAAGCATAAAATACATGTACAAAACATTCCGTACAATTCCTTAAGGGGATTTTTATTTTTCATGATTAAAAGTGTTGTAAGTAAAATGTTCCCTTTGCATTTTAAGTATATAATTGGTATAATTCGGTGGAGTCGTAGTGAAAAATTTAATCAATTAATTAAAACTAATTTTACTAATTTTATTGCGTTTAATTTAATTAATTTTTAATTCCTGACGATTCAAGTACTTTCCAGCACCCATGGTCGCGGGAGACTGAGGCGACTGACGTCCTGATGTCAGTGTTAACCCGGAGTACCTTCAGGTTTTTAATTATTACTTATGGTGCGATCTACGTAGAATGTACTTACTGTGTCTTGAACTCATGCAGTGGTATGCTTGGGTTTAGTTTCAATTTTATTAATTACAGGATTCCAATCAGGTGATAGTTCCCAGCCTACTTCTCTATCGAAATTAGGATGTTTTTTTAATTTCAATAGCCTCACGTTTCATCCTTGGTAAATATCGATGTTCTTTCGCGAGAATTTTTGGTCTATCAAATCTTATGTAATGGCGAGGGCTATCTAGAATATGATCATAAACTGCAGACTTCTCAGAACGTTAACTTTTCGTCATCGGACGTTGTGGAATATTATCGATCTTTAATGATCTTTGGAATTAGACACAATAGGAGTTGAAGTCGGAAATGTACGTGATGAATTAACTTCAACTTCTAAATTATGATATACTGGGGTATGACCACCAAAACCGAACTATGATATAATATTAATAGTATAATATAATTATTAACATTATATTCACTGCCTCATGGGTCTACTCGTCGTAAGCATGACCGCTGATCATAAATTTCCGGTTTCGAATCCCAGGTTGACCAAAGAAATAGTTTTGGACATTTAAGTCAAGGAATTCTCGTTAGCATACCCAGAGTCAGGATCAGACAGCTGGCGATGTTTAACTCCCTTGACTCAAATAGAGCATACAGCCGATAGTTCTGTGCCTGATATCTCTACAGTCGTATTGGATTACCGTCCCATCGAATTCTGAGACTGAGGGAATAGAGAATTCATCTGTGCTTGCACACAGAAAAACTTGACTAATACCATACTGACTAAAGATGTTAAAAACTTATTAGCTAAGATCAGCGTAATCAAATAAAATAATGTGTCTTACCTATTTTGAAGAGCAGCTCTCGCCTTCCCTCAATTGCGTGCACAATCTTCAACACAACTTCTCCCAACACCAACTCTGGGTGCTATATGTTTAACGTGTGTATCTGTGCATGTATGTATATGTGTATCTGTACATGTGTGTGTCTGTCTGTGTCTTAGTAACTCCTAAACGGATGAACCAATTTTGGTTAAGTTTATTTCTTAAGAAAGGTATCTTAATCGAGAGTATCATTGGCTGTGTTTCAAGAAAATCTGTTCAGCTATTTTAAGATCTTCAACTCTTTTTATTTCGACGCCTTTTTAATTTTTATTTTAAGTTATATTGTGTACATATTGAAATCCGTAAAACAGCCTATATCCAAAAAATTAAATAAAAATTTGATACGATTCGATCTTTTAAAAGTAGACTTATTGAATATTGGCATTTCCTTGTTAAGACACGTAGGGGAAGAAATGGAGAGATGGATCTCTTACATTGCTGCATAGCTAATATAAAGATCGAAACATGTCACAATAATGTATATTTTTCTTGCACTTGTAAATCCAAATGCTACAGGATATCTTTAACATGTTCTTTTAATAAAAATATTTTAATAAAATTAAAAAAAAATTCTTCCTGCCTTTATTTCAAGCTATTTAGGGTCGTCATAGCTTATATTCCTCTTCTATTCTCCCCTATTAGTCGTCATCTCACTTTCTCCTTTCCTGCGCATATTAACTCTAATACAGTTCATCAATATTTTCTTAGGCCTCTCTGCACCCATATTCATGAACTTTCATAGTCAACATCCTTTTTGTTACATAGTTTACTTTCCTTCGAATAATATGCCCATACCATGCTATCCTACCACTTTTCTACTTTTCCGTGACTAGGGTCACTTTCAATTAAAATAATCTTACCATATGCTTTTACATTGATAATTCTATATTTGCTAAGCTATAACTACTACATAGTGATAATATAAAGCTAATTTAACACTATATACATACCTATAATATATACAATACACCCTTGACACTTTTTATCATACCTTTATCTGTGTATTGTATGCTGCTTCTTTGTGAAAAAACCATATATCTATCTATTTATTTTATTCTATACAATGCAGCAATGTATAACAAAACATAATACGCCTTTTTTTTTTGTTACATGGGGAAATGCCTACGCATACCCGCCTCGCGGGGGCAAGGACGGGTTATGTCGGACTCGCACCGACTAAAACCCCATGGTGTTCCACCTTTGTCGCATATTGGCAGGGCTACGGGAACGCTTTCGCACACATCCGCGGCCCTACTAGCGCCTGCCGCCCCATGGCAGCACCTCCTCGGGAGAGGAAAATTCCTCCCCGTTCTCCTTCTAGGTAAGGCGCACCAGAACACATGGCGCGTCTTCCTACACGGCCTTCAATTACGTCTGTGCAACAGACGCCCCCGCGTCCCATGCACAAAGGCCATGGGGCCAGGAAAAACGAGCACTTAGAAGTACTAGCCTTCCCGATCCCAGCGGCGGATCTGGTCTATGGCTCCGCCGCCAACCAAGATTCGGCTGCGGAGGGTAGGGAGAGCGGCGCCTCGCAATACCGACAATCCTCTCCCCCCGCAGCCCCACCACCACCGCATCAACGGTGCGGCCCCATTTGAGTCGCGGAGGATAGGGCGAGTGGCGCATCGCCATACCAACACTCCTCTTCCTCCGCGACTCCACCTCGGCTGCAGCGGTAGGTGGGGAGGACACACCTCTCACCGCAGTCCACCAACACACATCCAAAGTGGGCTTCCCAAGCCCACTCGGAGTGGCCACCTCGGGCCGGCCCTCCACCTCGGACCAGCCATATGGGTTCCTTCTTTGTTTCGCCGTGGGTGACCAAGCCACGGCTTCTACCCGCCCGCCACGACAAGGCGGGAACCCGTTCGGGGGGGGAACATAATACGCCTATAATGTCGATTTCGGTAATAATTACTAAATAAAAATCATTCGAGCACATAAACATGAAGGAGAAAAAGGAAAGATGCACGTACTGAGGTGGGGTTCCTTCCGGTGCCGCGGTTGACGTTCCTGTTTTGGTGATGTGTTGGAAGAACTCGCACTATGCGAGGCGGTTACTTCCAGCGGTTCTGTGGCCGACTGCCACAGAGGTGCAATAACAACTAGCGGTGTTGACTACAATGCGAGAGAGGAAGAATAAGGGCGAGCGACGGTGGTGCGTGTCCTTATATAGGCAGGCCACTTCCACCACTTCCATCTCGGCGGGGCGCGTTTCTCATTGGCCGAAAAGGTGGCACAACATTTTCGACCCTCCTCCCCCTTCAGTGCGTGTGGAAGGAATGTGTGGATACAGGAAGGACGGACACTGGCGAGCGATATACAACCAAACAAAAATATGAGAATATCCGATTCTTTTTCCGTGCAACCAATTAACGTAGCACAAATGGGTTTGTTCGACCGGGTAAGAACCACACTCTCACAGAATAAAAGCTTAAAATAGCGGCTTAATGCTGCTGTGTTTCATATAGTGAGTTTAAAGAAACGAAAACTCTCTGTATAGAGAGTTTTCGTTTTTTTGACAACGAAACGTTCCATCTTAGTCCTCAAGAGTGACAACGTATCTGCATTTTGATTCTTAATTAATTTACCATCAGGTGGACCATGTGATCGTCTGTCTTCGTTATTATATAAAGAAAAAAAATATTTAAAATAAAGTTTACCTCAAACAAATCACATTCATTTATGAAGCGCAAATTTATGACATAAGTGCCCAATAAATCTATCTTTATTTTTTTAACCTTATTTCAATATGCTGGAAGAAATTTAAACATGGAATAAGCAGTGTTTTAAGGAGGTGATCGCCGTGCCTAAATATTTTCTTCAATTTGTTTCATACATACAGGAAACCTGTTTACTACACACTTAAAATTTCAATTAAATATTTCGTTTGTCTGGTGCAAATGAAATTGTTAATTGAAAATTTGCAACGTTCCATACTCAGCTAAAAACCAATTACACTGAATGAGACACAATATCAAAATTTACTGATGGTTTGGCGTTTATTATTGAAATTTTGCGATCGTAGTATCTATAGAAATTAACAGAATTTCCTCTTAATTTAAGTTAAAGTTGGTGGATAACAAAGGCTTATTTAATCAAAGGAACAAGATCATATTGACATTCTCCATTGTGTATTATATTATACATTTCGGTCGTTATTAAAAGTTACTTGTGTAAACGAAGTCATTTTCTAGTGGCGGCATTAAGAGGCGACAGAGGACAATAAAACATGTGATGGGTACCAGCATCTTCGTGGTAACTTCGTGGAAATGCGAATAAATCGAAAACCGACTGAATCCCGAATGATTTGAATAAATTGTTTTTAATGGAGGGTACTGGAGTCCGAAAGTCCATTTTAATGATCGATCCGAATATAACGGTACGCGTGACAAAATGAACTAAAATGATTCGGTCACGAAAAATGAATGATTGACACGTGTCTATGTTAAATGTTGTCATCTGTCAATTCAACGACCGTCAGTGTCGATGTTGCTAGTGTCACACAGCGCTTTCAATCACTTTATTATGTTTGTAACTAAAAACCTTATTCATAGATCAACAACAGGGAAAATTGAGTTTTGTAACCTTTGTCTGTATCAAACTCTCAATAAGTGCGGCGTCACAAAGACTTGGCTGTGTGATTTACAATACATTCGCCTATTAAAAACCTCATTTTAAACCAAAAAATGATAACACCGGGGAATAAGATGGAAGTGAATTGCTTTTTAAAATGTTTTTGAAATTATAAAGTGTCCGTTATATTGCAATAATTGTAATGTAAATTATAAAAAAAACTAGTAATTATTATGAAGGCTTCATGCGTGTTGATTCATAGACAATTTTTAATAATGGCTTTTGCTAGCAAAATAATATTTTCTAATACTTAGTCAAAGCTAAAGCTACGTAATATCTAAAGCATAAAATTACTTTCGTTCTTGAATTGATATTTAATTTCCTGAGTCTGTAATTTATGTCCGATATTCTGGTTCTAAAACCCTTTTCGGTTATTCAATGAAATTTATTACTGCGATCGTTTAAAATTTCTCTCCATTAACATTAAATATTTTTCACGTTTACCAAAACTTTTTATGATATTTTCCGTATCGTACTAATTGCCGACTTCGTAGCGTGATGACCTAGCTTTGACTTGCGGCGCTAAAGAACACGGGTTCGTATCTCACACGGAACGAGTATTTATAGGGCCTAAAAATGATTGTAGCTGGTCTAAATATTTATTCTTGTGAAATTTATGTATATAAACTGCCCCAAGAATACATGAGAAAATCCTAGTGTTAATGTACACATTTTTGTTTATCCTCTTCTTCCTACTTCTTAATCAGCCTATTACACTGTTGGGCATTAATTCCTCTCATGGTAGATTATTTTTACCTAGCCTTAGTTAAAGATGGTGTGTATTAGGAGATACATCTTAGCGTGTAGAGGACTTAGGTGATTCTTGCTTTAAGGTCTCTACTTTCGGCGGTGTTGATATCTAGCAAAGCTGCCTTGTCCTAGACACTGCTTTGACCTAGAAAACTTAGAGCAGAATATTTTTTAACGGACCTTTAAGTCAAGGAATTCTATTTACACAGTCTAAGTAAAGCTTGTCTATATTGTAGGCAAGCATTGTATTAATATAAGTACCACCTAGTAGGGAGTTTAATTAATTACTATATATATATATATATATATATATATATAGTGTGTAAGTGTAAACACCGTTGTCACTGAAACCATAGGTGGTTGGCTTTAATATAAAAATATTTATCCGATTTTTTTTTTAAAAAAGGGCTATTTTCTTTTATAAAATTAAAAAAAGTTTCTGTCCGACACCGTCCGTAAATTCATGGATACCCTATGCGCTCGAGTGACGTAATCACTGTAAAGATCACCGCCCGACCTTGCTACCTACACAACATTTCAATATAAACACAATGGTACACATAACCTATCATGAAACTTTTCCTTCATACTTTCACACTTGCTTAGGACAGATAAAAATTTCTACCCTTTGTGTTGCGTGACGAGTCCAAATTAATGTAAGTTAGATTTAACAACAAAGAAAATTAAACATTAATAATAGTAAATAGTAAATCATTAGGTAGGATTTTTGGCGTATTTACCGTATACCGTACCGCGGCCCTGGAATGCAAAGGGCATTTGAAGCATAAGCTGACCGTTCATTGTACGGAAAGATCATACAAAGCGAGGCCAAGACAAAGGATTTGTACAGCTTGATGTGTAGCCTGATTGATTGGTTATTTACACTTACCTATTAAATAAAATCCTCGTAAATGAATTCCATTTTGATCAGCTTTTACATTAATCGTAAAAGCTAGAAGCACAACAGTGTCATTTCTCTAAATACACTAAGAATTCGCCTTTTGAGTTCAGACGTATTACGGAACTTAGTTGCATACACTCGGCGCTTCACTTCTCCCAAAGATAAAAGTCCAGTGGGGTAAGGTCGGTTCATCGCCCAGGAAACTCCTCAACCAGCATAGCCCTGATTTGCAGCTGAAAATGTGCAGGGGCACCGTCATGTTGGTAGTAGAGGTTTCTCAGTGAACGAAGAGGCACATTTCCACTGCACGTTTATGTAGGACATAATTACAAATTAAATACACTCGCACCAAAACTACAACCTAAAGCGACGTAGAATGTCGGCACTGCGCGACGCGATTTTAAATCAAATTAACACGTACATTCCGTACCGACGCAGCGAAGGTGACTGACACACTGACACAGTGACATTGGCCTTGACCTCGAATCGCTGCCGCTACCTACGATATGTTGAGTTTTTTGTTGTGAATTCTGTAGGTATATCCCTACTTACCTAGGGTGAAATAATTGTAAGAAAAAAATTGAGAATTGACTAAAAAAAAATTTTGTTATTTTTCATTGAAATTACTTTCTATAAGTGAAACCAAACCACTGGTTTCAAGGACAACGGTGTTTACACTAAAACCCTGTATATCCTAAAATAACCCCGTTTCACTATGTTCGTTCACGCTCACTTCCGAAACCATATAACCAATATCAACTAGGATAATTAAAAATAAGATAGGATAACTTTAATCCCGATACATGTCCTTCAAGATTTTCATTGCTAATTTAAGGACTTTTATAGCACAAAGAGTCGTCGGAAAGAGGAGAACAATTGTCTGGCCAGCTGGTAATAGAAATATATTATATGGATTGATGGTACCTACTAAATGAGTTATTAGTTCAGAAAACCTCAGCGACATTTAGGTCATATCTACACGCTACCTCAGTCTGCGATTGAAAACTCGACCTTAATAATCTAAATTTAAGAGTTATGCAGTTTTTATTTTGATAAACACAATGTCGGCTTATTAGCACCTACCACTAGAAATATATTTTATTTTGTTCATAGGCGGTAGAGCTTCTTTTAAAGACGTTAAAAATTAATACACTAAGGTCAACGTAATAAAATAAAATTATATGTCTTATATGTGGTAGAACCATGCTGCCATGCAAAACATGTACACACCCACTGCTAATGCTGCCTCTAGCGGATATTTTGTAAATCTTCAGCAGGAACAGGCTAATTAAATATGTATTATTAAAGATAATTCAAAAAATTTGGTCATATCTTCATCAAATTTATATGGGACCACATGAGAAGCACCAGCTTTTCAGTAAAAAAATCATCAATCACCTATAAAAAAGTTCTAAGGTAATACACATTAATCGAATCGATATTAGAATCTCCTTTTCTTAAGTCGGTTGAAAAAGTAACTCATGTCATGGCGTTTTCCACTATACCCGGGGCCCAGGTATAGTTTTTTTTTTGTTAAAAAATCACATACTAGGATTTTCTCCTTTATTGTGTTGACAGTTTACATACATAAATTGCACATGGACAAACATCCAGTCCCGAAACAATTACTTTTTTTTAATTTAAGCTTATTTTTTATGCTAAGGCACCTCACCAAGGAGTCGTCAATTGTTTTTTCCAAAAAAAACTTCTGATAACGATGATAATAATGATAATATTGTACTGTATTGTATGTGTTACTGCCCCCAGTTACCCTGACAAAGACTATTGAACTAGGGCCCATTCGTAGTCCAACTAGACGAGTAACAAAGGGGAGGGTCCAGGACATATGGATAACTAAATTATAACGGCTAACAAAGAAGCAAGCAACACTTACCGATTGGCGGAGGTAGGGTTAACCACAGGGCATCTGTCAGGTGTAAGGTGATGTGCATGTAAGTGTTGTGCAGTATTGTGTTTAATGTTTAACCTGACATCCCCGCTGATCCTGGACAGCAGATCCCAAGGCACTGCCTCTCTCCAAGTGTGGGACCCATCCAAGGGGACGTACACCAATGAAAAACTTCCGCTTCTATTTTCACTAATCACTTTATTGTACATTTAATTAACTTCAAATTCAACCAAATCAACGTTAATCGACGTTAAACAGTGGCACACTGCACAACTCAAGGACGGTTGGTCAAAATTCAATGTCCCAGGCTCACGTAGCACAAAACTACTAACTCGTCGATGCAATTAACAGCATAAAGGTTCCTTTAATCACTACAAATTCCAAGTAGGCCTCCTGTCACGTAACACGCCCAAAACGGACAACTAAATTCAAGGCGGTCTAGACTATATTCTAATATTCAATAGTAAATCCAAAATGGCGCGCACAATTAATACAAGTCTTAGGCATTCGAGTCAACACCTGCCGCGCTCGACCGCATGACAGTCATAAACAACAGTATAATCGACCCGGGCTTCGCGCAAATAAACTCAAGAAATAAGCTCCGTTGTCACGTATATTAACAACCAAAAACAACACCATCGAAGCCGTCTATAAGTGACGCAAAAATTATATCAAACTCACGACCTCTAAATCGACCCGGGAGATTACGTAACACCAGACGTTCAACTCGTGCGGTTTTACCGATCAAGGCTTTCGGCCGACTGCCCGGCTTAAGCTGCGTGTACGACGCAGCTATCCTCCACCCCCCGCACCACGCTAACCGTTTCTTCACCCCGATCGATACTATCGTGCGTAAACAGTATGATTACGTGGTAGAGCAATGCTGCAGTTATATTAGTAGTATAGTTGTAGCACCAATGGGTTGGCTCAACCGGGGAAGGACCACACTCTCACAGAATACCAGCGTAAAATAGTAACTTAATGCAGCTGTGTTTCGTATGGTGAGTGTAGAAAACCGGAGACCCTTTTGACTGGAAACGAGGCATTCCACCTAAGTCCTCACGGATGACAACGCGTCTGCATTTTGATTCGTAATCGAGGATATATGTAGATGTCTATGGGCCACAGCAATCACTTACCATCAGGTGGACTGTCTGCTCGTTTGTCATCCTATCCTATTAAAAAAAAACTTATTTTAAAGGGCAGGTTTATTTTTCAATGTATAAGACTTCGTTATACAAAAATATTTAATACATTTTCAGTTCCATCACAATCGGCTATTTACAAAATGTACATAATTAGAACAGTCGTATATAGATTTCTTGGAATGGTCAAGTAGGCCGCGTATATTACAGCCTTATAAGCCCGCCTGCACTGTATGCACATAACCAAACACAACTTATGAATCTTACGAGATTTATTTATAAAATAAAAAACCGAAATAAAACACTTCGGATTATTTTTCCATGAAATGTAAGTTTCAATACACAATAGGTGTACTAATTATACAAGGTTATATAGTGGGCGATACAAATTGCATATAGATCTAATATCTGTATATCGGTACAATATCCAATATCTAAACATCGGGCAATAGATTGCCTATGTATTATATACCACTCCAGTATCTACAAAATCAATTTATAGAACATCTAACATCGTATTTTAATAAATAATCAAGTGAAATATCTATAGTATGAAACATGATCAAAATTAGCATGAACCATAAGCGCGCGAAAGAATACGAATTATATTTGAATAAAACAGATATACCTATTCCGACTCTACGTTGTATGATATACTAGTTTCAGAGTATCATATACATTAACCAATAGTAAGATATTACAATAAATCTACAAATTTAAGCCAACCAAATCCATTAAAAATCGCGTATCATCGTCTTACTGAATACTGACCTCCTTACATAGTTACAGAATCACATAGGTATTTGGATTTTGGATATCAACTGATATATAGATATTGATATATACAGATTGAATACTCGATATTCAAATCTAATATATAGATACGATTTGGTATAGGGTTAGAGTGTCTAACCATTGCCTAAACACAGGGGTACAATAATGCAAAATCAATTTATTTATTAATAAATAGAAATTTTACTATTAAAAATTACCCTCTTAATGAATTTTGATTGCAGACCTGTGCCCGGAAAGGAAATTTCATATTAATTAAATTTGTGTATTGTAAAGATTCATATGGTTATTGCTTACGACCATCTCCTAATGTTATAACAATAATTTAATAGTTCATTAAAAATAATAAAAATTAAAGTATGAAAAATAACTAAGCGAAATTTATATAACTTATAGGATATACCCGTATTATATTGATGTTGATGACAAACGTATTATATTGATGACACAGGTTTTTTCAGAGTTATGAGATTTTTAAATAGATGATAAATCTTCAATTAGACGTAGTTAAGCAAAATACTAACTTACATTTATGTTAATAATGAAACGTTAGAGATCTTCTGACGCTTATTTCTTATACTAAAATAATACCGCCGGAATTCACATGTTATACAAATCGAAAATATAAATGAAGAGGAAAACATCCAATCAAACTTTAAATCAACATATATTCAGAATCTCAAAAGTAGCTTTTCATGACCCCGATTGCATAACTAATATGTCCTACTTAGATAAATGTTAAGGGGAAATGGTAGATGTTATTTTCATATAATTACTATGGAAAATTTCTCTTGATTTTCTAGTTTACAAGTGTATTAATAAAATCCAGCTTTTCTAACACACTAACATAACATAAATCTTCAGAAACAACGTAATTCCTTCACAGTATCACACACTGTCAATGGTCTCTGTTTCACATAATTAGTCATTTATCAAAAAGTTTCTAAAATTAAAATTGATGACCAACCCGCGAAGGCTTAGTTGATATGTGTTAGAATCTTGTTTTAATAATAAATGTCACTACATTCAATTCGTTAATACTTACAAAATTGATTTATTTTGTAATCAAAACAACCATACAATATAACTAGATGTTATTCGTTGTCAAATTAACAATATCAGATTCCAAGAGTCACTGCATTTTACATAGTCACAGTGTTTGTCGCTTATACATGTTTAAAAGTATTGTTTTTTTTTTTTTGAAAAACTTCATGAATTTCCTTGAAACTTTAATTTTGAAGACACAGGTTGCCACTATTATCGCACAGTACACAAAGTGTGTTAGACTCTCAAATTTATAAAAGTTCATCACCAGTCACTAGAAACAACTTAAGAAATGTCTTGCGTTGACGCCTTCGAAAAAGACAAGTTTCACTAGCTAAACACAACTGTACAGATTCTTTGTATTAGTAAAACCAGCAAAACTAATGCCGAGAAATGGAACGGGACAGAAGCGAGAGCTGCACTACTGCTGAGGGCGCTGGCATGGCACTCAGCCTCGTCAGCGTCAAGCGCTAACAGCGCTCGTGGTGCTGCGTCCACGCGCTGGCACTGGCTGCGCCGCGCTGCCTCCCGTGCACTTCTCGCCCCGCCGCCAACTTCGGCAGTCCAACGTCGAAGCCATGCTCCCACCCAAGAAGCCGAACAGCCACATCGTAACGGATTGCCTACAAGCACAAGCCCACCTGCAAATTGTGCACTTATTAAAAACCCATAGAGGTCAACAGCAGACTAAAAAAATAAACATAAGACAAACTCTTACCGGGAAGAAGTTTAGTCGCAAGCCTATTCCAGCCCGTGAGGTTAGGGTATAATGTAGAAGGCCCAAAGTTAATTAATCGGTTATTGCTTAGGTCCAGAGCGAGGTGCGGCACCCGTGCTAGCGGACGTGCAAGGCCGGGAGGCAATACGCTCACACCTGTATTACTTAAGCGTAGTGTCAATGCACGTTGTTGACCTAACGCTTCAAACGCGTGAGAAGATATTTGTTGCAGTGCCATCCCACGCAACTCCAATACGCGCAGCTTGGGTGAGTGTAATCCAAGCAACTGCGAATCCAGCGTCAATTCTCGCACGACAATTGTAAGTGACTCCATACTGGGTACAGCTGCTGAAATATCAGCCAAAGATGCATCATTCTTTCTGCTGCCCATCGGTGACTCAAGAGCAAGTGAACGCAATGACAAAAGGGGTCGAAATGCGCGTGGCTCAACCGCTTCCAAATTGCGAAGATTGTCAATACGTAAATGGAGTAGGTACTCGAGACCGTCAAAAGCACCATATGTGATACGCACAATAGGATTGTATGAAACATCGAGAGAGGCTAGCCGAGGCAAAGCTGCCCACATGGCCGGTTGCAAAGATGTAAAACGGTTCCGCGCAAGGTCAAGAGCTCGCAGGTTTGCGATATGACGAACATCGATTTCTCGAAATGAAGCTATTAAATTACTGCTTAAATTGAGCTCTGTGAGGTTCACAAGTGGCATATGAGGTACCATCCGTAACCCCGCTCCGGCCATGGCGAGACGTCTTAAGCGTGGTAAATTATGGAACAGTTCCTTGAAATTTGTCTTAATAGAGTTATGAGAAAGATCGAGGTACTGCAGGCGCGACAGTCCTGCGAATGTATTGTCCGAAAGAACAGTTAGCGCATTATGGGCAAGGTTCAGTTCGTGTAAAAATGCGATTGCATTAAACATAGCTGAGTCAAGATATTCTAAACGATTATCGGCTAACTCTAGTCGCCTCAAGGTAAATCCTACTTGTGTTAACGCGCTGCTTGGAAATAAGGTCAGATGGTTGTCGCTAATATCAAGGTATTCCAGTAAAGTGTTTTTAAAACAGTCACGTGGCAGCGCACGTAGTTCATTCGAATTCAAACGAAGATGACGCAACTTCTGTAAATTGTAAAACTGCTCTACGGAGAGCTGAGTCAATCTGTTTCGTGATAAGTCCAATATCTGTAGTGAAATGAGCTCACCAAACGTTTTCCTCCGTATTGTACTAATATTATTATCATGTAAATTAAGAACCTCAAGTTTTGGCAAGTAGCCAAAACCAGAATTATCTATTTGAATCAGTCTATTGTGTGATAGAATTATTTGACGAATATGTGAAGATAGTGCATCAAAAAACGTTCTTGAAACACTTTCTATCAAATTATGTGACAAATCCAAGACATTGATGAGAGCAGTCGGACCACCGGTAAGTGACGTTATGAAATTATAGCTTACGTTAACGGAAAAATTACTTTCTTCATTAGAAACGTTATGAAAGTATTTTGTAGAAAACTCTAATAAATTATTTTCTTGCAAATCCAAAACTTCAAGTTTAGGCAGATCACTGAAGGCAAAATCTGATATAATTTCTATAGCATTCCCAACTAAACTCAAATAAATTATGTTCAGTAAATTTGAGAATGTCCGTTCACTTACATTATGCATGCGGTTATATGATAAATCCACGCTTTGCAAATCTGCTAAATTCATGAGAAATCCAGAATTTATTCGGCATATATAATTATAAGCTAACCTCAATTCCTTTACCTTATAGGAACCATTCGTTTCAAGCATTTGACTGGGAAACTCAATAAGTTTATTAAAATCTAAATTCAGATACTCTAAAGAAATGAAGTATTCCATGTCATCGGATGAAAAAAAGTGAATGTTATTATTGTCAAGACTTAGCCAAGTGAGACCTCGAAAAGCGGGCCCAGCGGGAACTTCACCGCTGAAAAGGGTGGATGACAATTCGAGCACCTGCAGTGAGGTAAGATTAGAAAATGCGCTTGCTTCCACATAGTATAAGTCATTGAAACTTAGAACGAGTTCCCGAAGCGGTAACGCAGAAGGAAAAGCGTCAGCTGCTAACTGTGAGATTCGGTTACCACGTAGGCTTAGCGTAACCAGCGCCGCTGACCACGTACCGAACCATTCTGGAGCCACGTACGTAATGCGGTTGTAACCGACGTCAAGGTAACGAAGCACAGCCGGCTCTAATGTTATTAATGACGCCGGCAATCCTTCCAAATAATTGCCCGCCAAAGATAACGAGCGAATCCGAGGCGGTAACCAATCTACATCCCGCAATTGATTATATGCAAGTGATAAGTGCCTCAACCGTGTCAATTCCTGCATACTTTGAGGTAAAAAATTTAGCTCATTGTTATCTAAATCAAGACGTTCCAAGTCATGTTTAAGAGCCAGTATGACCGTATCGGACAGATGCGTGAGATCATTATAAGAAATTGAGAGCTTCTCTATACGTCCGCATTCAAGTACAAAGGGAGGTACAGCAGTAAAATTATTGAGATCTAAGGCTAGCTGCTTTAGTTGAAGCCCCTGTGTAAAATCAAATTCAAAGCTGTCTGTAAGGTCATTGTGACTCAGGTCGAGTGAATCAATACGGTAGCGCTCCGAGCGGCAAGACCTATTTACTGCTAGTGACACCGCTAATGCATTATTCCGGAGATGTAAATGACGTAAACGGGTCAGAGGAGCCAAAACGGCGCATGGTATTCGTGTTAATAAGTTATCAGATAGTCGTAGCAGCGCAAGGGAAGGCGGCAGAGCATGTGCTTCCAGCTCTCGAAGTCTGTTTCCATCCAACTCTAATTGAGCTAATTGTCGTAAAGATGTTAAAGCACCTTCTCTTAGAAAGCTTAATTGATTATTGCTTAATGACAAACTGCTTAACGAGTCTGCCAAGAAACCCCAATCCATCTTCGGATCCAAGTCCACGATCAGATTGCTGTAACAAAATTGCAGTATTTAATTCATTATTTGACTTCTTTGTCTTGATTTTTATCTGATGGGACTGAACTTACTTTTGTAGACTTAGCCAATTTAATACTTTCAGGTGCTTAAGGGCCTCGATTGGAATTTGCGTGAATTCATTATAGCTTAGATCCAAAGAAGCCAACGTTGATGTCATAGACCTGAAGACATAACATTTGTTATTATTTAAAGATAAACAAACAAAATTTATTAACTTATAGAATAATACAGACGATAGAGCAGCTGCTTCAAGTTGATGTAGATGCGAAGCAACAAGTACAAGTGTACGCAGGTGACGTCCGTCCAATGCTGCATCAGGTAGTGCACCGAGATGAGCTCTTGATACCGACACATGTCGCACACTCGACTCTGATGACAACGTAAGCAAATTAATCTGATACATTAACGAAAATATTTCAAATAATTGAGAAAATTTTAAAAAGTAAGTCATCATCAGAAGAAAGGCCTCGCTCGAATATTCAAAACTCGGTCCTAAGCCACTTGCGTCTATCGACTTGATTACCGCACGTTTTAACTGGTCGTTGCTTTATCTAGTGAAGGGCCCAACTCGGAACCACTTCTGCTTTAGAACCATACTTCTCCATTGGTTTTCTGTTTGTTCAGTTAGATGGTTGCCACCTTAGCTTACTGATCCGATGGGGTTCATCGGTTAATGTGATTTTACTGCAGATGTTATTGTTATCGATTTTATGATGCAGAAAAACTTCGAGCACTCAAATTGAAGATCACTCAACGAGCTATAGGTAGATATAGGCTACTGCCCATAGCTCGTTTAGTGACCCTAATTTAATTATTATTGTAAAGCAAAAGATGTGTCGTAAACATTTTGACAGCGACCGACCAAATTGGATCCGTCCTTCGGTGGTAGTAGGACTTACTTAGTCGCATACTTTTCGTAGGTAAACATATTACTTAACAACTTATAATGTTTCATATACATATATAATAGTATAAGTATGACATGGACACTACACAACATGATCTTTGTCTTGCCCGTGTTCATCTTAAGACCTATCTGAGAGATACCATTGCGGATCAGAGTACTAAACTTATCCAACGGTATATAAGACAGGGTAACGTTATAGGTAACCCCCAAAATCTTCGTCGCTGCATTGAAAGTCGTTTTTAAGCTGAACTAGAAATGTGTTTCCTTATCACAACACATTACTGGGAATTTATCACTCATCATTGATTTGACGACCGTATATTTATATATATAGTTATATAAATTGTTAACCACAAACAAAGAAATTAGTAAGAGATGGCGAGAATACTACCAAAGACTACTGAATGAGAAATTTCCACAGGAGCCACTCACATCCCTCGGATCCACAGAAGGACCAATTGAGGAAATTTCACCCCAGGAAGTAAAGACAGCCATTCAAAGAATGAAAAATAAGAAAGCAACCGGACCGGATGAGATTCCAGCTGAACTATGGAAAAATGTGGGCAATACCGGCGTAGCATGGCTGACAAATCTATTTAATGTAATCCTTAAAAGTACCAAAATACCAGATATATGGAGAAACAACAATTTGATACCCCTATACGAAAATAAAGGAGATGTTGCGAACTGTGAAAATTATAGAGCAATTAAACTAACTTCTCAGACCCTTAAGATCTGGAAATGTGTCCTCGTCAAAAAACTGGCAAAAATTACAAAAATTACACCGAACCAATGTGGATTTACTAGCGGCGTGGGCACTACAGATGCAATTCACTCAGTAAAAATACTTATGGAAAAGTACAAGTCACGCAAACAAGACCTTCATCTTATTTTCATTGACCTTGAAAAGGCGTTCAACCGAATTCCTAGAGAACTAATCTGGCAAGCACTAAGGGCGCAATTGATGCAGGAGCATTATATTGAACTCCTCAAAGATCTGTACTACGATGTAACTACAAAAGTGGTCAGCCCAGCAGGGACAAGTGAATCATTCGAAGTCAGAGTAGGGGTTCACCAGGGCTCGACCGTAAGCCCTCTTCTATTCAACCTAGTAATGGACTATATCACTGCGGACATTCAGAATCCAGCACCGTGGTCACTTCTATACGCTGATGATGTAGTACTTATAGCCGAATCGATGGCGGAAGTACAATCACACTTGACAATATGGCAGAATACCTTAGAAAGAAGAGGGTTGAGAGTCAATAGAGAGAAGACTGTATATATGTACTGTAACTTTTCTAATGCCACTGTGAATATTATTCCATGTCCATCTATTGAAGGCAGTCCTCTTAAGTGAGTTGAAGAGTTTAAATATCTCGGATCCATTGTAGCACCAAAGACATGTATAGAAAGAGACATACAAAATAGAATCCAGCTTGGTTAAAATGGAGATCGCTGCCTGGCATTCTATGCGACTCCCGTATGCCTATTAAAATAAAGGGCAATGTATACAAAAGAGCAGTAAGACCAGCTCTGCTATATGAATCTGAGTGCTGGCCGATGAGAAAGAAGGATGAACAGAAAATTCACGTCACTGAAATGAAAATGCTACGTTGGTCTGGAGGAGTTTCTAGAACAGATAAAATAAGAAACGATTACATTCGTGGTAGTTTTAAGGTTGCTATGGTGCACGAAAAACTTAGAGAAAACCGTCTACGCTGGTACGGACACGTGATGAGACGGGATGATGACCATATGACTAAAAGAGTTATGAACATTTAAGAGGGGAAGAAAGGCCGTGGACGACCACCAATAACCTGGCTGCAAACACTAAAAAACGACCTGAAATCTACTAACATATCAGAAAGGACAACCCACAATCGCACGATGTGGCGCAAGATTACTAGGAGGGCTGACCCCAATTAAAATGGGACAATAGCCAAGGAGAAGAAGAAGAAGAAGAAGATAGTTATTGTAGCAGAATCGCTATAGAAACGTAGCACAGTGCTTAACGACCCCAATAGTATATACCTACGAATAAGTTTTAACATGAATAAAAAATCATATAACTGTAATGATAAAAGATTTTCCATATCTAATGATATAGGCCGCATAGATTTATAGCCATATTATAGCCTTTATGTCAATGTGTATTGTATCTCATTAAAACCCACATCAACATCTTTTTTATTTTAAAAACATTACCCCAACAATAGAATTTTCTCCTGAGTCATTAAGGCGTTTTACATACATAAATATCACAATGTTTATTTTGTGCGGTAATCGAAACCGTTATCACGCATAGAATCGGATACATGGAAAATTCAAACTTACCAGTGTCAGGAAACCTATAGAAAGGGACAGCATCACAGGCGAGATGGTCAGCGTGGCACAAACACAAGCCGTTAGTGGTGCAGGGGCGCGCGGGGGGCCGGCGCAGGCGCTGAGCCGGGCCCGGCAGCCAGGAGCAGCGCGGCAGCTAGGCGCCATGCACGCATGTCGCTGCTACAAGCTAAAACCAAATAAATAATAATATATATATATATATATATATATATAAAATAAGGATGTTAAACAATCATACAATCCACCTGAATGTAGATAGATGTTGTGGCTCTGTATCTACACTTATTTATTTACTTTGTTGCACATCATACAAAAACTACAGATTAGATATACAAAAGAAATATGCAACCAATGAATGGACAGAACTACATAAAGATCAAAAAGCATTTAAATAGTAATTCAAGGATGAAAGACGTTTTATGTATAAAAATAACTACCGTGCTATTTCTAAATTTTATTGGGTTGTTAATTATTGTGTAACTTTAATGACTGTAAAATGATAAATTAAACATAAGAGTGACGTTCAATAAGTATTATTCATTATCTATGTTCAATGAAAGAAATCTGTTTTTAATTCTATTTCCATTAAAAAAAGGCTCAGGTTCTCTACATTCACCATACAATACATACTAACTTTAACCTTTAACTACTACTTTACGCTTATGTTCTATAAGAGCCAAGTCCTACCAATGTCGAGCCAATCTATTTGTGCTGCAAGCATATTATAGCTGTAACATAGTTCAACTAGGTATTATATTTTTCTATGTATATTAGTGTTAGGATTTATTTTTCGTGTTTGAAAGACGAGAGTGATGAGTAACCACAGACTGTGAGGCATTCTAACTCACACCACAGGGCTGAGTAACTCAAACTGTGAGGTATTCTAACTCACACCACAGGGGTGAGTGACCACAGACTGTGAGGCATTCTAACTCACACCACAGGGCTGAGTAACCAGAGACTGCTAGGCATTCTAACTCACACCTCAGGGCTGAGTAACAACATACTGTGAGGCATTCTAACTCACACCATCGGGCTGAGTAACCACAGACTGTGAGGCATTCTAACTCACACCTCAGGGCTGAGTAACAACATACTGTGAGGCATTCTAACTCACACCACAGGGCTGAGTAACCACAGACTGTGAGGCATTCTAACTCACACCTAAGTCACGGCACACAGGGCTGAGTAACCACAGACTGTTAGGCATTCTAACTCACACCTCAGGGCTGAGTAACAACATACTGTGAGGCATTCTAACTCACACCACAGGGCTGAGTAACCACAGACTGTGAGGCATTCTAACTCACACCTCAGGGCTGAGTAACAACATACTGTGAGGCATTCTAACTCACACCACAGGGCTGAGTAACCACAGACTGTTAGGCATTCTAACTCACACCACAGGGGTGAGTAATCACAGATTGTGAGGCATTCTAACTCATACCACAGGGGTGAGTAACCAACCACTCCCACCTCAGGCTGAACATACTGTGAGGCATTCTAACTCACACCACCGGGCTGAGTAACCACAGACCGTGAGGCATTCTAACTCACACCACAGGGGTGAGTAACTACAGACTGTGAGGCATTCTAACTCACACCACAGGGGTGAGTAACCACACATTGTGAGGCATTCTAACTTACACCACAGGGGTGAGTAACCACAGACTGTGAGGCATTCTAACTCACACCACAGGGGTGAGTAACCACAGACCGTGAGGCATTCTAACTCACACCACAGGGGTGAGTAACCACAGACTGTGAGGCATTCTTACTCACACCACAGGACCAAGGCATTCTAACTCACACTACAGGGCTGAGTAATCACAGATTATGAGGCATTCTAACTCACACCACTGGGATGAAAACGTATCTTTGAACTTGTTGGTTGCAGATATCTGTGCACTACGGTAGCTACATACTATATAACATTAGATTGAAATTATTTTATTTAATATAAGTGTAATGGTAAGTGGCGGGAATATGTGCCATTTGATTTAGAGACTAAGGTTCCGTGGGGTTCACTTGCAGTAAAGTTCCTAAAGGAACCGTATCTACGACTTGTCATCGCTGCCGATGATAAGAAGGCTGGTTCTTTTCTCGCTCAATGGCTAAGTATAGCCATTCAGCGAGGAGGAGAAGCCAGCGTTCCTGTTACGATACCATGGGAAGTGGAACTGTATGTATTTATTTATTTATTCTTTATTGTACACCAAAATACAGAATAATGACTAGTGTTAAATCTAAACTACAATATGTACAGCAGGCGGCCTTGTCACTGATTTCCTCCAGAGATCAGAGTGATAAGTCCGTATATTTGCGTAGAGAACTGATCCAGACAACAGTTAATAGGTATAGAAGGGAACTTACAAAAACAAGATTATGAAAATACATATAATATAAAGACAAGCCCAAATGATAATATGTAATATGATTAAGTATTTAAATGAAAATAGTACGAAAAAGGAATAGTAATTTATCTAATATCGTTCTATGTATTACAATTTAACAAGACTTAAAGAGTGAAGAGATTTAGCACGACAAATGTGGAGATGAAAGGAGTTTCACAAACGCACAGCAAGGACAGTAAAAGATTTCTTAAAAAAAAGATTAAGAGTGATAATTTAAGTTTTTAATTTAAGTTATTTTATTATTTTTAAAATTGTATCAAATTCAATGTTATATTAATAAAATATATGAACTATTCCGTATTTGTTTAATATAATAAAAAACATCAATGATTTACTTATATCACTATGAATTGAAACTCTTGTAGCATATAGTCAAGGCATCTCTATCTCTGAACATAATATATAATAGATTACGTTTAGGCCAACATTTTAGCGCCGTTACGGTTCATAAAGCTTCCTTGTTTTAATATTTGTAAAGCAAATTTTTCACAATTTCAAACAATGACTATCCAAGTCATATCACACCAAAACGTTAAATGTTACGTATAAAAAAGAGTCATCATGGCAAATTAAAATCAAAAAATTTAAATAAGAAACAATTTCTTTAATTTCAACATTTACAACTGACTTACTGAAATTATCTCTGCGTAATATGCATTTCAGCGTCACATATAATATATAAGCTCATGTGCAAAACATGTTTGGATGTCAATGTGACCACTTCCAATCGTATCAATTAACAACAACTGGCAATTACACGTAATGAGAGACAACTGGCACATCTATGTTCACATTAACTCTCCCGGCACTAAAATTTTATCTGTATTAAAACTACGCGTTGTAATAAAATTGAAGTTTCTGGCTGCAATATTGAAATAACTAGCTTCTGTTAAGCTCAGGGGGTTACCCACACGCTTTTCATTATCATTTATTATATGCTTTTACATACTTCACGTGCTTTCCATTATATTTATCGTGATGGCTGAACTGATCGTGATAAAACTTTACAAACAGATCGAAAGCAATGACAGGAAAGGTCCAGGCTATTTTAACCAAAAATCTTGGAAATATTTTCTTGAAAAAAAAAAACAAAAAAAAATCGTTAACTAAAATCGTGTTTGTGTATCTTAAATCTAAATAACGGCGAGATGCTATTTATAAATATAGTAAGTTTCGATTATATTATCGTCAGAATAAAAGGAAATAAATGGAATTCAACTGTTCATTTTTGTTAATTATTTCCGTTATAAAGTCGTATTCGAAGCGCTGAATTGATTAAAAAGGAATAAAAGAAGCGCCAAAAAGTTCACCATTACCTCTCGCCAACATAAAATAATTTTCAGTCCTTTATATAATGCCGCTTTGATTACGAGCCTCTGAATTTAATTAAAGCCAAAAACCTTATTAAGAACCTGAGTGAGTGGCTCAAAGCAACTTCTTGGCAAGGGGCCGCGCGATACACGTTAAACCGGGTTGGGTCCACTTGGATAACCGGCTAATGAAGATATTGCCAAAACTAATTAAATGCCTCAGCTTTTACTGGTTAAGTGTTTAGTTTATAGAGTGAACTACATTCAACATTTTAACTTTTGACATGTTGATAAACTTGTATATAATACCTTAGAACTCTAAAGTATTAATATATTTATATATTATGTATGTATTTTTATAAAAAACGTTACACCACCACTAGGATGTTCTTTGTACAATTTTTTTTATTTATATGTTTATATTTTGTATAATTGGGACAAACATTATAACATGAAAATATTATTTGTAGAGTAAAATAAGTTTGTAGGATAATCCTAACGGAACCGTCAAAAGTAAGAATCAAATACGTTTATAAATAATAATTCGTCAAGTATTAATAAACTGTTTAAGCCGACTTCAAAAAAGGAGGTTTTCAATTCGACTACGTTTTTGTGTTTACGTGACACGATATTCTTGTCAATCATAAACCGATTTATTTCATAAATGGGTTACTTTTTAGGTGGTCCCATATAAATTTGGAGAAAAATTCCATCTCTCAGAGTGACAAAATAGAGAATGAAGTTACAATTATAATTTCTTACTTCACTCAAAAGGGTAAAAATGTTCTTTAAATAACAAGTGAAAATCGAGTTGCAACCACTAAAGAGTATAAAATAATTTCACGTTTTGAAGTTGGGGTTTTATTTATTTTTTGCAACGCCAACGCCGCGTAATAGAATATATGTACTACTTATTATAGTAATTTTTTACTTTTACCGGTTCGGAAAAAAACCTCTGTCCTGGAAAGAACTCGCAAGAAACCCAGCGAAATATAAAATTGTTTTAATATTTGTAGTAGTTTTAGGCTTTTACTTTATTAAGTCTTTTTTTTTCACACTAATTTAATATACTATTAAATAAGTAGACCTCATGAGTGCTCGTAAATTTCATCCTAGGAACTGCTTGAATAAATTGCAGCTATGCTGTTGTAGCTAAGCTGGGTTGGTAAACATTTGAAATGAAATAAAATGATTGATTTTTACTCATCATCATCATTACAGCCTTCACAAGTCCACTGCTGAACGTAGGCCTCCTCCAAGGTATGCCACAAAGTACGGTCCTGAGCCACCTGCATCCATCGACTTCCTGCATGTCTTACCAGGTCGTCACTCAGCTTCGATTTGCCGACGATGTAGTCCTTATGGCAGAATCGCTGGAGGACTTAAGCACTGTGCTCAATGACCTCAATAGAGCCTCCCAATGGTGTCTCCCAACGGATAGGTGTTAAGATGAGCATGGACAAAACAAAGATCATGTTTAATGTCCATGTCACACCTACGTCGGTAGTTGTTGGGAGCACTAAGCTCGAAGTTGTTGACGAGTACGTTTACCTGGGACAAATAGTCCGACTAGGTAAGTCCAAATTCGACCGAGAGGTTAATCGACGGATTCAACTCGGTTGGGCAGCGTTCGAGAAATTACGACGCATCTTCCCGTCAGGTAAAACTCAATACTTGAAAACTAAGTTGTACAACCAGTGCGTGTTGCCAGTAATGACCTACGGAACCGAGACGTGGTCCTTCACTGCTGGCCGTATGAGGACGCTCAAAGTCGCTCAGCGAGCTATAGAGAGGGCTATGCTCGGAGTTTCTCTGTGTGATAAACTTAGAAATAAGGATATCCGCAGTAGAACCAGAGTGACCGACATAGCCCAACGGTTTAGTAAGCTGAAGTGGCAATGGGCCGGCCATACAGCTCGAAGAACCAACAACCTTTGGGAGAAAAAGATTCTCGAGTGGCAGCCTCGTACCGGTAGGCGAAGTGTAGGGCGACCCCCCACTAGATAGAGTGACGACTTGGTAAGATTTTTATTCGATATAGATTATTACATAATACTTTTGGCCGTAGAAGGAAAAGGTGAGATCTCCCGCCGGGCAAGGTGACCGGTCTGGGGAGCAGCCAACACTCCGTGTAGTAATTCGGGGCTATTCCATATAGTATACGCTATGCTTTATTTTGGCACTTTGTTAGCGCGATGTATGCTTCGACGTGTTTCGCTTGTGGCACAATGACAGCGCCGCCCATGCTTATTGAAAGTCATTTTTTACTCACCACTGATTCTCGAAAATACCTCTGTCCTTGAAAGAACCATCAAAACCAACCCTGCGGAACCTTTGTTTAAAACATATCCAGTTTGCAATCATTTTGTTTGGACGATTTTTAAATGAATTTTAATGGCGTGGTGGCGTTCGCACTTATTTCCAGGCGTTATTTTCATTTATGTATTTTTCGATATTACAATGACCCTTTTAATACAATTTTTCTATAAAACATTTAAAATAAATAAAAGAACGACTAATTCTGTGGATTCTAGTAACTGATATGTTTGTTCCTAGTGTTTAAAGTATGATCATTTTTATTCTTATCAAAGCTATTTTATTTTGTAATCATTTTATGCTGTTTATATTTTTATGTACATACATTGTATTTTCATAAATATAATGCGATTTCAAAAGTTAATATATTTATTTCTTAAATTTTTTCTCTTAGGAACTCTTTACAATTTAAGTTTTAAATTGTCTGTTTGGCTTTCTTTTGCAGAACAAATAAGGCTTTAATATCAGCCTCGTTACTCATAGCAAAATTCCATAAGACATTACGCTATGGGAGCAACTAATCTAGCTGTTTAAACATTGGTGAGAATTCTAATCTTTCTTAGAGCAAGTGCTACAGAACTAAGTCTTCCTGCTAATTTAGATATTGGGTTCCCATTGAAGTTTTCCGTCAATAGTAATACCAACAGAAACAGAGGTAACCGCAAGACTCAATTGCCCATTTAGGAGCACCGTGGTATTCACAAGGCTCAACTCCTGCCCATTTAAGAGCACATTGGTATTCGAATGATTAAGATAAGGTATTGTAAATTGAAATACATTTTGTTTTAATGCCGTGTAAGAGCAAATCGGTGACGCTAAACAAATGTACTGACTTCGATACAGCATTATTTACATTGTCAACGTTAATTGACTGCCGTTTGAGTTTGAAAATTAAAGAAGTATCATCAGCAAATAATACTATATCGTGATTGTTCCCTACAAGATAAGGTAAGTTAACAATATAGATTAAGAACAGGAATCAGCCAAGAATCGAGCCATAAGTAACGCCCATTGATAATACCGATCTGGAGGAACCTTTACCAATAATAACAACTTTTTGAGCTCGTAGCTACAGCTCAATATTAATAATAAACTTAAAGCCTAATGGGTCCCACTGCTGGGCACAGGCCTCCTCTCATTTCTAAGAGGGCAAGGAAGTGTCCGCTGCACTGCCACAATTCGTGTTGGAGAATTTCACATGTCGTCGAAATATTTTTTTCTAATTTCTCAGACATGCAGATTTTCTCACATATTTTCATAAAAAATATTAAAAAAACCTCTCTACTATATGCCAAGAATATAAAACTTTTGTAAATTTATAAATATACTACGCGCACTACGAATATGCTACAACACCGCTACGTGACAGCTACGAATTACTTTAGTAAAATTACTCGTTTATCAGTATAAACCGTTTGCGTGACTTTAAACACTAAAATATCTGATACCTTCGTGTCATTCGTATTTTATAAACGTGCATAATTCGGTATCATTATAATTATAAAAACAACTGTCACGTCAGACCCTCAATATAAGAGTATTATGTTAAGGATGGCTATAATAAGGTCACCTAACTGATGAAAGCTTCGCCTACTTTTTATACTCATTAGAGATAACTTTAAATTCTTACTCGCGAATTTTGGGTTTGTTTAGTATGCTAAATAAGGGGCACGGGCCACAAATGAAACAACTGAGCACACTAATTTATTCCATAAATCTTGACACCAGGTTTCATATGTCCGTAGAGTTCAATATTTGAGACAAAAAAATATCGTTTTCAGGTCAGGCTAACAACAACTGACAACGTCGTATTGACAAGCGCAGTGTTGGCGACCCCTACTAGATAAACCGATGACCTAATGAAATACGCAGGTAAACGATGGATGTAGGAGGCTCAGAACCGATGAATGTATTCAATGCGTTGTTACTCATGAGGGCTAAGATAGAATGTCTCGATATCAGTAAAAAGGGTCTCCAGTTCTCGTACATCGCATACAAATCGCAGCAGCATTGAGTTGCTATTTAAATCAGATATTCTGTGAGAGCATGGTCCTTTGCCGGTCAACCCGACCCATTTATGCTACAGCCATAATAAGCAAAGTGGTTCTACCGCATACTAATTTAAAAGTTTGATTCCGGCATGTACAAACAAAATGTTTAATTGCAATATTAAGTGCTGATTTACCGTGTGCTAAAATATCATAAAGAAATCAGTAAGTTAATGAAATATTCCACTTGGATTTCGTCTGGCTAGCAACCAGCCTACCTACTTTTGCCGTCAAATAGCAGTGACATTCCAAATTGTTCCTCAAAGGTTACAATAAATCTGAAATCGTCTTTTATTGAAGTTGATTGCAAGTGTCATCGCGCTGCAGCTTCCACTTATGACCATATTGTACATATTTGAGCCTTGTATCGAAAGAATATAATTCTAAACATTTTTCAAATGAGGTTTAAATCAAAGCTCACGAACCTATGACGCTGACATACGTTTTGAAAGAAGTTAAATGAAAGAAATCGCATTGTTTGCTCGTATTGTATTGAACCTTCAAAACAAGACATTAAAGAAAACGTTCTATTAAATCTTAAACAAAGATATTTTCATAAAAAGTTTGCTTTAGAATTTCAAGCCAACACAAAACAGTATAAACGTAACTTCTAAAGTAATTTAAATAAACGTTCAAAGCAGTTTTGAAGGTTTTTAACGCAAGTTTTTTGAGGTTTTCAAGGTGGAAAATAAATAATAATAACTGCTAAAAGGATTTTATGTAAAGATAGCCGCTTACGGTGAAATGGCTTTAACCCTACTTAGAGGCAGAACATTGTTTCCATTTCTTTACTAAATCCCAGCTTGATCATAAACGTCAGAATTTAATTAAAGTATAACCTTGTGAAAGTTTAAGAGTACGCTCCAGAAACTGGAGGACAAAGATTACACGCGTTACTCATTGACCTAAGGCAGGCGACTGAATGAAACAAATTATATTCATGTAATTGGAACTAAGCCAAATATTTACGTAGGTAACTTGAGAAAAGTGTATTTTATATTTGGATACCTAACAATGTTAGTATATTTCCATATAGCTTAGCTGAATCACATTTTCGCCAAGTTATAGCGGATTTTTTTCTAGACGAGGAAATAAAAGAGCAAGCGGCTCACGTAATGGTAATTGTTGAAGACGCCTATGAATAACTGCAATACCAGTTAAATTTCTAGTGCGTTGCCGGCCTTTCAAAAAGGAGTAAGCTCGATTCTTAAAGGTCCTTAAGTCTAATTAAGAGAATTTTGTATAATTTTAAGAGAATCTTTCACCAGTTCTATTATTTTTTACGTATCCCGCAGTACAGTTTACATGGACTGATGTCATCACTTGTAGTGGCAGTGTAAAAATATCTACCGCCCGATGTCGTCCTGTGTGTGTCATAAGAGATGCCAGAGGAAAAAAACCAGGAGATGTGCCACAGCATTTCTAATAACAACTAAAAAATTAACAAGAGCGGTTACCAAAACGCCTTCCAAACGCCTGTGGTAACTATTACAAATATACCCTCATGAGGCAATCTGTGGGGAACGATTAGTACACCTTTAATAGGCTGTAACAGGTTTAGATCAGAGATGCAAAAACTTAAATTTAATTTGCTTCTTTTTAACATGTTGCACTATACTCAAATGTAGAACCTTAAGTTTTAATATCCTATTATGCAAAGATGTGAATAAAGCATCAGCTTCGCGAAATTTCCCAACTCATGAAGTTCATAATAAATATTTAAAAGCACTCTGCACGTAATATAAGCCGCACGCTAAATTCTAGTTTAGTAGCGCGCTACGTCTACGAGTACGAAACGATGAAGCTATACAGAGGCTACAAATATTTTACATATTATACATATAATGTGATTTATAACATATGCATATAATATGTTAACTAAAACAGATTATTGTTATGTTCTTAAAAATACATTTCCGTGTAAATTTAAAACAATAACATTACATTTAAATTAACATCTTGCAATGTTAAATAACTTATATAAGCCAAACTTTTGAATTTGGATTATAACAAGGATAATTTTGATTTAACGTTACTAATTAGATTAATTCATTACGCCAAATGGTCTCATGGCTATCATATAAGCGACTATAGAAGAAGCTAGAAAGATTTTATGGCTTCCATTAGATGGCAGTATAATCAATTTGCATATACCAAGATCGGCAACGACGTAACGTGAGTACCGCGAGATATATGTAAATATTTTTTATACAGTAGAGGGACTAATGAGCACACGGCTCGCCTGATAGTAAGTGTTTACCGTCACCCATGAACAACTGCATCACCAGGATATTTGCAGTTGCGTTATCGGCTTTTTAAAAGGAGTAATTTCGCTTCTTAAAGGTCCCTTAGTGCAGAAAAATCGCCGGTGATCGGCGATTCTATAAAGAAGTCGAGCGATGAAGAAAACTCCACTCCTCACCAGCCGCGGGTCGCTAAGCAGACATGTGACTTGGACGTCGTGCGCTGTGATCTCTTATATTTACGAGAATACTATACATGAAACAAAACAAATTTTACAGATTTTATCATTTTTAATTCCTAACGTTTCGGGAACGTTATGATATCTCAAGCAGATGGTAGCACCCAGCCATCTTCTCCATTGAAATTAGGATCACTTTTAATTTCAATAGCCTTGCGAATCAGTCTTGGTAGGAATTGGTGTTATTTTGCGAGAATTTGTAGTCTATCAAATCTTACGATCGTTGGTATGATCCTGAAGACGTTGACATACTGCAAACTTTCCGGACTACCTATTCGTCACATCAGCGATATGTTCTTTTTCGTTGGTTTTTATGGATTTTTGTTTGTCATTTGTAAGAGAAACCGCAATCACAATCAAGCTAATATACTCTTGCTCCTGCATCTTGTAGAAGGATACATTACACTTGACGGATGGTAAGAACTGACATCTGCTTGGGATCCCATAATTAATAAAATTAAATCCAAACCCAAGCTTAGTGTTGCAAGACTTCAAGATACTATAAGTTTGTTCTGAATAGATTGGACTAGAAATTAATTATTAGAAGTTGAAGGTAGCCTTCGTTAACTATGACATCGGGACGTCAAAGATGACAACAGTATTTCATGTTCAGCCGAACTTAGCGCCTTGTAACGTTGCTACGAGTATACCGGCATACTCATATAATGAAAAATATTTTCATAGCCTTTTCTCTTTCGTTTGTGTATAATAGCAAAAAAATCTTACTTAAATACAAATCATACACCTATATCCCAAAACATCAAGTAAAATGAATCGATTCATTATGGAACTGGTATAAGTCACTTTAATTACCAGCGATGTTGCTATCAGTTTTCGTATAAACAACTTCTGCGAACACAATTTCCGTAAAGTAACAAATTGGACGCGCCCACCACATGCCAGAATTAGATCAAAGCAAGACGATATCATTGGAAATGGGACCACAAAGACAATTTCTTTTTATATTTGTGCAAGTTGATTAACTTGCAATTCTGATGGGACATATAGAGTTTATTAAAGTCCACTGCTGCAAAAAGGCCTCGTAGCGGGATATTTACCATATTTGCTACGCTTGGCAAGCAAATTGGCAACCGCAGTTTGTAGTTTTAGTCGATATTAAGAAAACGCTTCTGCCGATCTCCTGATTTGTTTCTCACTGTCGCCTCTTACGACACCCGCGGGACGACACGAGGTAGCAGTTGTTACTCTTACATCGCCACTACACACTGTTTATGCAACAATAACTAAATTTAAAAACCGTCGAAGCAAAAAGAGTTAATAATCTTCAAATGGCGGAACAGATTTTCTAGAAACATAGCTAAGAACGCTCTCTATTAAGATACCTTACAAACAAACAAAAACTGGGATTCATCCGTTCAAAAGCTATGATACCTCAAACAAACACATATATACAAATTTTCTGATGGTTACAAACATATAACACCCTCCTGCTTTATTCGAGTTAGTAGTATTCGATTATCAAACATCATTACAGCCTATCAAAAGTCCACTCTTAACATAAATAGCCTCATAGTGCGGACAGACATATGGATCTGAGACGTGGTCCTTTACACCTTGCCGTTTGAGGAAGCTAAAGGTCGCTCAGCGAGCTCAGCAAGGGCTTTTGGGCAAGAGCTATGCTCGGAGTTTATCGTGCGATGGACTTCTTAATGAAGGTATCCGCAGTAGAATCCATGACCGACATAACTCAGATCATAAAGCTGAAGTGGAAATGAACTGGTCATATAGCTCGAAAACTGACAACCGATGATGAAAAATGTAGGGCGGCCCCTCGCTAGGCAGCTGATGGATGCAGTTGGCTCAAGAGTTTCTTATTGATTTGTTATCAGGAAGACGCTGGTGCCCATGTCCTCATTTTTGCTCTCGACCAACTCTTACATCGTATTCTGGTTTCTTATGCTGTAGAGGTGGTGTAAGAGAGTCTACTATCCCACTATTATCCCGTGAATAAGGTATGTGTATTAATATGGTCTTAGAAATACTTATAAGCTACTTAAAATTTGATCGGGTAGGACCCGAAGCGAAAGGTCGATCTGTTATGTCGTCCTCAAAAAATTAAATAAAAACAGTGTAAAAAGTGCACTAAATATCTCAAAATGTCATTATTTACGTGCATAAATAGTGGTGAGACTCTTTAGTGGTGTGGCAGTGGCTAAAAACTTTGTTTCAATACTAGATTTTGATCAAAAACTGAACGAAAAGTGATTTTGTTTTCTTTTGCAAATGAAGGTGAATGTTAATAACTTCTCGCAAAACAAAACAAATAACGAGTGTCTCTAGTATCTCAAATGAATTTAGTCCGGAATATAACACTTAAATTCACCATTCATCAAACAAGCCAGCTAGCCTAGTGGGGAGTGCGACGGGTTACAACCAAAAAGACGTGGGATCAAATCCACGATATAATTCGACTTCTTTTTGTATGTTTCTTTAAGACAGCCTTTAACAACTTACAAAGAATAAACCTAAAGAAACAGAAAAGCAGAGCACCAAATCCTTATTATAGGAATATAAATAGATTGTAGGAAAGTAAGCAAATTTAAGATGAATACAAGCTATAGCAACATAACATTCAGACGCATGCCGCGTTATAATTCCGAAAATGATGTAGCATGCTTGGAGGGCTCAATAACCAATGATTCCGTTATTATGTACAGTGATAGTTTAAGGAGCCTTCAAGACGTATCTATACACAATAGCTCAAGGATGATTGAATTAGAAATGCAAATTGAACAACTAAAACAAACTCTTCAAGCTGCTAATGCAGAAGTAGATAATTTGATATTGCAGAACAATGACTTGCAAAGGGAACTAGAAAACTGCCAGATGGTGATTAAATCACTAAGAGCTATACAAACTTTAGGACCTGAAAAAATACGCAGTATGTCACCCAAGTCAGCTAGCAGTTTAAACAAAACACAACTTTTCAATAAAATTCAAAAAAACGCAGTAACTCAAACCGATGATAATCCGAGCTCACAAAATATTAAAATAAAAAGGAATAAAAGAATTAAATTGCTATTAAAACCTAAAATTAAATATGCAACTAAAAACCTTCTTAAAAAAATTAAAATACAAAATAAGAGGGTTCGAAAATTACAGAAAGAACTGAAAAACTTAAAGATAGAGAAGAATAGAATACATAATATTAATAAACACTTACTAAACTAAAAATATCAACGAAGGTCCAGAAAAAACAAGAAATAATACATAAGCAGGAAAACTACTCTTCAAAGCTGCAAGGAAAAGGAAATAAAATAGAAACATCAGAAAGAGACAGGGCACAAAGCGGAAAAAGAAAAGAGAACACAAAAACACTGACAAGAATAGAAATGTTTTCGGACAGAATAGGGAGCGGACTAGCAATCAAACTAATGCAACAATTGGAAAATACAAAAATAACAAATTACTGTCAAACAGGGGGAAATCATAAACAAATATTGAAGCACTTTGATTTATATACCAAAGATTTGAAAGAAAATGACTTAGCGGTAATACTAATAGGAAACTACGACATTAAAATGGGGACATCATATGTGGATGAAATTCGAAGAATTGTGAGCAAAGAAAATAGAAAATTCAACATTTTGTTAGGAAGTATAATATACGACAACATAAATGATGATAAAATCTTTACTATTAATAAAGAACTCTTTAATCTAGCTGCGGTATCTAAGAATGTCAGATATCTTGAAATAAATGTAAAAGTCAAGGTAAATGTAAAAAATATAGTGATTGAGGAAACTGTTAAAAGTATCAAAGATAGTCACTTTAATGCTTCGTCTTGTTTGCACTTTATCAAATTAAATTCTAATTTAAATTGTTCACTAAATTTTTTAGACACAACCAAGACTCCATTAACTGGTTAACGATTGTGCATGCTAATATTCAGAGTATTAATAATAAATATTTAGAGCTAAAATTATTAACAGAAAATACAACTTGTGATGTGCTTTGTCTAACAGAGACTTGGACCAATGAATTGAAATTAGGCGTAATGACTATTGAAGGCTTTATACTTGTATCATATTACAATAGGATGTTATTTGAACATGGAGGTACAGCTATTTTTGTTAGACACTCACTTGAATATAAAGTAAGACATGACATTGTAAAGTTGAGTATTGAAATGAATTGTGAACTAGCGGCAATTGAAGTAAAATCGTCTAAATTAGTTATTATTTGTGTATATAGACCTGATTATGATTATTTAATATTCGAAGATATTATGACTAAAGTTATCGAAAAAATAGGTAGGGAAAACAAAAGAATTGTAATTGCAGGAGATTTTAATTTAAACCTATTGAAACCAAATAATAAAGTATGCAAATTTTTAAAACTATTGAGTGAATTAAAATGTAAATTCGTCTTAAATGAGCCAACCCTAACCAAAGGGAAGTCTTCCACATGTATTGATAATTTCATTTTAAATGACGATGATGATTTTCAGTATCACAGGGGTAAAGTATTAGACGTAAAGTTATCAGATCATAACGTCATAGAATTAAAGTATAAATTGAATTTTAAGTATCCTAAACCAAAGGAGAAGACTGAGGTTAGATCTAGAATAATATCTTAGAAAAATATAAAATATTTTCATTACTTGTTCTGTAAAGACTTTGAATGTATAAGAAAGGATGTAAATTTGAAACTTGACGCAAATGAGAAAATGAACATTCTTATAGACTATATACAATATTGTTATTACACTGCATTTCCATTAAAAACAATAAAACCTATAAAAAATAAGAATAAACTAACAACCAAGGGTATTTTGATATCTAGAAATAATCTTCAAAAACTCGAAATATTACATAACTTGTATCCAGATAAAATTAGAAAATCCAATCTAAATAGATATAAGAGAATATATAGAAAAGTAATACAAACAGCCCAAAAACTTAGGAACGCGTCTAGAATTAAAAAATTCCACGAATAAAATTAAAACTACTTGGACTATTATTAAGGAACAAAAAAAATCATGTTAAAACACAAAGAATAAATAAAATTACTAAAATTAAAAATCACTATGGGGACATAATTACAAATAATAAAAATATGGCAAACAGTTTCAATGAGTTCTTTTGCAATATAGCTGGTAAACCTTACGGAAAATTTAGAGGTTAAGGTTGAAAAATGTAGCAAATATTTAAAAAACCCAACAAATAATAAAATTCGCTTTCATAAAATAAATAATTCTGAATTTTGGAATATTATTCATAGTTTAAAATGTAAAACGTCTAGAGACATATACGATATGTCAACAAAAACTATTAGAGCACTTATCATCCACAACAAAGACATGTTTGATATAATATTGGAAGTCTTGAATGATTGCATTATAGAAGGAATTTTCCCAGATAGCTTAAAAATAGGAAAAATTGTGCCACAGTTCAAAAAAGGACAAACTATTGAAATTGGTAATTACAGACCGGTGTGTATATTACCAGTTATATCAAAGATTTTAGAAACTGTCTTAAAATCTAGGATATTAGACTACTTTGAAAAAAAAAAATCCATTTACAGACTGTCAATTCGGTTTTCGCAAAAAAAAGATCAACGGAAATGGCTATTAAAGTATACTTTATATTGGACGCTTTGGATGGATCGCAGAAGGTATCTAGCATTTTTTGCGATTTATCTAAGGCATTCGATTGTCTGAGGCATGATATCTTAATTTATAAATTAAAATTCTACGGATTTGAAGGAAAAGAATTGAAAATAATGCAGTCTTATCTTAACAATCGAACGCAAATAGTTAATTTAATTAATACTAAGTCTGATTCACAACATAGTTACATTGGCGTTCCGCAGGGCTCTATCCTGGGACCATTGCTGTTTTTAGTGTATGTGAACGACCTTGCAAATAATTTACCTGACTGGGCGATGGTTACACTATTCGCGGATGATACACAGGTTGGTGTTAAAGATAAAAATGCAGTCCAAGTATCCAAGAAGACAAATGATATTTTAAATATGCTTAAAAGTTGGTTTGAAACAAACGGAATAATTTTGAATGCAGAAAAAAGTATCATTATTATGCAAGTATTATGCAAGCATAGCAAGAAAAAAACAAATAAAGTCACAAAAAGTGACGTTACATTTTTAGGGTGTACTTTCGATTCCACTTTAAGTTATGAAACCCATATAGATAACGTCTGTAAAAAGTTAGCCAGTGCTAATTACGCTTTATTGAAGCTTAAGCCCATTATTGACAAGAAAACTCTTATATCCGTCTACTTTGCATATTGTCACTCAATTATTAGCTACGCGATTACGATATGGGGAAATGCTACACAAATTTAAAGAGTACTGATTTGTCAAAAAAGGTCGATTAGAATTATACATGGATTGCAAGATCGACATCAGCTAGAGCCTATTTCCAAAAAGCGAAAATTATGACTGTCGTTTCGTTATATATTTATAGATCGCTTCTAGAAGTACACCAGGAAAAAAGTAAACTACCAATGAAGAAGCACGTACATAACTACAATTCTAGAAATCGCGAAAGATTAGTTTTTCCAAGAACCAGATTAGTCAAAGTGTTCAAGCAAGGTTTTGCAATAAAAATTATAATGTACAATAAATTGCCAATAGAAATAACAAGACTTGCGCTAAATGCGTTCCGACAAGTGATAAAAACATTCTTTTTAAATCACGCTTTTTACAACATAGAAGAATATATGCAATGTTCATTTTTTGACTTGTTTGACACATAAAATAATGTACTGTAAATGAGATGTATCTTAATTATATTATTAGTAATTGTATAATTTGTAATTTTAACTATATTATTGTATCTATATAATTGTAATTGTAATTTTGACGTACCAATGTTACGTAATGTAACGTAATGGCAAATAAATAAATAAATAAAAAAATAATAAAAAGAGAGGGTAGGAACGCAACAATATATTCAAATAATTAATCAATTTTATTGATGTTTTTTTTAATCAAAATACGAGACATTTACCCAATTATTTATTTACGTACTATATCTAAATTGATTTTTTCGTTCATTATATGAAGGCATCATATAATGAATTATCGAATATTATCGAAATATGTGTATCAGGTTTGAAGTGAGGTCTTTAATTTTCTTATTACAACATAAAAGTAGCTGCACTACTTAGACAAGTTAAGCAAGCTCTTAAAACATTACTGTCTTGTATACGAAGAGATTTATATGCTCCTATCGTGTATTTATAAAAAAATCTGGCTAGTGTAGAACGGCAGTACTTATGATTGAGGGTGCTTTAACCTGAGTTGAATAGTGACTAAAATGTTTAAATGTTACTTTTACATGCGGATTTGGTACGATAAATATGAGAGTGGAGGGATTTATCTTACTACATACATATTTTCTTTTAAATTATCTATCAATATATGCCCAAATATTTGTATCGGCTCAATATTTTTTTAAAGAACAAATGTGACAAAAGAGCACACATAATAGTTAAAGATGTAACACATTAATGTAATATAGTTATATCTGTCATGAAGTTTGTGATTGGAATTCTTATTATTATTATTATTATTAATTTTTATATGATATTATACAAATTAATAACAATAATAAGGATTGCCGAGTAGTGGCGTTTAAGAATATCCACTACCATATCTTCCCGTGGGTGTCGTTGAAGGTGACAGAGGGAAACAGGCAGGAGATAAGCAGCTGCATCATCCTGCATCTAACAGCAAATGTACAACACAAAAACTGCGGTTGCCGACCCGCTCACTAAGCGTGGCAACTATGGTAATATACCCCCCCCCCCCCAGCAACGATACATATAAACAGTTCGCAGTACTTATTCTATCACCAGGAGGACAAACATCTGTTTTGAGGATGTGTCGGATTTATGGTGCACAAGTCTCTCGTTAACAATGTTGTATAGATTGGAAGTGTGCCAACCAGGGTTGCATACCTGATACTCAGAATCACCAAACGGTATTCACTGAAGGTCATACAGGTTCACACACTAACCTCCGCACATTCTGATGAGGAGATGGTGGAGGAAATGCAGAGGATATTTTTTAAAGCCATGTATACTTCCAAAACCCACTATACGATGTTAGTAGGAGACTTCAATGCAAAACTAGGCACTAGGGAAATTTGGGATAGGGAAACGGAACCCAAGAGGCCAGCAGCTGGCTGACTTCATGGAGAAAGATGGACCTTTTATGATGAAATTTTTCTTCCAAAAGCGGTCCCAGAGAAAGTGGACCTGGTCGAGCCCCTACGGTTCGATAAAAATGAGATTGACTTCATTATGTCGACTGGACGGCAACTGTGAAAACAATCGCAAGGGTGAAAACTGGCTGCGATCACGGAATGGTTAGAGGCACACTAAAACTAAACGTTAAATTGGAGAGGTCTCGTCTAATGAAGTCAACACTCCGTCCCCCTCGTGCTCTAATCCAAGATCCCGAAACCTTTCAGCTCGAGTTACAAAACCGTTTTCAGTGCCTAGATGGAGTGACGACCTGGTAAGACATACAGGAAGTCGATGGATGCAGGTGGCTCAGGACCGGGCTTTGTGGCATTCCTTGATGGACTTGTGAAGGGCTGTAATGATGATGATGATGATATAAAATTGTAGGTAGTTCAGATTTTTCTAGACCGAATGATATTGATCAATTGCTTACTACAACAATCTAAGCACTTCATATTTTAATGAAGTAGTGTAACACATGAATAATGCAGTGCAATTGCGCAGTGAAGTCACGTCCCGTCCTTCGAAGTTTATATATTTATAAATATTTAAAGGCACTCAACGGCGAGCGCCAGTCAAGCACTAAATTCTAGTTTCGTAGCGCACTACTTCAGATTGCTACGATGTCTCTTCGTAGCAACTTTCAGTGACCTCGTAGCCGTTTATCATGCAGAATACATGCATGTATAAGAAATATGTTGTGTACGTAAACGGTAAACATAAATGGCGGAATAAATTTTATATTTTACTTTCTACAAACTAGGTACAGACTTGCTTTTTAGAAAATTTTAAATAATGAAATATGCTTCTTTGGAATCGTATGACACTTCAGTATAATTTGAAACCTTAAATTTCAACAAACATGAAAAAAATACGTAAATGGAACAAATACAAAATAAAAGCGAATCGAACGTTAGACTATGATGTAAGTAAACAAATGTTATGTATGAATAGGACCAAAAGAAAATACCCATTCATGGTGGAATGCAATTAGGTCTTCCGCTCAGGAAATGAAAATGAGAAATCATGCCAGTAAGGGATTGATGAACTAGAATTCGAGAAATAATTGTTTTCATATAGTAGTAAGTTTATTTTATATTTTACACAAGTAGGTTAAATAATATACTCATGCAGCCCCGGCAGCAAAACGTTACAAGAAAAATAGATTTTTTTAATACCGTACAAAATTTTTCAACTACATTGATAAAAAATTTGACTTCAAAAGAAAGTAAAACTACTTTATATTAATTAATTCTAGCTATAGTGTGAGGCTAGCTCAAGGCAACTCTCAAATTACTCAAACTCAAACAATCATTTAAAAAGTAAAATATTAATTGTTAAATTCTGTAAATTTTTTTCGGCATGTAGCCTGTAGGAAATAGCCTCAAATTTACATAATTTGATATGATGAGTTGCAACCCTACTTGGAGGCCGCACTTATTGCAGAAAGGGGAGTGAGAAGCTGGATAACAAGGTGGCTTGTCGTTAATACAAACGACAAATAAATTACTTGCGGCTAAAAAACAAGAGTAAACTCCGCTACGTAATTATTTTGTTTTAGGATCTAGGCAATTAGTTTGAATTAATTTCAAGAGATATTAACAGTTATATTTATAGTTAAAAACAATAGAAAATATGTGTGCAGTGGTTTGTGAGAAAATGTTGCGATCAGAATTAAGAAAGCATTGCCTAGTTTGAATACGTGGAAAGTAAGATTTTACTTTTTGACTTTGATGTGTCTTTTTACTTTAAGCTACCTACAGATGTCCGAGGATTCTGCTTTTTCAGTTGAACTATTAGCTCGTCTGACACTTTTATTTTATTATCCAAAAAAGATTTTGATACTAAAATACGAATGACGAAATAAGTAGAAATGTAGTTTTATTTTGTTAGTTGTTTAACTACTACTAAACTTTAAGTAAAAAGTAGAAGCTGGCCTCAAAGAACAAAAGCAACACTGTGTTTAGCATCACATTCTGAATTAAATGCTAAAATATAGTGTATAGAAATATTAAAGCTGACTTTAAAGAGCTCTTTTAATTTTTCAAAAAATATGTTTTTTTTTAATCTTTTTCAATGAAATAAAGAATACTACAATCTCAATATCGTCTAAATAATTTATATTAAACTTTCCGATTTTTCGATATTTAGGTGTGAATTTTGTTTTTTTTTTCAGGATAAATTTTGTTGTACATGGGACCACCAATAAATTAAAACCTATTTAATAAAATAGAAATCATCAAAAGCGATTCACAATTGATAAAGAAATCACGTAATATGTTACTGTTTAAAAAGTCGGCTTAAAAAAGTCCTTTATCCTTTATTTTATTTATCCTTTTTTTCTTATTACTTTATTGGACAATATATATATTGTCCAAGGATAAAGTCTTTTTTCCAACCATATTTTGTCATATGTAAAACACATTATTTTTATTATTTCGTACAGTCATCCTACTGCTGGGTAAAGTTCTACTCTGAGAGGGCAATGGAGAAACCATTCTGCCACACTATTCCAGTGCGTGTTGAAGGACTTTAAATTTCTTCTTGAGTTATACAGGTTTCCTCACGATGTTTTCCTTTACCCCGATGTATGTGGTAAATTACCACTTGAAACTGCGATAAACAATTTCTTAGGTGCTGACGGGAAACGAACTCAGGTTACTCGCGGACTTTGAAATTTAGGCAATTGCTTAGTCCCTGATAGCTCAGGGTCATGTACCAAAGTACTTATAATACTCAAACATGTGTGAGATATACAATGCATGGGCAGAGATATGTTCTTGGGTGTTAGTGTTATCAGTGTCAACATGTCTTACCGTCATATTCGGTGTGTAAAATTTAAAGTGATTAGATTGTTAATTTTCATTTAACATTGGCAAAGTCTATCAATATACAAAGTCAGCGAGATTATTACTTACTACAGTCATAATTAAAAATATATGTATGTATAAGGCAATTATATAATGTCAAAATTTATCATTGAGAAAGTCCGTTACAGTGTAGTAGCATTTTTCAATTAGAAGTTTTTTGAATTTATTTTTAAAAAAGATTGCTGTTCAATGATTTATACATCTGAGGAATTTTATTATAGATTTTAGGAGCCATGCATACTACACTCTTTCTTAGCAGAGCCGTTTTTGCTTGTTGCAAATACAATTTACTTCCGTCACGACGGTTGCGCTTTACTTTGTCAGTTAACCGTGGAAATAGGTTGGGATTGGCCCTGACAAAGAGAGCCGTCTCCATTATGTATAAGGACGGAAGTGTAAGAATTCTGCGTTTAATAAAATACGGCGCACAACTATCGGTAGCCTGAAGACCAAACATTGCACGGATACATCTTTTCTGACTTTTAAATGCTACTTCTCTGTCAGTTGAGTTACCCCAGAAAATAATTCCATATCTAAGGACAGATTCGACTATCCCATAATAAGCTGTTAGAAGTGCGTCAATGTTAACTGTAGCAGAAAGTCTAAACAGGGCATAAGCCGAACTATTTATTTTTTTATTTAGTTCTAGTATATGGGCTTTCCAATTTAGTTTTTGATCAATTTGTAAGCCGAGAAATCGGGTTGTATCTACTTCAGCAATAACAGTGTCGTTATATTTTACTTTAATATTAGATGGGGTGATTGGTCTTTGGCTAAAATGCATAATGTGTGTCTTATTTAGGTTAATTTTCAAATTATTATTATTTAGCCATGTTATTATTGATATTAATGATTCATTTATGTCATTTTTATAAGAAAAGATGTCATCACAGTTAATAGTTATAGTACTATCGTCGGCAAATAAGGTCATAGGTTGCTTAGTGGCATTTGGGAGGTCATTTACATATACTATAAATAAGAGAGGCCCTAAGACACTGCCCTGTGGGACACCGTATTTTACCAAACGCTCTGTCGATGAGCTTATGTTCTCAGATTTGGTCTTTACATTTAACCCACATATTTCCGTTTTTTGACGACGGTTATTTAGATAAGACTGGAACAAACTCAATACATTGCCCCTAATACCATATGCCTCGAGTTTGTGAATTAAAATATTATGGTCAACATAGTCAAAAGCATGAGTCATATCACAGTATAGTGAACATACCGGTGTTCTGTTGTCAACGTGTGTTATTACATTTTTATAAAAATCATAGAGTGCCATATTTATTGTTTTATTTTTGCGAAATCCTTTTTGTTCCCTACACAAAATGTCATTTTTTTCCAAATAATCATTAAGTTCATTATAAAGATATTTTTCAAATATTTTAGAGAATATTGATATTAAGGCTATAGGTCTATAACATTCCATTGATTCTTTGTCAGCTTTTTTGAATACAGGTTTCACGATGGTGACTTTAAGTTCATCGGGAAAAATACCCCTTTCTATGCTCAGGTTCATGATATAGCTCAGGTGATGGCAAATTTCTTTATTTACGGACTTGATTATTTTAGTAGCAATGCCGTCATGCCCTACGCTACTTGTGTTTCTCATATTTTTGATAATATTAAATATATGTAGTGGTAGACTTGGAGCCAAAAACATAGAGCCGAGCATGCGTCTGAGGTTTCTATCAATATTTTTTCCACATCCTTCTAATGGTTTAATTTTGTCAATAAAGTAGTTGTTAAATGCCTCAGCAATTTGTTCAGTATTAGTTATATGCTCTTTGCCTACCCTTATTTTTGATATAGACTGAGTGGGTAAATTTAATCTCGATTTATTAATAATTTGCCATGTTGTTTTAGACTTATTGTCACTTGTTTTTATTTTGTAATTATTTTGGGCTCGTTTAGTCAGATATATAATTTTTTTAAATAGTTTTGTATACTTTTTGTAGTTAAGTTTATTAGCACTAGTTGGTGATTTTCTATATTTCCACAATAAAGCTCTTTTCTTTTTGCTACAAATTTTTAGTCCATGTGATATCCATTTTGGTTTATAAGTTACTTTTATTTTAATTTGTTTTAATGGGAAACATAAGTTATAGAAAAGTCTATATTCTAGCAAAAAACAATTATATGCCAAATTTGGGTCATTCATAGTATACATTTCAGAAAAGGATAGGTTTCCCATGCACATTTTAAATTTTTGTATGTTGTCTTTACTGTAATCTCGTATTGTTTTGTACCAGTGTTTTAGTTTAATTATTTTTTTAACCGGGAGTTTTATTAATTGTGCAGTATGGTCAGACAAGCCAAATTCCAACACTTCAGCCCTACATGCCTTTCCACAGTTATGTGCAAAGTTATCTATACAAGTTTTACTACTAAGTCTAGTCGGTTGTTTAAGAGCTAATTTAAAATTATAGTTTAATAGTAAACATTCTAGGTTAGACGTTATATTATTATTTTTTAACATGTCAATGTTGAAATCACCAGCAATTAGTACATTATTACATTTTTAATTTTGAAGTACACACTAAAAGCTTTTCTAATTTGTCAAAGAATATATCAAAATTGTTACTTCGATTTGGGACGCGATATATACATATAATTGCAATTTTATAGTCAGTTAGTTCAATGGCACAGCATTCAAATACATTTACTATTGATAACCTCTTAAATTCTAGAAGTTCTTTCCATTTGAGTCCGTTCTTAACTAAAATGCAAGCACCACCTCTGTTGATGTCCTCTCTGCTGAAGCACTCCGCCAGTATATAATTTGGAAGATTTAAAAAATATTCAGATCCTGCTTTCATAAAATGTTCCGTAATACAAACAACGTCAACACTTATATATCTGTCAAGTAGTTCTTCCAAATTTACCATCAACGCATCCGACTTGCTCAGTAAACTTGCAATGTTTTGATGCATAATGTATAAGAATTTAGTCTCGAAAAAACGAAGATTCTATTTCTTTAGGAGACTCTTGGTCATTAATGATAAGCTCTTCGCTCGTGTAGTAGTAGTAGTCTTGAATTTCAAAAATTAACTCCTTTAAGTTTTTGAATATAGTATTCATTCCATTATTATTTACAAAACCATAATGCTTGTGAAACATGTCGTAGTCATAATTTATTTTTTTATTAGAGTCCAATAAGAATGCATGTTCATGGGTCATTATATCAAGGTATAAAAGGTTGTTGAATGTTTCAACCCTCCAATTTAAGATGTTATTTAGGTATCCATACTTATAAGTCGGAAGGCAAATTATGATATTCGTGTGCTTGATCTTCTGTAGGATATCACGAATATAATAAATCAATTCGAAATAATTTTTGGTTATTTTAAAATCAGCCTCTCCGATCATTATAACGCAGTAGTCGTCCATGGAGTATATAATAACAATTATGATTATAATCTCACAAATCCCAAGCTTTAACTTCCTGCAGGAAATGCCACAAAGCATGGTCTAGAGCCACCTGCATTCAGTCTATAATCCCTAACTATCAGGTCATTATTCCATCTAACAGAAAGAAATAAATTTCAGAAAAGTCACACTAATTAAAACAGCTATTGATGTAATCATATAATGATTAAACTACAGCATCAAAATGGTTACCGACTCAGTAAGATGCTACAGCCTCGTTGACGCTTTTCTTCGTCGGCACCGCCGTTAACAGGCAGCACGAGCAGTCAACAGACATGTAACATACACATCACTGATCGGTATGAGGCTTACACTGGAGAACTGCCTTCCTTCTCAATGGGTTGTCAATTTTTCAAGCTATACGTTTTACAACGGTTTTTCAAGTTATTACTGATCCGTTAGGCTATGTCGGTTACTCTGGTTCCACTACGGATAACCTCATGAAGAAAGTCTATCACACAGGTAAACTCTAGTTACTCCGGTTGGTCTGGTCTGACTACGATGGCTATCCAAATGCATTACTAGAGTACGAAACCTATCCAACTGCAAAAAGGTATAGACAGAGTGACTCTATAGCACCGAAACTTCGTCGCTGCATTGGAAGAAGTTCTCAAGCTAATGGACGGTAAGAATACGGATCAACACCAATGGCGAATACGTCACTTACATTTGATTTGTCAAAGACATAATTTTTTATAATAAATTAAAATTTAAAAAATCTTATTTATTTAATTCAAATTTAAGGAAAAATATTACGCAAAGTAAAGTAATACTGCTTTTTTGAGTGGGCAATTCGAACCGTTAGTATTTGGCATTTGGTTAAATCTTCCTTCATTCCTAAAGAAACCATTTATGTGTGGGCAAACATACGGAACACGTGCTCCTGTAGAATTTTTGAAAGCGACGTGACATAAATAACGTTGAAAAGTGAGCGTTTAGAAAATGTATGAAGCTCTATAAAATTATATCTTTTATCATAAGCAATTTTTTATTTGTAGTATTTAAGCCTTTTATATAGTTCACTGAGAACGTTTGAGGAATGTCGTGAAGTAATAACCAACGGGCAATGTGATGTCGTAAAAGGCGATTATAGAAATTTGGAAGACTTTAAGAAACAATTTTTTTTTCAATTTTAAGAAGGCCTTCAAGAAACAATCTAACTCGTTTTTAAACAGTAGCTTTGAAGTTTTTCATGGGCGGTGGTCGTCAATTACTATCAGGTGAGCCACGGTGCTTGTTTACCCCCTCTTCTATAAAAAAGATGGCGATACAAACATTAATCAACCAAGCGTGACGATTATGACAAATCCGCTATGCAACGAAAAAGGCCCACGTCCACGTAGACCTGTTCTGTGTGTATTTTCCAGGCTAATGATGAAAAAGAAGTGGAACATATTCATTATTTAAAAGCTTAATTTAATGTTTTTTTTTTTTTCAGAAAATGTTTGTAGATGTTAAAAGGAAAATGTTTTTACCAATTGAGTTCTAACAACTGCTGACCCACGCACCTAGTGCGGTGGATTTGAGCAAATCTTTTAAATTATGGCGCTAGTATTAACTTTAAAGTTTCTTGAAAAGGCTTTACAGCTGTAAAGTTTTTGCAATATCCTTGTGCAGATGATAGATTATAGCATTGTTTATAGGTGAGAACAAAATACATAATAAATACAAAATTTTCTTATAATACATCTAAAATCACAAGAAAATAAACATATTTTACTAAGGCTAAATAAGGCTTGAAACTTATGAAATGTATCAGCGGAACTAAAACTGTTTTCCTTTCAACATAACTCTCATAACTCATAAATTTAAAGTTATAAGACGCAGGAAAGAGCTGCTCCACTACTCCAGTTGGAATTAACGGAAGTGTCTTCGAAATATTTCATATTTCTCACACATTTAGGTGATTTTTAAAATGGCAATTAATGATATGGACGGTGATTGAATCTCAATAAGAATTCATCACATAATATTTGAAAATTTAGAAATCATTGCCATTGCGAAACTTTAGTGGAATCGTAGTTGAATTTTTTTGAGTTTAAACAGAATGCACGTTGAAATGGTGCAAATAAAGTGGTCCTAAAACGGTCTTGTTAATACCGAAGTAAGTTATCTAGCGGTCATCAGTCGTAATTTTTTTCTAAAATCCCAAGTTTTGTTGTGAACTTTTGCCTCCTTTATGACAATAAGTGCAATGAAAATAATAATGACTAAAGATATTAATAATTATTTTAATTGAGGGAGGACGGAAGGTGCTCTTCGAACTAGGGAAGACAGATCATTTAATTTAATTTAGCGTATGGTAGCAAAATAACTATTAATATCTTTATTATAATGGATTTCCGCAAAGTAACGCCTGATTCTATCAATTAAAGTAATGACTGTTCATATCACCGGTAAGGCAAAAATATTTCAATAAATAAAGTTGCTCACCTTATTAAAACAATTTTTTTCCCAACTATCAACAAAAAAGAAGCGAGATCACGCGTACCGTACGGCCGTGCGGTATAACATTACTGCGGCGCGCATTTGCTGCGTTGTACTGCAGTCGCACGGGCGCCGTAAGGTGGTGTACGATGTAGTGAAAATATTAAATTATAGAATTATAAGATTTTGATGTACAAAATTGATTTTAATAATTTAATAAAATCAAATAAAAAATATATTTCAAATCGGTGTTGCCACTGTATCCGTCGTAGTAATTCTTCTAGTATCAAAGTAGGTCGTGTTGATGAGAGACTGCGCTGCTTACATTGAGCCAAACAGTGTTGCTATTGGCTTGCATACTTAAATATTTTGGCAGTATCATATCGTTAGGTCTATCACGTTACATATTATATGGTCAAAATGTAACTGCTCTTTTATTAGTATTAATGATTGATTGCGTTAGCAAAACAGCTAGTTGAAAATATATAACTAAAATATAATATAATTTTAGTTATAAGTAATAAATTACAAATATTGTCAAATGTAAATATATACTGCAGCTACGGGGTCATTCCCACCAGCAACGATCCCACCAGGGATAAATAATCGAGACCCAGTGCGTTGAAAAACGTGAACCTGGTGAAAACGTTCATAAGTAATTTACATTGTGGACATGTATAAATTACAGAGGAGACAGACCGCAGCCGTGTCGCGGTCGAAAGTCCTTTTTTAATCAAACATAAGGGTGACTCGAAAATGTAAAAAAAGAAAAACAAAAACTTCTGAAATACGTTTTGAATGTACAGTTTGGTATATTCAAAACGTATTTCAAAAGCTGTGTTGAATTCAGTACTAACTTTAGTTACATCTACGTTATGCGTCTCCCTTGCTAACTCATAGCTGCTTTTAAGTTATAATGGTTTTGTTTTTAATTTAAATAAGAACAGGAAATTGAGCACATGACTTACCTAAAGGTAATAATGTTCTCTAGACCGAATTTCCAGACTAGCTATCGGCGCAACAGAAGTATAGTGCCAGTGTGTATGCGCATGCACAGATACATTCTCTATTCCCTCACACTCAAAGTCCGATGGTAATATAACCATAATGGTACTAAAACACGATTGGTGAGACATCAGGCGCAGGACTAACAGCTTTATGTGCTTTTCCAGGCACAGGTGTGAAATACCGCCAACTTCCTGATCCCGCGATGTTACTGAGAATTTCTGGACAGAAAAACCAAACAACTGATTCTGTCCCGACCCGGGATTTGAACCCGAGATCCCATGATCAGCAATCGCGTTTACGTCCACTAGACTAACGAGCACCTTATAGTTTATACACCACCAACCATGAACAACTGCAACACCAGAGGAATATCAGGTGCGTTTCCCCTTTATAAAATGAGTACGCTCTTTATTTTCTTGAAGATCACAAAATCGTATAAGTTCTGGAAAAGTGCTGGCGATAACAAATTCACCAATGTCCAAGTGGACTGCACATCACCGAGATGATGTGGAGCGAGACGACGAATGTATTGTGGTGGTTTAAAGGTGTTAACTGAGCAAGAGTTATTATGATGCTTCAACCAAAGACTGTAGATATACTGCTAGGTATGCCGGCAATTTAGAACAAAACATTACCACAGATAAAGATGGCGCGGGCGCGCAGCTATGTTATTCTCATTTACGATACTTAATTTTTATTGCCAAATACGAAAGAAAGTTACTTACTTATCTAAAACTTCAAATTCTGTCGACAAATTGCGCGTTACATAATTGCAGCGTTTTCTTAATTACATTAAATAAAATCAGTGTCTGATTGTCGAAAACGATGTTCGCGATTTACAAACCAAAGAAGTCTACTCGCCTGCTCGCACTCGACTAAAGGAGTTACGGAAAATTGACTGAGCCAGTCTAATAATCCTCAGGGGTAACAACGTAGCTGTATTTTTATTCTCAATCAAGGATAAATGTAGATATCTATTGGCCACAGCAACCACTTCCAATCAAGCTGTTTGCTCGTTTGTCACCATTATTCTATAACCTGTTAACCAAGCCTAGCTCACATTAGATCGCGCAATACCAACCTTACGCCCGCCAAGTAGTGATCGAATTAGATCAGAATTATGTAAACATGTCTACCTATGAAAAAACTATTTTTTCGTTTTAAACAAAACCAAAGACACTATGCAATAGATATTAGTATCAAAGACAAAGATATGCTCTTTTATTTTAAACCATAACTTGGCAATGTTTCTTAGAAAAAAAAAAAAGAAATCACTCTGAACTTTCGGCGTTCCACGTGCCGTTTTGATAAATGTGCTCCGTCTTTTTTTATAGAATTTTATATTTGTGTCTGGACTAAAAACGAAAGTATTATACTTTTTTATATTCCTTGTAATATAGTGAACACATATATATATAATTTGTGGTATAAAAAGTGAAAAGTAAATTGCCAAAAGTGCTTCAAAATCTGGAAGGCCAATTATGGCGGCTGGGTCATAAATGTGGTATTTTTCACATTCTCATTTATTTTTAGTGTAAAATGTAAGTAAAAATAGTTTTCTTACATATTTCAAATAACTTGACGTTGTATTTATTTCAAATTCACACAAAACTATTTTAGAAATATTGTTCTAAATGTCACACAGATAAAATATTAATATTTAATTTTTTTTAATTTCTTTATATTTTATATTTTGGTATGAGTAACGAATGGAAACACATAAAACATAAAAATATACATATTTCCAAACAATTTGATATAAATTTCTCCAAAAACAAAAGTGTAGAATTCAAATTAGTAGTAATTTTGTCACTAAAATTGAAGTACATACTACTACTGTGCTATACAGGGTAATTTACGTATTTTATTACAATTTCTAGCAACCAAAAATAATTTTATTCGATAGTTTATACATTCAACAAGAATTCCTGTAAGTTTTATCCATAAATATTGTCTCAAAGTGAAAATATAGCAAAATTTGCAATATAGCAAAAAATTTGCTAATTTTCAAATTTTGCCGCCATTACGGTCCCGAGCGAACGGGAGTATAACATGTCGCGCGCTGTCAGAGCTTAACTAATTTAAAACAAACACACATTCTACTAGGTGGTAAGTGGATACTGTGCCCATAGACACTTTCATCTAACCTCGATTAGGAATCAAAATGCGGCTGCATTATCACCCGTGAGGACGGAGATGGAATGCCTCGTTTCCAGTAAAAAGGGTCTCCGGTCCTCTACACTCACCATACGTTACACAGCAACATTAAGTTACTATTTCACGCTGGCATTCTGTGAGAGCGTGGCCCTTCCCCGGTCGAGCCGACCCATTCGTGCTACAACTATACTACTAATATAACTGCAGCATGACTCTACCACGTATAAATGTATCTTCAAGATCAACCATATATACTGGGTGATATTTTTTACCGTCTGGAACATTATATGGCTTGTTTTGTGTAAGTGAAATAGAAGCTATCCTCGAAAGTATTTGTATAATATAACTAATAAGCAAATTTATGAACATCTAAAAAATACAATAAAACAATTCATCCTATGACTTTTGCGTGATACTGAAAATAGGTGATATTACGAGTATTTTAAACGACGCGGCGTAGGTTATGATCGCCTTTTGGCTAAGATCAAAGTGAATCAAAGAGGAGAATCAAAGTGAAGGCTATGATCGCTAGTGAATGAAAATTGTACCCGCGAGGGAAACCCATGCACATTTTTTTCCTTAGACATACATCATCGTTTTGTAGGCGTCAACCAGACGGCCAAGTGAGGATGGCCACACATCGTTCCAAATCAGCCGTATTGATAAAAACCTAGCTGCAATACTTGCCTTCGTAATTCTTGTAGCTAAGTGATTTATGAAACAGCCCGCCATTTAAGAATGCAGATTACTGACGATCACCCAGAAAGACGTTAGGTCTTTAATTAAAACTACTGACTAAAACGGCAGACAATGTCTAACCTGATTACCGAACAACTAGTTAGGTCCAGGTTGCATTTGTTAGTTTTGTAATGCATGACACTTAAAATTCCGCGTTATCAGCCGCATTGAAGAACGCAAAGAGCTGATACATTACATGATGTGCATTACTTCTAGGCGTTTACTAATACGTCTTATTTGACTGCGACATACATTCGGGCCGACCGAATGCAGGCGAATCCACTTCCGCCGGAATCGAAAGCCAGTCGTTTCAGATTATTTTTTTTATAATTTCGATCTTTTTTTCATACCTTTAGCAGGCCTGTCTCACTTCGCGCCTTAGGCATGAAAATATAAATACGCTGCGCGGCACCGTACGAAAGGCTAATTCCGTGAGGTGGTCACGCGCGCGCCGTATATGATCGTTCGTAATGAGCTGGACATCCGACGTGCTGGAAGTACATTCCTAGCACAGATGGCTCAGTGGAACGACACAATGTTGGATACATTGTGCCGATGACGGAACGTATCATTTGCAGATACTTTACTCCCTTCAATCGACCTTAAACCCATATTGGACCATTGATGTGGTCGTTAATGATTGCCGCCCAAACGTTGATACAGAAACAAACTTCATAAGCATGTTCTTTGATTTTGCGTGTGTTTTGGAAACTTCACAGTGCTCACCGTGCAGCTAAAAGACAAGTACCTTTGTCCTTGTCCTCTCGCAGGCCTACGGCGCGGCGCGGCGAGTGCGTAACAATTTCATTGTTTTATTGCCGCTCGTTAAGTAGGGTGCCTATGATTTGAATTTCGATATTTTTTAATATAGAAAAGGGGCACTAGCATGCTGCTGCTCTCTGATTGTAAGTGACTACCGCCGCCTACGAACAACCGCAACACGAGGGGAAGTGCAGGTGCGTTGCCAGCCATTTAGAAAATAGTAGGCTCTTTTCCAGCCTTTCTCCGGCCATCTACACGTATCAAGCGAAACGCAGAGGCAAACCCCTGCTTCACGCTGGTATTCTGTGCGGTCATGGTACCACACCGCCGATTTAATGCAGCTCATCCGTGCAACAGAAAAAGCTGCCGAGTGGCTCTATTGTATAGTTCATTTATTTAGTTCAAAATTTTTGTTTTTATTTAGTAGCGTAAGTCTACTTCAAATTAGTAATATTTATTAATCGATTAATTTGATAATATGGTAATGAAGAACGTTTATACGTAGTAGAACCATGCTGCAGTTATATTAGACGTATAGTTGTAGCACGAATGGGTCGGCTCGACCGGGGAAGGACCACGCTCTCACAGAATACCGGCGTGAAGTGGTAGCTTAATGCTGCTGTATTTTGTATGGAGATACATGAGGCATTCCATCTTAGTCCTCACGGGTGACAACGCATCTGCATTTTGATTCGTAATCGAGGATAGATGTAGATGTCTATGAGCCACAGCAACCACTTACCATCAGGTGGACTGTGTGCTCGTTTGTCACCCTATTCTATAAAAAAATTATAAAATATTCTACTTCTTCTTCTTTGGCTCTTTTTTCGGCTTCTACTCAGTTCACCGGTTACACCCAATTTTTTCCAGACGACAAAAAAGTTAGGCAAGCGTTATATACAAAATCGCCTTAGCACATACGTTTTTCGGAATAGATTCAAATCGTGAACTTGTTACTATTTGACGAATACTAAAAATTCGGCGATTATTATTTGAAATTTGAACCTAAACGCGAAGACGATGTGAGGTAAACGTAACAGTACCCAGTGCTGCGGCGGGGTCCCGCAGACGAGCGTTGCACCGCAACCGTCCTCAGTGCTGCGTACTGCACTGGAGCGCCATGTTTTCCTCCAACTTTTATTTTGTTATGTATGCATATAATTCTATTCCATTCGGTATTCTATTGATTGTATTGCCTCCTTTCCTTTTTTACTCATTTTCTTTAGTAAACTGTTTGCATCTGCCACAGATTTTATGTATATACGATTGTCAACCGCCTTGTAGTTTCCCTACCTTACTACCACTAAATACTATTTGTGGCATCATATTAGGATTTTTTCCTGCAGCGTGGAGGCGTTTTACAACCATAAATTACGAAAAATACCCGAAACAATTATTTGAAGGCCATACAAATATTATATTCCGTGCAGGATTGGAACCCGTTTCAAAGCGCTTCAGCGACATTCTTGACCACTGCTCAACCGAGCCGTCGAATCATTTATTCAGACTAATAAACATATTCTTTAGACTAGTTAACAAAATAATATTTTTTTAAACCCTGATCCAAACTTTAGTATAATTACATTCATTAAACTAGAAGTTTAGATAATCGCAATATCAATGTTAATTTCTAACGTCTAATTCTTCTCTGTCTATTGCGGAATGTTAACCGAACTGTAAGCAGCAATGTTTCTATATCAATTACAATTAAGTAACCCTAATTGTACGGATCTTATCGCCTTTAAATTTACCTTTTTAATTATTGTTTGTAAGGAACCCGAAACGTCGGTATTTAAAAAGTTCAAATTAAACTTAACTAGAAATTAGTTTCATTAAATGTATGAGTATTTAATTAATATAAGAAAACAATACTCTTTTTGCTATTCCTCCTACTGTGAGAGAGACTTATGTCTGGTACATTAGTACGGAGAGCGATTTCCATGTGGTATCGGATTAAGAGAGTGGGTTATCTTATTTCATCCCAGGCGTGTAGTAGGGGGCGACTATGTGGTATAACCATCATTTACGCGAGATAAACAATATCTAGAGCCGGACCATAGCGACTCTAGTGGACTATTTTTTATAAAAATAGAGTGACAAACGAGCACACAGACCACCAGGCAGTTAGTGGATAAGGACACACATTTACATATGCATATACATTTGCATCTAGCCTCAATTAGGAATCAAAATGCAGATGCGTTGTCACCCATGAGGACTAAGATGGAATGCTTCGTTTCCAGTAAAAAGGGTCTCCGATTCTCTATACTCAACATACTAAAAATTAAGCTGGTATTATGCGCGATTCTGTGAGAGCGTTCAGGTGCACAGAGTCATAAAAAAACCAACACACGCCTTTTCTCATATCCTCACTATTTAATACACGCAAAATACCAACGTCAAATAGTTGTATTATAGTAGTACACTAGTAGATAATGCAGTTGTTTTATTATCTGACGACAATTGGAGAACTTTTTACTTGTAACAAGGTAATTTTATAATGATTTCTTATATTTACGCGAACACTACACATTGAAATAATACTAGTTTTTACGGAATTTATCGCGTGTATTTAACTTTTTAATTACCCGACGTTTCGAACGCTTTACAGCACTCATGGTCACGGACAGGACTGATATGTTCAACGTCCATATGTCATAGTTAACCGCGGTTACCATAGATTAAAATTTAACTTTCGTTCCGATCTATGCAGTATGAACTTATGGTATCTTGAAGTCTTGCAGTTGTATGCTTGGGTTGGGATTTAATTTTATTTATTATAGGATCCCAAGCAGATGGTAGCACCCAGCCATCTTCTCTATTGAAATTAGGATGTTTTTTGATTTCAATAGCCTCGCGAATCATCCTTGGAAGGAATCGGTGTTCTTTAGCGAGGATCTGCGGTCTATCAAATCTGATGTAGTGACGGGGGCGATCCTGTACGTGTTCACAGACTGCAGACTTCCCGGAGCGTCGATTCTTCACATCAGCTATATGTTCTTTAACGCGGGTTTTTATTGATCTTTTAGTTTGTCCTATGTAGGAGAGACCACATTCACAATCAAGCTTGTACACTCCTGCATCTTGCAGAGGGACATTACATACACTTGACCGATGGTAAAAACTGACCAATCTTCTTCAGCGGCTTGAAGTATGTTTTGATGGAAGCGCGCTTCAAGATGTAGCCAATCTTGTCAGTGACTCCTCTAACATATGGCAGTACAGCAGGTACACGCTCGACTGTGGCCGGCTTCACTCGTTCACTGTGACGTAGGCGCGGGACCCGAAGCTTGTTGTCATGCAAAACTTGCTTGACATGGTGGAGCTCTGCAGCCAGGTGTTTACTGTTACAGATCGTGCTCTCTGAAACAAAGATTTACCCACGGTAGCTAACTGTGAAGGATGGTGGTGAGAATCACCGTTTAAATATCTATCTGTATGGGTCTTTTTTCTATACACAATATGGCTCAAGGTGTTATCAGGATTCCGAATTACTAACACATCTAGAAAAGCTAAGGAATTGTTTGCCTCTAACTCCATTGTGAACTGAATTTTAGAATTTATAGAGTTAAGATGGTCTAAAAATGCAGTTACTTTATTTAAAGGTAGAATTGTGAAAGTGTCGTCTACGTACCGCTTGTAGAACCTTGGATTTATGGGAGAACTAAGCAGGGCTTTCTCCTCAAAGTCTTCCATGAATATGTCGGCGACAATGGGAGATACAGGTGAGCCCATCGCCACACCATCTACTTGCTTGTAGAACTCCTCTTCCACAATAGGTACCAATTACGGCATATTCTACGGGTCTGCATATTCTACGGGCATGTTGTTTTCTTCCAGCCTTCTAGTTACAATTGAGATGCAGTCTTCAACAGGTAAGCATGTAAACAATGACTGCACATCATCATGGTGATTCTCACCACCATCCTTCACAGTTAGCTACCGTGGGTAAATCTTTGTTTCAGAGAGCACGAGGGATCTGTGACAGTAAACACCTGGCTGCAGAGCTCCACCATGTCAAGCAAGTTTTGCATGACAACAAGCTTCGGGTCCCGCGCCTACGTCACAGTGAACGAGTGAAGCCGGCCACAGTCGAGCGTGTACCTGCTGTACTGCCATATGTTAGAGGAGTCACTGACAAGATTGGCTACATCTTGAAGCGCGCTTCCATCAAAACATACTTCAAGCCGCTGAAGAAGATTGGTCAGTTTTTACCATCGGTCAAGTGTAATGTCCCTCTGCAAGATGCAGGAGTGTACAAGCTTGATTGTGAATGTGGTCTCTCCTACATAGGACAAACTAAAAGATCAATAAAAACCCGCGTTAAAGAACATATAGCTGATGTGAAGAATCGACGCTCCGGGAAGTCTGCAGTTTGTGAACACGTACAGGATCGCCCCCGTCACTACATCAGATTTGATAGACCGCAGATCCTCGCTAAAGAACACCGATTCCTTCCAAGGATGATTCGCGAGGCTATTGAAATCAAAAAACATCCTAATTTCAATAGAGAAGATGGCTGGGTGCTACCATCTGCTTGGGATCCTATAATAAATAAAATTAAATCCCAACCCAAGCGTACAACTGCAAGACTTCAAGATACCATAAGTTCATACTGCATAGATCGGAACAAAAGTTAAATTTTAATCTATGGTAACCGCGGTTAACTATGACATATGGACGTTGAACATCTCAGTCCTGCCCGTGACCATGAGTGCTGTAAAGCGTTCGAAACGTCGGGTAATTAAAAAGTTAAATACACGCGATAAATTCCGTAAAAACTAGTATTATTTCAAAGGTAATTTTAGTAATCGGGGGTGACAGCGCATATAGATTTTGATATATAATCGTAGTGTTGGGTGTCTGGGCTGTAATATCCACTTACCATCCGGTGCACCAGCTGTTTTGCCCACTTTGCCTATAAAAATTTTCAAACTATTATAACCATTAAGATTTCACTGCTGGACATAGAGCTGCCCCCATAGATTGCTTTATAAGGGATATTGCCATAGTCACCAAATTTGGCAGGCAGGTTAGCAACCGCAACATTTTATTATTTTGAGTTATGATCAGGTAGATGCCTCTGTCGCCTCTTACGACACCCACAAGGTGATATCTGATAGCAGATGTTTTTACACACTTAAAAAAAATTTATAAACAACAATAACAATGTCCTACAAACCAAGCTCACTATTCTTTCACTCTCACAGCAACCCGGTATGACCCGACAAAAACTATGCGCGGTACCAACAGCTTTACTATTCGATGTACGTGAGTAAAACACCAACATCTTGACTCCGGGCTATTAGTGAGAAATAAAACCCAAAACCTAATTTGTGCCCCGACCCAAAATTCAAACCAAACCACGTAATCAGCAGCACGCATACAACTCAAGACCAACGAAGCACACATCTTATTAATATGTAGTAAGCCAAAGCAAAAAAAAAGATTCCTTTTTTCAAGCGTATAATTTACGATTGTGTGGTCAGGTCGACACACTAATTACTGTGCCGCGTTAATTAACAACGAGTACTTCGCACGACGTATCATTAAGCATGAGGTAATAAAGCGGTGGCAGTGTCCAGCCGTCGGTTCACGCAATCTCAGTGCTGCGCAGTTATATGTGTGTAAAAACAGAACGGATTATAATTTTGGAAAGAAATTTGAAAAACAAAAATTATCGTTACTGTTGCAGCCTATTTTTATTAAGTCCACAGTGGCCATAGGTTGCCTTGTGGTCCCCAGTGTGACACACGAGCACACGAACCGCTTACCATCTGTAAGACTCACACAGATAGACATACATCAGACATCATCGCGAAAAGTGTCCGAATATCTTCCTAGGACCTTGAAACGTCTGGATATGATGAAAACTCGATTTTCGAAAATCGATGTGAAAACAATAACTTCCGATTTTGTGAAAATCATTAATTTTCATAACGAGAAGTCCACTTCGGATGTGTGTTGGTGGCTGGTGGGGTGCCCTCTCCCCTTACCGCAGCAGTCGAGATGGAGTTGCAGAGGAAGAGGAGCATTGGTATGGGGAAGCGCCACTCGCCGTTGGGCGGCACCGTTTATTGATGTGGGGGTGGAGGGGAGGTGGTGGTGGAGGGGCTGTGGGAGTAGAGGAGTATCGGTATTGCGAGGCACCGCTCTCCCTACCCGCTACAGCCGAATCTTTTTTGGTGGCGAAGCCATAGACCAGATCCACCGCTGGGGTCAGGAAGGCTTCTGAGTGCTCGTTTTTCCTGGTCGTTTGCCATGTAAACTTGGACGCCGCGGAGGAGGGCGCGCCACGTGTTCTGGTGCGCCTTACCTGAGAATGAAATGGGAGAGGAGTAGTCCCCTCCCGAGGAGGGCCCGCTATGGGGCAGGCAGCCCTTGTGGGGCCGCGGGTGTGTGCAAAAGCGTTCCCATAGCCCTGCCAATATGCGACAAAGGCGAAACTCTACCGGTGCGAGTCCGACATAACCCGTTATTGCCCCCGCGGGATGTTACATTTCCCCATATAAATAAAATAGGCTCATTTTACGTAGATCGGACCAAAATTAATAAATAAAAGCTAAAGATACTGCGGGTTCTGTTTGACATCGGGACGTCAATCACCTCAATCCCCCCATGACCATGGGTGACGCAAGGCATCCGAAGCGTCACCCATGGTCATGGGGGGATCATCATCAACATGGAAATCCGTAATTTTTTTATTCAATTTAGTTTTAAAAGATAGGGAATTCTATCCCTCTAGTTTTCACCATCTTAAATACACTGTACCATAGTGGAGGCAGGCGGGCGCAACACGAACCGCTAACGGGCAGGAAGCCGCAGGCCTCATAACTACTGTGTTAATCCTAAGTACGATTGCAGGGAGCATTCAGCTTGATAGTTTTGTAATATTTCAAGATCTAGTTACCCTTTCAGTTAAAATATTAAATAAAATTAATTTTACAGGTGATAAATGTGCACACAGTTCACCTAGTGGTAAGTAGATGCTGTGATTTACATTCATCTCCGATTAAGTATAAAAATTCAGATACGTGTTCCATACTTACTATATGAAACAGAGCAGCATCAAGCGCCTTGTTTACGCTGGTATTATGTGAGAACGTGATCCTTCCCCGATCGAGCTGACCCATTTGTGCTACAACTATAATATAAAATAATAATATTATTTATTTGCACAACATACAAATTCCTTAAACAATAAATACAAAATTTTTACTTATTCTACACAGCAGTATTTCAGTAGCTCGAGAAATGGCCACTTAATATGTAATAATACTTTGTTTGCATTCATATTTACTTTCATTTTTTACATTAAAGAAACTATATACCTTATTATACAAAAAACGGTCCCAGAAATTGATAAAAACGATAGCCAAATGAAGTTTAACGTGGTGCACCAATCGAGTTATATTTTTGCGTTGTTGACGATTTGACTGTTGACCGTTTACTCCGCTAGAAGTACAATTCTGTGTATATTAGCATGCTGTTTTAATCATGTGTGTAGTATAAAAAGTAGTCTCACATGAACACATGCAGTTTTTCTAAAGCAAGTACTGTAGCTTTAGGATCTGTAACAGTGGATTCAATCACAATCTTGGTTGTTATTAACTTTTATTTAAAGATTACTTGGTCTATAGATGATTTATAATGAGTTGTATAAGTACAGGCTGGAAGAAGTCTATGACAGATCAAAAGATTCAAGTAATTAGATGCCGTAATATCATTATTCTAAAGTATTCTAAATTAATATTAATGTCACTCATTATTGCTTTAGTACTTAACGATGATAGGTTAGTAAGGTTTTAACCTAGTGAATGAATAAACTCACTTATGTTGCTTGTAGAAGGAGACCTCTATATACATATAGCTAATATACCCAAGTAAATGACAACTAAAATCTGTAAAACGGTAGCTGTTTTGAATTTAAGTTCTTTACACATATTGAATTAAACTATTTACACGGATTTTATCGCGTTTAATTTATTTATATTTGATTCCCGACGTTTTGGGTGCCTTGCATCACCCATCGTCATGGGGGGATGAGGTGCTTGACGTCCCGATGTCAAACAGAACCTGCAGTATTTTCAGCTTTTAGTTATTCATTTTAGTCCGATCTACGCAAAATGAGCCTACTGTATCAAAAAATTTAATAGTAGTAGTATTGTTATGATCTTAGTTCTTGAATTACCAAAATTGACACTTTATTTACCGAACACCAACTAAAACTTAAAACACACTAATAATTAATCACACTAAACACTTTAGTTCGCAGGTATATCCATTAGCCAATTCAATACTTATTCGAGTCGCTGTCAATACTAGTTTTATATAGGAGCTTTCCTTCTGAAACATCTAGAATGATCGAGTAGAATGCCGAAAGCTCTAGCATCGAATTTTCCGGAAAGCTCTCCTAGTTCTGCTACTCCATACTAGATGGCACTAGTCGATTTCAAAAAAGATCTTCATACTCCTATTTCTGCTACGTGATACTAGATGGCGCTAATAATAACCCGCCATGTACCAGCCATTAATTATGGCGTGCAACAGTATGCTTGGGTTCAGTTTTTGTGTTATTAATTACAAGATCCTACGCAGGTGGTAGTACCAAGTCTCTTTTTAGTGTGGACTAAAATAATAAATCACGTTTTACAAACAAATTTTTAACTTCTCGCTAGTAAAATCTAAGATTTTCACAAAATTGGGAAGTTATTGTTTTCACATCGATTTTCGAAAATCGAATTTTCATCATATATAGACGTTTCGAGTTCCTAGGAAGCTATTCCGACTATTTTGGCGATGGTCACGGGGACGCCTGAGATTTTTGACGTCCCAATGTCATAGTTAGCTCGGCTACCTTCAGTTTTGAATATAAATATTTGGTCCAATCTACGCAGAACGAGCTTACAGTATCTTAAAGCCATACAGTGGTATATTTGGGTTTGGATTTAATTTTGTTAATTATAAGATTCCAAGCAGATGACCACACCCATCCATCTTCACTATAGAAATAAGGATGTCTTTTAATTTGAATAGCTTCGTGTATCATCTTTGGTAGGAATTAGTGTTCTTTTGAAAGGATTTGAGGTGTAACTGTCAAATCTGCTGTAATGGTGGAGACGTTCTTGAACGTGTTCACAGGCTGCAGACTTTTCTGGGCATCGGTACTTCATGTCAGCTATATGTTCTTTCACGCTAGTTTTTATAGATCTTTTTTAGTCCTATATAAGAGAGGCCACATTCACAATCTAACTTGTACACTCCTGCATTTGGTAAAGGAATATTACACTTGATGGATGGTAAAAATTTACTACTCTTCCTCGGCGGATTGTAATAGGTTTTAATGTAAAATTGCTTCAGGATGAAGCCAACTTTGTTTGTCACTCCAATGACTTTGTAGTACAGAAGGTACACGCTGGACTGTGGCCGGCTTCACTCACTGTGTTGTAGGCTCGGGACCCAAAGCTTGTTGTCTTGCAATACTTGTTTGTCGTGCTGAAGCTCGGCGGCCAGATGTTTTCTGTCACAGATGCCATGTTCTCTCTAACAGGCGTTAATTTCGTCCTCAGTAATACAGATAACCTTCTTAACACTATAATATCAGGATAAGTAGGGCTATATGATAATTTTAGTGTTTATGATTTGATTCTGATTAGTTGCAAATATTCATAATACATACGAAATTAATAAATACCTCAGAGGCTAGATACAAATCTTCTTTATCTTTTTACACAAACAAGTTAGGTATCGGAGGAGCAAATAATTAGATATTTAATAATTAGTAATCATTTAAAAATAGTAATTACAAGTAGTAATTTGTGCCGTTTGATCTACATCAAACGGCTAACATAACGTAGAGACCATCAGTCCGTAGTCGTGGTCCGTTATTTAGATTTAAATTATACTACGAGTATGTTTAACAATGTAAATAAATTTAAGTTATTTGTCAAGTTAATAATTGTAATTTTAAATGCCAATTTATCACGTTCTCGACAGTGAAAAAGACTGTATTGAAGAAACCTGCACGTCTGAGGAATTTAAGGAAAAAGTTTGGAGAGATGTCTAACGTAATAATTGAAGGATTGAGGTAGACTCTTCTTACAGTACACAAACAGTAAAAAACACGGCAAATTCTTTGGTTTGCTTTCTAAAACCATCTCAGAAATAAGAGGAGGAGAAAAAATGAACCCAGCTGTAGGATGCCTGTAGGGATTTACTTTATTTCTAAATCGTTTTTTCATTGTTATTTATTATGTTAACTAATTGACTGCTTCGTTAATCTAGCGATCGTAAACGTGATAGTTGATGATGAGGTCCCGGGTAATAAATCCGGGTTGTGTCTAAATTAGTTATTGGGTTTTTCTATCAAGAAATTAGTGACCCAGAGCCGGGACGTTGGCGGTGTTTCACCCCCGTGCTTCGGACAGCACGTAAAGCCGTTGGTCGTGCGTCTCCTCTCACTCCATTTGTATTGAATTACCGTCCCAGCGGACTATAATGGAAATAGAAAGTGCACCTGTGCATTCACATATACGTATGCACTATAATCTTGTCCTGTGTAGATGTGCTCGTCTCCGTTAAGATTTGCCGGCGTGACAGAAATTCTATCTGGATAAAAATTTGTACCTCATTAAATTATTGCCCGTGACATCTACGAATAATCTCGAATAACTGCCTTATCGTAAAGCTCATTTGCGTGTCGTGGCATATTGCAAATGTTGCCAGCTCGTGTGTCGATGTTATCTTTTCGATTAAAATGGTTATGGGATATAAGTAAACGCAATAAAATTACAGTGTAATTGCATAGTGTAGTTCCCTTCGACGTTTAACGGCCGATTTTTTCAATCATCAGATAAAAGGTGTCGATTAAATAAATTGTTACCTGACTGAGTATAAAATAAAAACAAATGAACTGTTTATTTATACAACTTTTTTTATTACTTTTATTTAAGGATTAAAATATTGGCCCTAAGGTCCTTACTTAAAATTATGTATAAATACTTCAATACTACAGGTTATAATCATTTACTCATTACAGCAATATATATATATATATATATATATATATATATATATATATATATAATTCACCCAGTGAGAGCAGCGTAAACCCACAGAATAAATAAAAATACAAGAACAGGAGGATCACTCTGTTATAGCTAACTTGCGAGTTTGAACCTAGTTACATTGTCGCTAATGTTCATAATAATATGCACGCCTCGGAAGTGAACTTCGTGAAATATTAGCTTACCGATTAAATCGTCGAAAAATAAAATGAATACGGCGCGCTTACTAAATCAAAATGCACCTTACATCCACGTGCGACTGTCTATATCACTTAGCCCGTTACGCGCCTTTGTTAAGGCCGCTCCTACTGTAGGGTTAGGTGTTGTGAGAAAACAAATTGAAAAACAAATCCTTTGATATTAGTTGGTAGTAGAATACACCGAGATGTTATGCAATGTATGCAATGTACTAGTAATTTGCTGATATTAAGAACATTAGTGTTCAATGTGAGGATGGTCAATATGCAACATCTAGAAAAGTTAATATTATAACAACGCTAACGTCTATTATTATAACAACGCTAACGTAATTTACCTACTTACCATTTTCTGTTTCACGTTTTTTGCTATTTACAAACATGAGACACGCCACGGGATTATTAATAAAAGATTGGCAATGGAAAATGCTACTGTACACTTTATAATAAGGTGCACTTTTGCTTGCAGGTGAAATAATTAAAGAAACGTGTCTTCACTCAATGATTACTTTATTCTTATTGAATTGACACATTATGACATCTATTGCCGCGCAAACAACTACAGCAAGATACATTGTTTTATAGGGATAATTATATTGGGTTACCCGACCGCTAGCAAAAAAAAATCAAATACGTACTAAACAGCTACTATTTTCAATATTTTTCTTTCGAACAAGTGTTTAACAAGTATCAGTATATGCAGATCATGCATTAGTAAGTAGTAACTAGTACTGGGCGGTCTACCTTAACTGAACGTTATTTAAGGGCGTTGTCATTATACACGAAAAAATTCGCGAAAACTGCGAAGCTGTAGTCGGGTCGCTAGTCAAATAATAAATCTGTAACTGTGGAGTCTACAACTAGGTACCTATGTATCTAGATACACCCATAAATGATAACATCTTAACTTTCGGTATCCTTAGGACCAGTAAAGAATGATGTATGCTATGCAGTACCTTTTGGCTTTCTGGTGGCCATACTTGAAAAAATCTCAAAAATAAATATCAACAGTGCTCTAAATATTTATAAGAGAAAAATCCTCTTTTTTAACGTAAGGCGCGCGTCAGCTCGAACGCACGAGTGACAACCTCACTGAATTAGCCTCTTGTAGGCGGCCGGACAGCTTAGGTATATTTTCATGCCTAAAGCGCGGAGTAAGACAGGCTCGGTTAAAGTAATAATCTTAACTCCCCGGCCACACACTCGTCGAGTAGCATGGGAAGTAGCGAGGAAATGAGGCGGAGACATACTGTGGCCACAACAATCGTCATGCCGCACGTCATGCTCTCGTCATGCCCATCGCTCCCTGATTTGTCGGCTTTTTGGGCGCGAGTCAAAGGACTGAGCGCGAGTGGCGGCCAGCCACGCACTCGCAAAACCACAGTCCGAGTCGAGTGCGCGTTACGAAAACACGTCACGTCATTCAGCCATATTATCACATGAATAAATAATATACAGAGAAAAAGCTATCTCGACGACGACAACGTATTTCTTTTTATGACATGGACGTAATTAGCTATAATAAATATACATAGCTCGCACTGCAACAGTTTCGACATCAATTGTGTTACAAACGCGAGCGACCTACTGCGGAGCGTCGCGATTAATTGCAATAGTAGAGCAATGTGTGGACAGAGAGGTCAACATCGCGGCAGCGCGGGGAGCATAGTGTGGCCGAGCCATAAGACGCCAAGAAGTTTTTTGTAAATATTTACTATTACGAAACATTCTTCATCATCATCTGTCGGAGGTAAGCTGTAGTATTATCCTCCTCTTGGTAATCAAATACTCGACTTGTTGTATCCAAGCACACTGCTGCTGCAAGGCAATTATTTAACCTTAATAAACATAAATAAACCAAGATTTTATATTTGCAGTTACTAATATTATTTTAATAATTTTGGACTTTAGAAAGTCCAAAAATTTGCCATAAAAACTTATTAAGCAACAAAAATTCAACGTTGCAAACCGTTGGGCGTTAACCAATTAAAATTTCGTGCCGTACATCGGCGTACCTGCGTCACCACGTTGTAAATCATTTTATATTTAAATTCGTTGCCGCCAGTTCCGGAGCAACAAAATAAAAAATAAATAGGATATTCTATACAAAGGTCTTTGTTTGAAAATCCCGTTGTTTTTGGCTATAAATACAGTGAACGCTTATTTTATTAATTCTGTCTTCATACGGAAGAAGGCGGCTATACCATAAAATATTTTTCAAGAAAAATTTTAAATGGCGCGAAATTAGTTTTCTTGATAGATATCACCGTATCACAAAATTAAGAATCTTTCATACATATTTTTGACTGAAATTGTTGGCATACTGTTGTGTAAAATATAAAAATGCTGTTTTCTTAGAAGAGGGGGCAAACGAGCATGCGGCTCACCTGATGGTAAGTGGCTACCGCCGCCCATGAACAACCGCAACACCAGAGGAATTGCAGGCGCATTGCCGGCCCTTTAGAAAGGAGTAAGCTCTTTTCTTGAAGGTCCCCAGGTCGTATCGGCCCGAAAAAATTGCCGGTGGTAAACTATTCCACAGAGAGGTTATACGCGGAAGAAAACTCCTTGTGAAACGTACAGTGGTGGACCGTCAATCATCCAGATAGTGAGGATGGTATCGGGAATTTTGACGCGATGTGCGTTCGTGAAATTTGGTGGCCGGAACTAATCCGAACAATTCCTCAGAACACTCCCCGTGGTAGATGCGATAGAAAACGCAAAGGAATGCAACATCCCAACGCAGCGCCATTCAATCGAGCCGATCAGAAAGCACTCGGTCGTCGACGATTCGAATCGCTCTGCGCTGGATGCGGTCAAGTGGAAGAAGCTGGCACTGGGGTGCCCCGGCCCAGAGATGAGAATAGTATTTCATGTGAGGCCGACTTTGCGCTTTGTAAAGTTGCAAGTGATGTGCCGGTATGAAATACTGTCGCTCTGCTGAGCACGCCAAGCTTTTTAGAGGCCAATTTGGCCTTCCCCTTCAAGTGACCACGAAACTGCTCACTATTCGATATATTATCTACTTCATTAGGCGACTTATTGACGTCCAAGGAGTAGTATATATTAGTCGACAGTGTGTTCCCCCCGTCATCGATAGTCAAGTTGGACGCAAAGAGGGAGCCCAGCAGATCAGCTTTCTCCTTTGCGGCATGGGCCAGTGAGTCGTCCTCTCTGTGCAGAGATGGAAGAAATGACTGACAGAAGTTCCCTTGGACAACCTTGGCAAGAGACCAGAATGCACGGGTTCCCGAAGGAAGACTAACTAGCTTCTCACCATATCTGCCGATGTGCTCAGACCTTGCCTTGGAAATAACTCTTTTAAAGGACCTGGAGGCGGAATTATACTTCTTCTTAAGAGTGCTGGTGTTTACATCCAGAGAAATTATTGCGTCAGCCCAGGCCCGGTGGTACTCCCGCTTATAGCGCGATGTTATTTTACAGGAGCGACCAAACCATGCCTGGGATCTGCCTCCGACGGACACCACAGAGAACGGAGTAAAAAGTGCCATACCCTGTTTACCTATTTTGAAACATTATGTTTTAATATTAATTGCAATATAAAAGGCCGTTAAGTATACCTTAACTGCTGTTTAGGACAGCACTGACAATAATCATTCGCAAAAATGCGGTTAATTTACTTTGAGTTTCTTTTGCTTTCTGACACATTGTGTAAATTATACACTTGGATTATACTTTATTGCTGTTAAGTGATTTGACTACCTTATAGTTTATAAGCAAATAATCAAATTAAATAGAAGTGCAACTAAGCTAAATGTTAGTTAAAGGTACATCAATCTCACGGAACCGCTTTTTTGGTAAGCCATAGCATATATTTTTGTTATGGCGCCAAACGAAAGAGTAATTAATAAATTAACTATTGTCTTTTTTAGATTTGGAGTTATTCTGGGTCATGTTCATCGGTGGCACATAGTTTTTATCTATAGCGATCAATTCATAAAAAAATAAAATGAATTTAATTCAGACTTTTGATGAAAGTGTTAGTACAAAATATGACCTTACAAATTATGATAGTAAAACAGAATAAAACCAACACTATGACATTCATTTAAATACTTCCCGGACTATTTTTTAGCACTTGATATATACACATAAGCGCATTCCCTCAGTACCTCATGACTGGACGGTCTGGCTTATCACTAATAATAACCTTTAGAATACTGTTGGAGCTCCCTCGCACTCTGCGCCGTCAGCGTAATATTACATCCCTAAAGCACTGCAAAATCGCGGTAGTCCCGACATCAATCGAAAGGTATTATTATATTGAACTATACAATTAAAATAAATATAATATAATCGTTACAATTATATACATCGCTTACAGATGGTACCATTTATATAAAGTGATATAAAAGTAGCTCAAATTTTAATATTTATTTAGGTCAAGTATTTAGGTATATGTGATATGCGGCAATCTTAACGGAGATGCCAGTTTAAAAAGATATTTACTTATATTTTAAATGAGTGGAAAATATCATTGTAAACATAAATATAACTACTTTATTTGCTTTGAATTCTGTTAAATTTCTTTCTCGCAATTTATATTTTATCTAAAAGCGACAAAACGTTGAAAGAAAATTGAGTGCAAAGGTCCTTTTTATCAGAAAAAAACACATTTTTTCGAAGAACTATTACACAGTTTTCTAAATCAAAATCAAAACCAAGGAATATATCTCTGGCGCACTCTGACAAGAGCTCTGATCTTATTTTTTTGCTCTTAAAAACTTGGCAAGCGAATTCTTCACGTATACATCGATTGCCAAACATACACTTAGACGATTTTAAGCGTGGCACATTCACATTGCCGCTGTATAAATTTATATAATATATAAATATTTATATATATATATATGTTTGCAGCACAATAACAACGTGTTCATTTTTCAACAGGATTTACCTGCTCCAGAGGGTGCTCCAGGCCCCGCACCCCGCTTCACGGTGGAGGTGTTGGACACGGCGGCGGCACGTCAGCGGCGAGGGACCGCGTCTGTACGCGGGCGTGGTCGTGGACGTGGCCATGGCCGTGGCCGAAGCGTGGGTTGGTTGCGTGGAGCACCCTTCGTGCAAGTCTTCCCGAATGACACGGATTTGCCCTTGGATATTCAGGGGCAAATCCGTGATCATTCCATTAGGAGGGAGAGGTACGAAAGAAGAAGGATACCTGCACATCAGGAAGAGGAGAATGTGAGGGAGGATGAATGGGATTGGGATAAAGATGATAGTTTTGAGTGGCGAGGGATGAACGAGTGGAATGGCAGGCAATGCCATTTTGTGTCAGAACACACTGGGCCTACCGTTTTGTTTCACGATTCATATGAGGCCATGCATGCCATCTGGACAGATGACATCATGGCCCATATTGCAGACGAAACGAACCGGTATGCCGAGTCGGTTTTGGCACAGCAGCCTCGTTTCCAGTAAAAAGGGTCTCCGGTCTCCTCCTCGTCCTCAGTAGTGGGTTCAAGAAGGATATGAATGGGTATGAATGTGGACTGAAAAAATGTGGACTGAAAGAATGTTTAATTTGAAAAGAAAAATTGTACAAAAAGGGTTATTATAATAACCCCGGTGAATGAGGTGATCTCCACCATGCTGGTTCTATAAAAATTCATTCAGAAATTGTAAAAGAATAAATTTATTGTTAATTCCATATAAAATCATTACAAAAAGTCGAACAACCGAATTTGATTATTGCCGGCTACATTGCAAAAAATTATCGATAAATATACCAGCGACGCCACATCACTATTTGCTCCATACATTTGTTAAAATATATTTTATTTCTTGTGTTTTGTATTTTGTGCCTTGAATTGTATATGATTATTGTAAATAATAATAAAAATGTACTTTTCTAAACATATTTCATTTGTGTCGAAACATATTTGAGTGTGTTATATGTGAATGTATGTTGAAAAACTTCCGTTTTCGTGGTTGAGTAAGAAATGTGTTATTTTTCCATTTTCATTTATTTTTACTGTATAATGTAAAAAAAAATAATTATATTACATATTTCAAATAATTTGGTGTTGTATTTATTTCAAAATCACAAAAAACATTAGAGAAATAGTGTTTCAAAGTTCATATAATAAAATTGACCCATGAAATGATGATGATATTTAACATGTACGCTCTGACAGCGCGCGACATGTTATACTCCCGTTCGCTCAGGATCTCAAAATGGCGGCAAATGAAAATTTTTCCCTAACTTGCAAATTCTGCTATATTTTCACTTTATGACAATATTTTTGAATAAAACTTACAGGAATTCTTCTTGAATGTATAAACTATCGAATAAAATAATTTTTGGATGTTAGATATAGTAATAAAATTCATAAATTACCCATTAAAATGCATAGTAGTAGTAAATACTCCACTTTTAGCCACGAAAATATTAATAAAATAATTTCCACAAGTTTGTTTTTCGAGAAATCTATATGAAAATGTTTGGAAATAAATATAGTTTTATGTTTTTATGTATTTTTATTCGTAACCCATACAAAAAAAAAACAAATAAATAGGAATCAAACATAACCCTTGTTTTCCGAAATTCAATTTTATTATATGAACTTTGAAACACTATTTCTCTAATGTTTTTTGTGATTTTGAAATAAACACAACACCAAATTATTTGAAATATGTAATATAATAATTTTTTATTTACATTATACAGTAAAAATAAATGAAAATGGAAAAATAACACATTTCTTACTCAACTGACTCTCATCTCAGTCCCCCCCCCCCCCCCCGTGACCATGGTTGCGATATTAAAAATAAGTAAAAGTAGTGAAATAAACGCGATAAAATCCGTAAATTTAGTTTTATTCAATGTACACTGTATTATACCTGAACTAAGAAAATAAATTGTTACAATCTCTTGACGCTATTGTAGCGTAACCGTGCATCGTAATTGATTTCTAGCGAGCAGCTAAGAAATTATGCACTTAACCTCCAAAATGCTTAATTTATCTCTGGAAATATCAAACATAAAAATATAATTCCAATATTGGCTGATAGGGAATTTTTTACTTAGTTTAGTGGTGCTGAAAGCTTAAAATCGTCAAAATGCATTTAGCTGCCTTCTGCCGTATCAGTGCAGTGTTGGTGATCACTTGGATCACCAACACTGCACGATGGAGAAGAAATAAAACATTCTTTTTGTCACCAAATGGATGGCTAATATTTCAGACATGCTGAATCACACCGACAATGTTATAAAATGGGTCTGCCATCTTGTAGTGAAACTAATTAAGCACTCTCTACATGTGATGGATGTGTCAACTTCATACCCAAAAAAGCTTTCATTACCAAGTCTGAGTTAGAATGTCCCACAGCCTATATTTGACATTTAACTAATTGATTTATCATCATCATTACAACCTGTCACAAATCCACTAATGAACATAAGCCTCCGGTGAGAAATGCCACAAATCTCGGTCCTGAACCACCTGCATCTATAAACTTCCTGCATCTCTAACCTGGTCGTCACTTCATCTAGTTGGCGGCCGCTCCTCACTTTACCACCTACCGGTACGCGGCTGCTACTCGAGAACCTTTCTTCTCCATCGGTTATCGGTTCTTCGAGCTATATGGAGAGCTCATAGCCACTTTAGCTTACTAATCCGTGACGTCAATGGCCTAATTCTGTTACTCTGTTTCGACTGCTGATATCCTCATTTCTTTATCACGTAGAGAAACCGCGAGCATAGCCCTCTCCATAGTTCGCTATGCGACTTTTCCTCATACGGCCAGCAGTGAAAGACTACGTCTCAGTTCCATAAGTCATAACTGGCAACACGCGCTTGTTGTATAATCTTCTTTTCAAGCTTCAAGGTGTACCTGACGAGAAGATAATCTCGCGAACGCTATCCAGCCAAATTAAATCCGTGGATTGACTTGAGCCCTCGGTTCGAAGTTAGATTTACCAGTTCAGACTCTTTGTGCTCCCAGCGACTGCTGTCATAGATGGGACGTGGACGTTACTCGTGAGCTTTGTTTTATCCTGTTAATTTTAAGACCTATCCGTTGAGAGGCACTATTGAAGTCATTAAGCACAGTACTTAGGTCCTCCAGTGATTCTGCCAAAAATATTGCGTAGTTAAGAATAAAATAAAATTGGAGCTGTTTTTAATCAATAACTCAACTATCACAAGCGTCCGTCAAACACTGTGTGAATATCACATAATAAGCAACTGAAAGTCAAAAGCAATTTCCGAATTCCTGCGAAACCAATTTCCGTTGAACAAATTAGACTCGCTCACTAGTATAAATCCGATAGACATAATTAACATTGAATTAAAAGTTATTTTATATGTAGTAGTTATGAATAATGATACATTAAATCGTAATCTTTACAGATTGGTAGCACAGGAGCTAATCCGGCGCTACGAGCCACGGACTGGATTCTCAACTCTCAGAACAAGTATTTTAAATCATAATTTTAATATACTATCCCCTCTGATGATAAGTGCTGATGAATCTGGAGATGGAAAACCATACTGATTTTAACTTTACAAAAGCCTATTTACTCCTGCCTTGAAAGTAACTACATTGTAATCGGATGAAAAGACTAAAACTGGCAAATTACTCCACTCATTAGTTTTATCAGTACGCATTACCGACGACGAAGCAAACTGTTGTTCGTTTGGATCCGACCCTGTGAGCCACGGACTTGATTCTCACATGGAACAAGTTTTCAAAAAGAGAATAGAAAAGAAGCGTATGAAAAAATAAATAATTGTTCTGCGTCTGATGTACATATAATTGTTTACTTTATTACTTAATTTACTTTCTTAGTATGTATAACACCACTATAATATAAAAATTTATAGAAAGTCTGGTGTATGATAGGTATTCGAAATAAAAATATACTTTCTAAATAAAAAGTTTACCGATCGTTTAGGCACCACTGTTACGTAATGCTTGGCAATTAGATCACTGCTAAAACATTAAGATCCCACACTACCGCTGGGGTTTTATTGTTTTAAGATTTTGGAAGCTCAGATGATTAGCGCTCGTAAATAAATGTAAATGCGCTCTAAATTTCACAATATTCGAACAACCCGGGTTTGATCCCGGCCTGCACCAATGAAATTATTAATTTAAATTTCAAGTGCTGATTTACCACATGCTCGCTGGTGAAGGTTCCTTCATATCTGAGAGTAGGAAACCTTCATATTTGAGAGAATAAGAAAAAAATATTTTGAAGATATGTGAAGTTCGCCAACAAACATTGGGGTATCGCGGTGGACACTTCCTTAAAATACTCTCCAAAATAAGCATGTGACGTATATAGGCTGTAACTAACTAACTAAGAATTTTATTGTTGTAGGTCTAATTCCACTTGGTTAGCAAAAGCAAACATTTGAGGAAATGTATGCGAAGTATTTGTTTTTTTTTTAATTAAAAAATGATGACAGTGAAAATCTTTGCAACATAAATTTACGTCAAAGACTTTCAGAATCAGCAATCAAATATTATCTATACAAAAATCTCAGTATAATATGGTATACTAATTACTCAATTCAGCCTGAGGAGTAATTATACTGCACCCGTAAACACAGCATTTACAGCCGTAATTAGTAAAAAGCTTTCGGATTACCCAATTTAATTGAAATATTTTACTGAAAGCTCTCTATAAGTATATCGTTTCCATAGTTAATGGCAGGTGTCTACTTCAGAAGCATTGCATGATGTTGCCGATACCCGAGGCCGCTAGAGCCAAAATTACTGCTCTTTGCACCCCACCTACCCCCCACTCGTTATCGAAAATGTTTTAATAACACTAAAATGGTTAAAATATTGTATGGCGTGCGAATATTACTTGAAAATTGAATAATAAAATATGATTTAAGAGTTCCGTAGTTAAACAACAAGAAACCCTTACAGTTTCGCCATGTTCCTCCGTCCGCCCGTCCGCGGATTTACTCAGAGACCCTAGGTACTACAAATCTGTGATTTGGCATAGTTATAGATAATAATCACGCCTACAAAAGCGTGAAATACAATCTTTAAAAACATTTTTATTTTAAGTACCTCCCATACCATTACTACTTTCCAGGTAAGGGGAGGACATGTTTTTACCCGTCGTATCGGGGTATCGTTGGATAGGTCTTTCAAAAACATAGGGTATGAAACAAAAAATTTTTCGATTCTGGGGTCCTTTTGCTAAATATTTTGCTTTAAAGTAGTATTTTTCATTAGAGTCATGTGTTCCCGCCCCCATCTACCAACTGAACCGTTGTTTTTGGAAATATAGTAAAAAGTATACACGATGGTAGTACATATGAAGGAGTTAAAATGGAATATCTAAGAAGAATTAAAAAGTTAACGAGTAATAATCAACCAACTTATAAAATGCACTTGTATTAGTAAAAAAATCGTTACAATTACATAGCAAATGATCTAAACCTAACTGCATTTAACTTTGTAATGTTGCTGTAAACTATAACAAATAAACATTTTATTAAGAAAACGACTTATATGAATTACTACTACTAGCTTCAGTTTTTTCTTTGCGGAATAGGCAAAGAGGATTATTTTTACTTACTTACTACTTTCGCTTTTTAGTTGGTAGTAAGTAGTAGTAGGTAGTATTCATACAATCATACTCATACAGTTTCATTCGTGGTATGCTCGGCTACGCGAGCGACCCTGAGGATAGTTTAAGGCAGTGGTGATATATGGGAAATTTGTTATGGTTATATATATCCTAGGGTTGCACTGCCGAGAATATATAGATAAATAGTCAACTATGACCATCTTTGTACGGACTTGGCATGTAAAAGATTTGACGTAGATTGTATTATTTTTAAAATCGAATAGTCTGATTGTAAAATAGGTCCTTCAGACACCATCGTCCTATTTGGGCCCATTTTGGGTTGATATAGCGGTCAAACCGCCAACTCACTTAATATCTTCATTATCAATAAAACCCCTTCTAAGTTATATCTGACGATCAAATACGGAACCCTACCTATACATTGTGCGCGGCTTGAGACGCACTCGGCTAGTTTTATTATACTTATCATTAGCCTTGCTAATTCGTGTTTGCAGATTATCTTTATTTTCAGAACTTTGAATGCTGTATGTTTCGGAATTTTGTTTCCCAAAATGCCAACCTTTAAAATCTGCTAACCTGGGCATCTGCTTCCTACCCACCCCTTGTTACACCACTGGTCTACTCGTACAAGTTTCTCGAAGTCGAATCCTTCATTCAACTCTGAATACGTTATTTAAAGTCGATATTTTTAAGATTAATAAATTCAAACAACTTGTAATCTAGGTTCAATATTCCATCTCAGTTTAACGATATTACTCCTAGAAATTTATTTCTTATCTGTATTCTATATATTAATTTAAACTTAAATATTCAATTAAGTTATAATTTAATTAATCTGTATAATAATTAAATAAATGTATCGAAATTTGGAACCGGACTTTAATTCTTGATATAAAAATAGCAGTGTGATCAAGGAAAGAGTGAAAGAATAGCAATCAAAGACCACTGCATCTTTTTTGACCACGGTACCAACCCTTCAAATTTATCACTAAGTTCATAAATAAAAAAATTGAAAATTCTGAAACATACACGCAAACACAAAGGTACTCATTTTTCCTTGACATATCAAATATGCACAATTATCATAAGTACAAAGACACAGATGCTGTGTCGGTATTACGGGCACAATCACAACACTGACTACAGTAAATCTTCAGAACACGTCATGGCCTACAGCGAAATGGTGCTTCATTCATATGAAGTATGTAAGCATAAAATATAAGTGTATAACGCCAAATAATAATTACAAATTAAAACTCAAACTATTAGTAGAGGTAACTCAAGTTAATCTATTACTTCATGAAACTAATTTTACGGTTTTTATCGTGTTTAATTCAACTTTTTAAAACGCAAATACGTTTCATTTAATGTGTAGTATTCACGTGAACATAAGAAATTTTAAAGTTAAGAAACAAAACTGCTGCAACCGTAATATAGCTGCAACATGTCTCCAACACGTGACTGTTTGTGATGAATATTTTCTAATGATGAGAATATTTTAATCACTTTTTGAGTTGTGAAAAAGGTAAAAACTGTACGTATTTTTACAACATTGTTTTATAATTAACAATCCGTATTTCTCCTAAAATCGTGATAAATCCTATTTCATGATTTCAATATCGTTTTAATGCGCAAAGCTTAACCGCCCATGAAATAGTACCTAAAAGTTTAATGTAATTAGTTCTCGTAACGATGTAATTAATCACGTGACGTCGCCCGCGGAACAAATGAGCTGTTGATTGCCGACGCACACCTGTCCCGGAGACCTTTAGCTAAATTGTCGCCCTTGTTCCATTTTATGTGAATTACATTTATACCTGGATTTTATTTTATATTTTGTGTAAAATTAAAAAAGACAAATAAAATTCGAGGATAGAAGTAGGTGATATCTGAAGTCCTTTGTCGTTTGAACGTTAGTGCTTATTATTTAAGCAATTACAGTTTTGGTTAAATTAGGCCATAGATCAGCGGCTATTTTATGCTGGTATGGTGTGAGAGCGTGGTCCTTCCCCGCACGAGCCGACCCATTCGTGCTGCGACTGTAATATAGCATGCAGTAATGAAATGAAATGAAATTAATGATTTTTATTCAATATATTGCGTAATACTTATTTAATGTCATTTTTTTATTTACCATTTTTTGGTAAAAAAAAACCTCTCGCAGCATGGCTTTAGCACGTATAAACCACGTAAGCTACTCGTATAGCATAATATGCATATCTCAACATTCCTCCCTCACCCTTCTGTTGTGGAAAGCGCCAAACCATAAGACCAACATAAAGAAGTATGAATTCTGGCTGGAGTACACACGTCTTAAGTAAAGAAAAGATAACAGCAAAACGGTAATCAAAAGTTTAACCTATTTGTAATTGTAGGCGGTTTTAAGGGAACGTGTTTAATTAATATAATTAAACACAAAATTAAGTTTCAGTTCTCGGGGACTAAGCGCTCGCAGTTGATTTCACAGTATGCGAACAACCAGAGCTCAAACGAAATATTGATTGCGATTTTAAGTTCTGTTAAACCACGTGCATGTGGTAGAACAGCAGGTACACGCTCGACTGTGGCCGGCTTCACTCGGTCACTGTGACGTAGGCGCGGGACCCGAAGCTTGTTGTCTTGCAATACTTGCTTGACGTGCTGAAGCTCGGCGGCCAGTTGTTTTGATACACAAACCTAACGCTCCACTACGTCCCGTAGTGAGCCAGATCAATTCACCCACTTATAAGTTGGCTCAACACTTGGCAAAAATACTGTCACCGCTGATAGGAAATACTAGAGCACACACAAGATGCTCTAAGCTGATTCTGCGTAGATCGGAAGAAAAATTAATATTCAAAAACTGAAGGTAGCCGGACTAACTATGACATTGGGACACCAAATATCTCAGTCGCCCAGTGAACTTGAGTTCTGTAAAGAACCCGAAACGTCGGAAATAAAAATAATTCAATGAAACGCAATGAAATCCGTATAGATATTGTATTCATGCGTAGTGTTCGCATAAATAAAAAAAAATATTTTGAAATATGTAGGTAGGTAAAATTCTCATGAAATCTGTAATATTTTATATAATTTCATACATTTTGTATGTCCGTAATGGGCGCCCTATAGAGACCTAATTTTATATTTTCACAACAAATTTATTGTTATGCAATTTGTTAAACAATAAACTAGCGTCTTATCTTAAATCTTATTTTAAAAGGCTAGTACCTACCTGACGAACTTTCTGGGTGATAAGGAGCTTTACCACTCAGCTGCTGCTGAAATTGCATATATGAAAAATTCTTCAAAATATGAAGAAAACTATGTTCAACAGAAGGCTATTCATAGGTTATCGACAATCGTAAGTATGATACAAAAATGGGGAGAAAATATCAAGTATTCAAAGTAAACAGCGGTATTTAGCGTTGAACTAACTCCTACACTAGTAAGCAAATTCTTTAGTTTTTTTTATAGGATAGGGTGACAAACGAGCACACAGTCTACCAGATGATAAGTGGTTGCTACGGCCCATAGACATCTACATCTATCCTCGATTATGAATAAAAATGAAGATGCGTTGTCACCCGTGAGGACTAAGATGGAATACCACGTTTCCAGTCAAAAGATTCTCCGGTTTTTAATACTCGCCGTACCAAACACAGAAGCGTTTAACTGCTATTTGACGCTGGTACTCCTTGGCTGATGGTCCTTCCCCGATCGAGCTGACCCATTCGTGCTACAACTATACCACTTATGTAGCTACAGCATGGCTCTACTACGTAAAAATTTAAAATAAATTAAGTTGAACTCCTTCTATGATAACAAATAGTAAATTGGATAATTTATAATAGAAAAGTGTAGAATAAGAACTGAAACTACAAACTTAAATTCATTCATACAGTCCTACTCCCTGTGCTATCGTGCCAAGAGCGCTGGCTTCGGTCCCTCGCTGAAATAGTACCTAAATAGGCTACAGATAATATTAGAAGAGGTCTTATATATAGAGGTTTAATATATTTTAACTACGTTTTTGTGAATACTGCCCCATCATAACCATAGAAAACATTACCAAAAATGGACGTCGCACCCTCGCAATGATAATAAAGTTTCGTTGTTCATTAACAACCACCGCATGCCCCAGAGTGTACTGTATGAGTCACGGCTCACTGTCACATGTCAGTATAACCTACTTCAATTGTATGTGTAAGGTCACAGTGTACCTTCAACTTTAAACACAAACAATGCATTACATTTAGGGTGTAAATATTTTATGTGCTCAACTTGTGTTACACATCAAAGCTTTATCTTTTATCCTTTTTCTTTGTACTTCCGTCATGAATTTCCAAAGCAGGAGTTTTATGAATAAATGGATAATAAATAAACAATTCGGAAGCAACACAAGCGGAGGTTTTACAAAATCTGGATCATACATTTACATAGTTTCTTTCCTTTCCTTTATATAGAGATACTCTTTGACTTAAAATCACTGTCATTAGAAAAAATATTGCCATTGTTTTCGAGGATGTGATATACGCTATGCGATACGCGGGCGATGTATAGGATTTTACAACGAAATTCCTGAAAATATACAAAATTTGTTTTCCACCAAGTTAAAAAACTACAGTGAACTTTATACAGCACAAGCGAGTGTGGGTTTCTCGATGTACCCTCATTTCACTTCGCCACCATCAACATGATGCTCCACTAGAGCGACGCAACCTCTTGCTCACTCTCTATTCAACAAGTATTTTACTAACCCGCCGAAAGGCTTAAACATATCTAATGTTTTCTATAGTGTATATGGTATTCATTATTGATGAAAAGTACTTATTGTATCTTTAGCTGGTAAAAAGTATAAAAATTGATGTTACTGGGGGCGTTTCTTCTGTGAGCAGAGGAACGTTATTTTAAATTAGTAATAATTTTAAAAATACTTATTTCTATGAGTATAAATAGAATTTCATAAATCTCGACGTGAATTCGCTAATACCATCATGTACCAAACCACCGAGTTTGTATGGGTTACCGAAGATACACAAACCAAACGCTCCACTACGTCCTATAGTAAGCCAGATCGATTCACCAACTTATAAGCTGGCACAACACTTGGCAAAAATACTATCACCACTGAGAGGACATACCAGAGCACACACAAAGGATTCATACCATTTTGTTAGTGAGATAAAAGACCTACATCTCGCTGACAATGAAACTATGGTCAGTTTTGATGTTCAGTAACTATTCACAATAGGTAGGCTATTGAAGACTGCATATCAATTATAACTAGAAAGCTAGAATATAATAACATGCCTGCTGAATATGCAGTACTACTCAAACACTGCCTCACATAAGGCTATCTATTGTGGAAGGAAGAGTTCTACAAGCAAGTAGATGGTGTGGCGATGGGCTCACCTGTATCTCCCATAGTCGCCGACATATTCATGGAGGACTTCGAGGAGAAAGCCCTTCTCACTGCTCCAGTAACTCCAAGATTCTACAATCGGTACGTAGACGACACTTTCACAATTTTACCATCTGACAAAGTAACTGCATTTTTAAACAACCTTAACTCTATAAACTCTAAAATACAATTCACAATGTAGTTAGAGGTATATAATTCTTTAGCTTTCTTAGATGTTTTAGTTATTCAAATCCTAATAACACAATTGGTCACACTGTGTATAGGAAAAAGACCCATAACAACCGATATTTAAATCGTGAATCTCACCATCATCCTTCACAGTTAGCTGCCGTGGGTAAATCTTTGTTTCAGAGAGCACGAGAGATCTGTGACAGAAAACATCTGACCGCCGAACTTCAGCACGTCAAGCAAGTATTGCAAGACAACAAGCTTCGGATCCCGCGCCTACGTCACAGTGACCGAGTGAAGCCGGCCACAGTCAAGCGTGTACCTGCTGTACTACCGTATGTCAGAGGAGTCACAGACAAGGTTGGCTACATCTTGAAGCGAGCTTCCATTAAAACATACTACAAGCCGCCGAAGAAGATTAGTCAATTTTTACCATCCGTCAAGTGTAATATCCCTCTACAAGATGCAGGAGTGTACAAGTTAGATTGTGAATGTGGTCTCTCTTACATAGGTCAAACAAAAAGATCCATAAAAACTCGCGTGAAAGAACATATAGCTGACGTGAAGCACCGACGCTCCGGGAAGTCTGCAGTCTGCGAACATGTTCAAGATCGTTCCCACCATTACATTCGATTTGATAAACCACAAATTCTCGCGAAAAAGAACACCGATTCCTACCAAGGATGATACGCGAGGCTTGAAATTAAAAAACATCCAAATTTCAATAGAGAAGATGGATGGGTGCTGCCACCTGCTTGGGATCCTATAATTAACAAAATTAAACCCAAACCCAAGCATACCACTGCAAGACTTCATGATACTATAAGCACCTTTTGCGTAAATCGGACCAAAAATTAATATTAAAAAACTGAAGGTAGCCGGACTAACTATGACATTGGGACGTCAAACATCTCAGTCCCCCCCCCCCGTGACCATGGGTGCTGTAAAGCACCCGAAACGTCGGGAATTAAAAATAAGTAAAAGTAGTGAAATAAACGCGATAAAATCCGTAAATTTAGTTTTATTCAATGTGTAGCGTTCGCGTAAATTTAAGAAATCATTATAGAATTTCATGCTTAAACGCAGAAACATAAGCGTTGTCATGTTATTGTATAACTAGCGTCTTTGTCTGATTGTCATACTATGCCCAGCAGTGGACTTTAATGGGCTGTAATAACAAATGAATGTAGTAGAATTTATTCCTCAAAAAGATTACGTAGTAAAGAATAAAATAAAATTGGTGCTATTTTAATAAATAACACAACTATCACTGGCGAAAGTGATCAAACACTGTGTGAATATCAATTTTCGAATAAGCTGCTGAAAGTCAAAAGCAATTTCCGAATTCCTGCGAAACCAATTCCCGTTCAATAAATTAGACGTGCTCACTAGTGGAAATCCGATAGACATGAATAACATTGATTCAAAAGTTGTTTTATATGTAGCAGTTCCAAATTTCATCCATAGTCACATACACCGCCTTCCTAATAACGACTAAAAATAAAAGAACTGCGGTACTAAGCGTGGCAAACACATCTATATATGAGGCAATCTATGGGGGAGGTATTTGCTCATCAGTGGAATTTATAGGCTTTAACGGAAATATTGACCCGAGAATTTCACAGATTGGTAGCGCAGTGGCTAATCGTTGGGATCCGAGCCACGAGCTTGATTGTCAGTTGCAGCTTGAGTGTACAGAAATCTAAAAAAATCTTTAAAAAAAAAGTAAAAGCTGACCTTAAAGAAAACGTGAAATAAAATAACTAACGCTCTGAAGTCGATGCCGGTGTGCACACACACACACTGTGTAGGAGAAATAAAGCTACGACTTTTGAATGTGAAATTATTTTATATGCCCCTTTCACCACACAAATTCTCTTTTTCGCAAATGTTTTAACAACACATAATCGGTAAGAAAACCGTATGACCTACGTATATTATTTGAAAATATATATATGTTATATAATACAATATGTTTTTCATACTTCTGATTACCCTTGCCCTGTCCTACTAGTGTTTACAAATTATCCATATGTTCAAAACTTTGGATGTTATATGTGCTACGGACTTTTGTTTCCCAAAATGTTTTAACCCATCGGCTTGCCTCCTGCCCACCCCTTGTTACACCATTAGTCTACTCGTACAAGTTTCTCAAAGCTCGATTGGTACGCCCCTTCTATATTAAGCTCGCAAAAGCTAATCTAAGCCTTCACTTAACTCCGAATAAGTCATTTAATGTTGATATTTTCAGACTTTTAAATTCTTACGACTTATAAACTAAGTTCAATTATCCATTTTTGTTTAATAATATTAGATACATATTGCTAATCTGTATTTTATGGTCTGTATTGAATAAAACTTTCGTATTCATAGTTAGTTATAATTTAATTAATCTTTGTAATAATTTAAGAAGTTTATCGAAATTTGGAACCGGATTTTAATTCTTGATATAAAATAGAAGTGTGAGCAAGGAAAGAGTGGAATAATGGCAATCACCAACCGCTACATCTTTTTTGACCACGGTACCAACCTCCTCACTTCACCAACGTTATCACTAGGTTAATAAATAAAATAATTATAAAATCCACAAATATACACGCAAACACAAAGGCACTCGTATTTATTTATCATATCAAATATAATACTTGTACAATTATGTACAATAAGTACAAAGATACAGATGCTGTATCAGAGATTTATGGGAACAATCACAACACTAAAGTCTAAAGTCTGTATCACCGCTCGTCCATGAATGACTTAATATTTGACTTCAGTAAATTTTCATAACACTTCATGGTCTCCAGCAAGTAGCGCTTCATTCGTATAAAATGTGTAAGCATAAAATATTCGTGTATAGGGTAATACAGAATAATAATTTCAGATGAGAACGCAAACGAAACCAATGTAAGTTTCAGATCCTACACTCGCATGTGCCGAGCTAACACCTCACGTTTTTGTCTATTTAAACAGATGGTGAAGAAAGGGTCGGAATAAAGGACGAGTAAAACGCGACATTTTAAATCTGCAAAAAAATTCAGAAAAGTGAATTCTATTTTGGGAATTCCGTTTTTAATATTGAACTAAGTACGCAAATACAAATATATCATAGTCTCTGATATACAAGTTTTGAGAGACGACTACATACTTGTGACCGACACATTTGTTGCCGAGGCTGTTGTCCATGGGGTCCACGTGCGGGGAAGTTCCTAAAGGAACTGTTTAGGCGACTGGTCGTCGCTGCTGGTGATAAGAGGGCTGGTTTTTTCTAAAACGTTCTTGGCGCAATATCACGATGAGTAGGACTGTATGACAATTTAAGTTTTTACTTTTAGTTTTTTATTATAACTTTTTTATAATTATTTAGTGTAAAATGCACATAAAATTGGAAATATATATATATATATATATATATATATATATATATATATATATATATATATATATATATATATATATATATTAATTGCATCAAAGACACTGTGCCTCCGTATTTATACATTACATGGTGACACAAGGTCACAGTCAACATGATGGTAAGAGGACGATGAAGTCAGGCAATTATTTTAATTTTTATCAATTTTCCTTTTAACAAAACCTTATCCTCACATTAGGATTTACTCCTGTATCGTAGAAGCAGTTTACTAATATAAATTGCACAAGAACAAACATCCAGACTGGCAACAATTATTTGTAAACCCGCGGCCCCCAGCGGTGCGATTACTACCTTCTTACCACAAAGTCTTTACACTATATACTATTATGCAACTAAATTTACGACTATGAATCAAAATTCAGAAGTGTTTACGCCTGTTTTTTATGAAATGCCTATTTACCAGCAAAAAAACCAGAAACAGCAGCTTTGTGTTGGCATTATACATGTGGTATTCTTTGCGGACGTGATTCGTTCTTAGCAGGTTTTGATAGTCAGCAGAACCCAGACAACTACAGCAACTCTACCACGTAAAATGCACACATCTAACATATATTTTATGTCAGTTACACATCATGAATTTGACCGTCTGGCCTGGCAGTTGGAGCCCCGGTGCCTATGCCAAATGAATTACGTTTGAATCAGTTCCGAAACTCCTATTTATAGTTAATTAATAGCTTAATAATAACTCAATACCCTATATAACAATAAATACCCTGAATAATTAAAGTTTGAAGGTGTACAATAATGAACCACGCGGTCGTCAATAAAGATTACTCATTAAAGTTTGAAGGTGTACAATAATGGTAACATTTAATGTCTTTGTCCTATGACAAATTAATTATAAAACTCATACGTTCTAATAAAACAATCTTGCTTTAATGTCTAAAATGCTAACAAGAGCTCATACAAACGCTGTGTTTAACCTCATAATAATTATAAAGAGATACGAATAATACAGACTAACAACAGAGTGAAGTCTCTCCCCTCCTTTGAAGTTCATTATAAATATTTAAAACCACTCTTCCAGCCCAGCGCTAAATTTTAATTTCGTAGCGCATTACAAATTGCTACGATATGACTACGTGACAGCTACGAATATTCATTCTAGTAATCCCTACAGTGCTACGCACACTATATAGCTAATGAAAATTTTATATATCATCGCAACCTATTGAAAGCATAAGATCTTTGCATTTTCAGTAGTTGGTCTCTTAATCCGCAACTACACGAGGAATTTATACGTAAATTAAATTATTTTCTTTCCAATTTTTTGTGGTGTTAAGGATATTATTATAATAATAATAATAATAATAAAAAATTAAAGTCAAGTTAAGACTATATACGTCCCACTGCTGGGCACAGGCCTTCTCTCATATATATATATATATATATATATATATATATATATATATATATATATATATACATATATATATAATAAAGTTTATTTATTAAGGTATCAACCCACATATGTTGAGTTCATTATACTGTACTCTGAGGATGTTATAGGATTTTTTGGTGTAATTTATCCAAAGTTGTCCGGTGTAAAAGCTAATACAATAGGCTTTAAACAAAGTAATATTAACATCCTCAGAACACGAGGCAAAGCGAGGCGCCAGTTTGTTACAACGTATAGCTAGAGCTCTACGTTCACGCTCAATATCCAAGTCGTCACTCAGGTTCTCCGACAACATATGACCCAAGTACCTGAAATTCTTCACAGTCCGTACCTGCACACCATTTATGCTTACTGGCGGTACTCTCCTCGGACCCTTTCCAGCACGAAAGACTATCATTTCAGTCTTAGATTCATTATATTTTAATCCATGCTGACGAACATAATTTTCGCAGATGAATATAAGCTTTCTAAGACCGTTGATCGATGGGCTAAGGAGCACCATATCGTCTGCGTAGGTAAGGTTGTTAAACGCTACACCATTAATGTGACATCCAATTTTGATACTCCTAAGCTCTTCGATCAAGCCGTTAACATAAAGATCGAAAGGGTCCGGAGAGGTCAAACTAGCCACATTCTAGTTTATAGCCACTAGAAGTTGTGTCGTCCCACCTAACTTTAATTGTCTGGTTCTCGTACCAGTATAGCGAACCCAGAACAGTGCAAGGTACATTGGACTCATGCATTTTCCTCCATAATATATTATAATTAACGAGGTCAAATGCACGACTCAAGTCCAGAAAGCAGGCGTAAACAGATGTACTACGTCTTTTATAATAGTTTACAACGTGCTTAACGGACAGTATTGCAGAGTCGGCAGAAACACCGGCACGAAAACCAAACTGAGCATCACTTATCCTAATATTTTTCACAAGTTCGGGCTGTAGAAGTCTTTCAAGCACTTTACCAACTATTGTGCCCAGAGAGATAGGGCGGTAATTGGAGATATTAGAGAGGTCACCGGTTTTGTTCTTAACGACTGGTACAACAATCGTCTGTAACATTTTATCAGGCAGATATGTATGTTTAATACATAGGTTAAAAAGTAATGCTAGAGAATCAAATCGTTTATCACTGGCATAGAGAAGGTGCTCAACACTCAAGCCATCGTGGCCCGGAGACTTTCCTCGCTTCATATTATGAACTACTTTTATGATATCACTAGCACACAAGGACAAAACCTCAGCGAAAACCTCAGCAAAAATTATAATATTCGTAGTGTACATTTTTGCCTAGAATTTTGTCATGTGTTTCGGTTTGAAATGTAAAGGAGCCTGTTTACCTACAGGCTATATGGCGTTTCTTCTTATTCTTCGGGAGTAACACCACCTCTGCGGCTTTCTTCATTTGAAATTGGTTACAGTAGCCGGGGGCTACAGAAATTTTTACTTACCGGTGGTATGTGAGCCTTTGCACACTTTCACACTGATATTACAAAGACATATTGAATAAAAATGTTGTATAAACTACTCAATTCCATTCCTAAACAAGTAAAACAAACTGTAGAAATCAGTGACACGTCTATCTTCACAACTTGATGCAAACTAACAGCAATTCCTTAACGATGTAATTTATAGACGACGTCGTATCTGAGTCAAACGAGCTGCAAATTGGAGACCGCACCTGTGGGGTGCGCAACAAGGGGGGAACTGGGTCGAAAATTATAGGGTGGTAGTGACGTAACTCACTGTGCCTGTGACTCCCGAGGGACAGTGGATGACTTAACGCCGCATAAACTAGTACACTATTTACGCAGGTGATTGCTTTTAGTAATTTTAAGGAAGCAATTTATTAAAGACACTAAACTTAATTAGCTAGGATTCATGTAAAATAAAATGATGTATCTTACCTAGTTTGAAGGGCACCTCTCCCCCCCCCCGCAATAGCTTGAACTATCCCCGTCACCACTAGGCTACTGGTGATATTAGATAGTTAATGTTAAGTTAATGGCTAAATTAATTATCCGGTTCTCTACACTTACCTCACGAAACAGCGGCATAGAGCTGTCGCTGTATTCTACGCTAGTATTCTGTGAGAGCGTGGTCCTTCCGCGGTCGAGCCGGCCCATTCGTACTACAACCATAACAAAGTTGCAGCATGGCTCTACCACGTATAAAACCTCAGCATCCACTTACCGTCCAGTGAACTGTGTGTTCGCTGGTCACTCTCGTTCTAAAACTCTTCCTGAGAACAATTCTAAATAATTAAAATGCGCCTACCATACATGATAACTGTGGCAAATATTTCATTACTAAGCCTCCCCTGTAGATTACTTCATAAAGGAGATATTTGCCACAGCTGCCACGCTTGGCAAGTGGTTTGGCAACCGCAGTTTTTTTAGTCGTTATTAGGAAGACGCTACCCATCTCCTAATTTGTTCCCCTCGGTCGCCTCCTTACGATACTCCTTTATTGGAAAGTTTAATAATTCTAGCTTGTACCAGCAATAAAACTTTTGATAAAAACCATTTTGTTTATTTCCTGTTCACTATGTGTAGTGTTGCAATACAAATGTTACACTGCAGTTGTGAACACTTAGCACGAGAGTGAACAGTACCTGCTCCGCGCCGCTCTAATTGCATACATCAATTACACACCCTGTTGTAACGCTACGCTATTTACGTGAGTGACAACAGAATTGTGAAGGCCCCAAAGAGCCTGTAATTCTAGATTTACTTGTAAGTAATTTACTTAATTACATGTAATGATATATTCACACTTTAGTAATGACTGAATATAATTTCACTAGGGTTATTAGGTCCTGAGTCGTAGTAACTCAAGCTAAGCGGTCGCTAAATTAATTTTGCGGAATTTATCGCATTTAATTTTAACTTTCTTATCAATAAAATTAGTTCCTTTTAATTGTAATATTCACGTTAGTTAAAGTTCACGCTTAGTATAAAAAACTGTTAAGCTGTCGCTGTCAATTTCAAAGTAAGCAAGCAAAATTGCTGCCGTCTTCTTCTAGCTCTTCTAGCACTATAATTTTGACAGCAGTCATCTTTTTAAAATACACCTTACAACATAATACTAACAATACTAAACTTAAAAGTAAAAAAATCAGTTATAATTCAATGAACACTGTACGAGCTATCGTACATGTTTCTGCACCATTTTTGTGACATTTTTGCAAATTCTATCATGCAATCAATTAATAAATTAGTGTATTATAATTTTTTTATTATGACATTTACCATTCAAATCACTTAAATTTAATTATTTTAAAGTGATAGAGATACATACACTCTACAAAAATCGTCCAAAATTTATAAGACATTAACAAAAAAGCCATTAAAATTTATTGTGTTTGCAATTTTTTTTAAACTTAAAACTTTAATTTAAAATTCATATCCTAGTATGCCATGATGCTTTACTATATTTTTATAGGATAGGGTGACAAACGAGCACACAGTCCACCTTATGGTAAGTGGTTGCTGTGGCCCATAGACGTCTACATCTATCCTCGATTACGAATCAAAATGCAGATGTCTTGTCACTGAAGATTAAGATGGAATGCCTCGTTTCCACTAAAAAGTGTTACCGGTTCTCTACACTTACCATACCATACCATTCCAAACACAACAGCATTAAGCTACTATTTTACGCTGGTATTCTGTGAGAGCGTGGTCCTTCCCCGGTCAAGCCGACCCATTCGTGTTACAACTATACTACTAACAGCAGCATGGCTCTACCCCATATAAGTTCCTGTATTCCCGTTCTATTTACTTCTCCCGTCTGGTACCATAAGAGTCAACTTTGTAAATATCAGTAAAATCTTCGGTCTTTCGTTTGATGGCGGCATAAACATATTGTTTATGCCAGATGTAAAGGTAGTATGGTATTCGTCAATGAAACGAGCGAAAATTCACTAGCGTCATCTAGTATCAAAAAGCAGAACTAAGCGTTCTATAAAATTTGATGCTAAAACTTTCAATGTTCTACTCAAACGTCCTAAATGTTTCAGTAGAAAAGGTTAAGGTTAAAAGTTACGGGGGCTGCGACCGGGTCAACTTTGAATGAAATAAAGTGATCTAAAGTATTAATTTTGATTAATTATTAGTATGTTTTAAGTTTTAATTGGTGTTCGGTAATTAAAGTGTCAATTTTGGTAATTCAATCGGCAGTTTTTATTGTCACAAATCCTAAGGTCATAACACTATTTTCTTATAATAAGAACCTTTTTAAAACCTTTATGAGCTATGGAAAGATTGAAAACCGTCCCTAGTTCCTTTCACAAAAGTTTAACATTGAAAAATCTGTTTTTCCTTGTGTATTTGCTTCTAGGTGGATGTTTGCCACAGTTACCTCGTCTGGCAAGCGAGTTTTTATACAGCTCGAAGAACCGACGAAGAATGGTTCTCGAGTGGCAGCTTCGTACCAGCAGACAAATTATATTGTGACCACTAGAGGTATAGGTGAAGTGACGACCTAATAAGACATACAGGAAATTAATGGAAACAGGTAGCTCAGGACCGTGCTTTGTGGCATTCCTTGTGGGAAGTCCATGTTCAGTAGTGGACTTGTGAAGGGCTGTAATGGTGATAATGACGATGACGAAACAATCTGTTTCAAAATTGTGATAAGTTCTATTCCATGATTTCAATGTCATTTTAATAGGTAAAGCTTAACCGTCTATGAAATAGTAAAAACTTGATGTAATTAGTTCTAGTAACGATGTAATTAATCACGTGACGTCGCTCGCGGAACAAACGAGCTGTTAATTGCCGACGCACACCTGTCCCGGCGACCTATAGCTAAATTGTCACCCTTGTTCCATTTCATGTGAATTACATTAACAGCTGAATTTTATTTTATATTATATGTAAAAGTAAAAACATCTATTAAAACTCAAGGGTAGATGAGATCTGAAGTCCTTTATCGTACTAACATCAGTGCTTAGCATTTAAACGATTATATTTCTGGGTTTTTGTAAGGGTTTATTGGAAAATATTTCGGGAAGCTTTATTGACAAAATAAAAATCCTTTTTTTAACATATATATGCAATAACTTTACTACAATAACTAATCTAAATACAAAACGATGAACCGCCACACTTCTAGGCAGAAGAAAACCCGTCACATAGAAATTACTTATCTTGGCGTGGGTGTGACGTCTATAGGCCACAGTAGCCCCGTACCATCAGGTGGGTTGTGTGTTCGTTTATCACCTTATTCTATTTGTAAGAAGTTAAGTGAAAAATAAAAATCAACAGTTGTTATCGCCACATGGAAGATTTGAAACGGAGAAGTAAAATTGCAATGACAGGAATTGACAGACTGCTGTCGGGTTTAATTCACACAACAAGTTCACAGACTCTGAACTTATTGTGAAAATATGGAGTGACGTCATTCTGTACACGTACTTGTATGATTAAAGTGTATTATTATATTTCGGAAATTTATACATAAACAAAAAATAACTCAAAGAAACAGATTTTCCATCCTATCATTAACTTCAATAATACAAGTAATTGTGTTATTAAATATGTATTAGGTATGAAAATATAATGGCTCAAATACTGATTACTAAAATGTTTAAACGACAAGACTACATATCACTGCCTAATGTTTTATAAATTACACATAACTATATACGTGACAAGACCGTTTTATAAATATGCAAGACTGTTTTTCATGCTATGTTTTCATATACAATGTAAAATATAGTGACGGCTTATTAATGGCCCACTTCTGGGTACCCTGTACTCATAATTGATGAAGATTAGTCGGGGGAACATCGTTGTCATCATTATTTCTGATCTTGTAGTCGTAACGGCTATTGCTGATTATGAGGCCCCGGGTTCGAATCCCGGGTCAGAAAAAAAATCAGTTATTGAGTTTTTCTTTTAATAAATTCTCAGTAGCAGTCCGGAATCAGTAAGTTGGCGGTATTTCACACCCGTGCCTTGGAAAGCATGTATTGGTTCTGGACCTGTAATATCTTCGTTCTCGTCAGATTGCCGACCCATCGGACTAGGAGAGTGAGGGAACAGGAAGTGCAGCCGTACTTGCGCTACACTCAGACTCTTTTATCCTGTCCTGTGCAGATGGATATCTTCCGTTGAGTCTGACTGCCGTGACTGAAATTCGACCTGGAGGACATTATTTATCATTACTTCTGGGAAATGCAGTCCTTCCTGACACTTTTCTTAACGTCGAATACTGATCAGCACATAAAACCCCAATAATAAGTATAATCGTACTTGGTGCTCACGACATGCATCGCTATTTATATGTTAAGTGCTTATTGCACTGCTGTCATGTTTTGGTCCTCCAAATGGACCTTGCAGTGATCACTCTGCTTACAGCATTCGCTTAGATCGAGTTGTTGAATAACAATACACATTGCTATATGTATATTGTACATACATACATCGTTGCAGACACAGTGGCCTTTTTAATAAAAATACAACTAAAGCTAACGCCACTAATACCCCTTTAACCACCCGAATGAAGCATTAAATGCTTGAGCTGAAGAGCACGACAGTAGTCGAATGACGGATTTGCATCTAAGATTTATTAGTTAGATAAATATTAATATTAAATCTATTATATTAAAGATGTTAAAAGGTATGAGATAACATAATTAATTTAATAGCAGCCTGCAATACTTGTTCCAGTCTGAAATGAATAGAGAGCCAGTACAATTACAGATTGTGAAGTATTCCTCTTCAGTCCACAGAGGCGACAACGCATCTGTAGTCTTCTTTCTATCAAAGTAAAACTACTGCGGTTTTTTTTAAATTACATTAGCCTATCACCACCAGGTGGACCATTAGTTCGTATTACTAGTTTTTTTTAAAAAAACTGTACTAAATCATTATGGTTATATAGTTTATTTTTGTGAAGTAGGATGATATAAAAATTACATAAATTCTTAATTGCTGTGTTGCAAATGCAATACAGCGATTTCAGGCTTCATTCTACAACAATGTAATTGTAGTTCGTAAAGATCAACATATTATTGGTAAATACGTTGAAATTAAACCGAATGAAAATAAAATAAAATTTAAACTCTTTATTTATTTTTTTGTTTAAATATTATGTTTTACGACTCAAACTGAAACTCTATTGACAAACTCATACAGGAAATCCTTGATACTGTAGACGAGCCAAGTCGCGGTGTTATGTTTTAAATGTTGAAGAAATTTAATATTAATATATAATATGAATCTTATCTGACATTATTCCGATGTTATACCGAACGTCAGTCTCAGATTTTATTTTATTTTGTTGCTGGCTCTTAATGACTTGCTGCTTCCATAACTGAACAGCAACTTAAATCTGTCGTACATTTTTTATTTATAAATCACTTAAAAATCGTCAGAAAATTTATAATGTACACAAATAATTTTTATTTAATTACTCGATGCAGCTTATCGATTGATTTTATTTTTTGCTGAATCTTTATGTGTTGTTGATTCCATTTCTGTCCAGCAATAAAATATCTGCTATCTTTTTTTCTAAAATTTTCATGTAAAAAATAGTTACTAAGTTACTTCAAAAAGCTTATCAGTAGATTTTATTTTGTTGCTGGCTCTTTATGACTTTCTACTACCATTACTGACCAGCAACAAAATATTTTCCATCTTTTTTTTTCTAAAATTTTCAAGTAAATATAGCATGTACACAAATAATTACTTAATAATTACTTGGTGCAGCTCATCAATCGATTTTATTTTGTTGCTGGTTCTTTATGACTTGCTGCTTCTATTATTGAACAACAACAAAATATCTGCAGTTTATAACTAAAAACTTCTGTAAATTTAGCATGTACAAAAATAATTGTTTACTAATTGATTAGCAGTAAAATACTCATTAATTTGGATCTTCTGAACCACTATTAAAACACAATTTTAATTCTAGTAATTTTTATAATAGGTAAAAAATTCAAAAGAATTTTTTTTTTAATTTTTTATATAATTTTTTCATTATATTTCAGCAACTTATTAGCAACAAATTATCCCATCTTATCTGCGGCGGCGGGGTTAATTTAAAGTTTTTATTGATATCTTAATGTAAAGATAGTAAATCAATTTTCTCAAAACTGGTCAGAGTAACAAAATCGCAATTTTGGCAACAAATTAGCTACAAATTCCTGGATACAATTTTTAGTTTTCTGCTGACTTTTTACTGCTATCTTTATAGAGCTTTAAAACCAGGACATACCACCTGTAGCAGGAGAATTAATAATTATAGTAGGAAGTTAACTTAGTTCATAGTTTACCATATACATTTTATTTCAAATAATTTTGTTTCACGTGTTTAATATTCTTATGAAATCTGTAACGATTTATATCAATTTTGTAAGTATTAGACGTCCGAAATAAGCAAACTGTAGAGACGTAAGCTTATATTTTCACAATTTTTTTTTATTTTTTTTTATTCACAAATTGCGTTACATGTGACTTAGAGACTAAACAAAACATGCAAGTTCTAACAATCACGTGCACCGCGACAGGCATAGCAATGAACAGGAGAGGGGCAGACACTTAAAAATTCTTTTCCTCAATGTATTCATTCATTGAATAATAACTTTTTTCAATAAGTATCTCTTTTAAAGATCTTATGAATTTATTAATATTTCTTTTATGTATACAATTTATTATAATTTTTTATTGACATCGAGTAAGGACCTGTACTGTGTAATTTTAATTTAGATTTTGGTTGAAAAAGATTATTCTTATAGCGAGGTACGTTGTGTCGGGGCGCGTCTATGATTTTGGTGTAAAAACTTGGATGTCTTTTTACAAATTTACGTATTTCTAATTTATATAGGCACGTCAATGTTAGAATTTTGAGACTTTGAAAGTGAGGTTTGCAGCTTTCTCTTTGTTTGATATTTGCAAGTACGCGTATACATTTTTTTTTTTGTAAAATAAAAAGTTCGTGTAATTCTACACTGTTGCCCCACAGTATGACGCCGTAGTTTTTTTTACACAGTTAGAAATAAACAACCTGTTACAGATACAGCCGGTACTGACGATCTTTCTGACAGAAAATGAGTTTCACCAAACAGCTAGTCCCGAAATTCATTTTATGATAAATTCTTCAAAAATGAATAAGCCTATATCTAGCAGTTCACAATTAATCGATAAATATGATACAAAAGTGGGGAAAAATATAAAGTAGCGGTAATTAACGTTTAAATAAATATAATAATAATAACTTTATTTCAGATATTAATTAGTCTATATAACATGTAAGTATATTAGTAACAATTTTCACTTAATAACTATGTTAGTACTCTTGGTATAAATATAGTATATATAGTATTAGTGTAGTGTATATATATGTAGTGTATATAGTAGTATAAATACCTACACAGCACATATTTTATTATTATTTAAAGCCTACTGCTAGTTCAAGTGACAATCCTGCCCTTTATGTTAATAAATAGTAAATAGATAGGCTGCAGATATTATTAAAACAAATATATTTACTAACTATATTTTTAATTACGTATTTATACGTCCTGTCCTATTATAATCGTATAAAACGATATCAAAAATGGCTGTCGCACCCTCACGGTGATAACAAAGTTTCGTTATTCATTATTAACCACCAGAGTGTACTGCACGAGTCACGGCTCACGGTCACATGTCAGAGTAACCTACTTCAATTGTATGTGTAAGGTCACAATGTACCTTCTACTTTAAACACGAACAAAGCATTACATTTGGGGTGTAAATATTTTATGTACTCAACTCGTGTTACACATTAAAGCTTCATTCTTTATCCTTTTTCCTTGTACTTCCGTCGTGAATTGTCAAAGCAGGAGTATTGTAAATAAATGGATGAAAAAATTAAACAAATCGGAAGCAAAACCAAATTGCATTGTTTCTTTACTTTGCTTTTATTTAATTCCATTATACATCAATATCCAATTCATAAGCGACAGTAGTCTGGGTGCGGACCGCGAACTCAAAAGGGCGTGGGTTCGGATCAACAATTCCACTACTGTCGTGAACTACTCCTAACAAGCATTTTCAGCTTACCAGGAATGGTTTACGGTAATATTCGTAATGTTTATAGCATTACTAGTTTTTTTTTTAAATAAAATACATTATATAACAGTTCATAATATGGGGATTCGCTTTTACCTAAAATCACTGTCATTAGAAAAAAATTAAAGCAACGTTCTCGAGGATGTGAAGCTCGACTCCACGGAGACAGTAATTTGCTTTTACAACAAAATCCCCGAAAATATAGTAAAATAATTCCTGGAAATGAGGTGATCACTGCCAATCTTTTTCTATTTTTTTATTTTAACATATATGGTTGTAAACTGTTCTTTTTTTTTTTCAAAAAATGTCCTGCTGTGTTTCTTGCTAGTTCTTCCCAGGACAGAGGTATTTTCCGAACAAGTGGTAAATTTAACGTAGGAATGACTCTCAATAAGTATTATTTATAATCTACATCAATTTAAAAATTTCTATTTCCTGAAAAATAGATTTTTGAAGATATGTTAAGTTTTGCACGACCCACCATTAATAGGTCTATAACTTTGTGTTTTCAAATTGCCAATTTGGCTTTTAACATGAGTTACCAACTGTCACAATGGTGTAAATATAGCTGTTAGTAACTGTCAGCTGTCCGCGATGCTAAGGCAGTCGAAAAAACGTTACCGATAAATTAAATGTGAAGGACGTTCCGAAGTTATAGCAATCAATGTCTGAAGTGCGTATAAATCACTAGGTTTAAATATGTCAGAACGCCGCGAATCGGTGTTGGGCTTAAACATTTCTATGGTGCCTATGGTATTCATTTGTGATGAAAAACATTGATCTTTTGATTGACCGAACAGTAGTAGCGGTACATTCGATTTTGAATTACAAGAGCTTGTGTCAGCAAGGCGACGATTAGAGCTATAATGAGACTAGGCAGCTCAGATCTTAACGTTGTGAATCATACGAAAATGATTCGGTTCAGTTCCTTACTTTGACGGCTACGGACTAAAAGTTAAATATCTAACATCTTGTTGAAATTTTGTACTTCTATAAAATAATTATCATATATATATATATATATATATATATATATATATATATACTCATAAGTCAAGGATTGTGTCGGGAGTACATAACGCATGGGTCTTTATGCAAAAAATAAACATTTTTTTAAATTTTAAGGCTCGCAGGGATATCATAGGTAAAATTATTTTAACGTAGTAGAGACTACATTAAGACCAGAAGAACAGCTTGACAAGTAAAATAAAAATAAGCAGACAGTGAAAATTAAAACGCTTAGTTTTTATACTAGATTCTAGCAATTGTTAAGATAAGATTTAGAAGAAAAAATAAGCGAATACGACATCCTTCACGTTGCGGATGTGCATCGGAGGTTGGAACTCTCCATCTTCTTCTTTTTGAACCCGCAACAGAGAACTGTCAAACGTCTTGTTCCTTTGACGGTGTTTCTCTTCACCGGTCTGGTAATAAAATAAACAAAAATGGCAAAGCCGGACAAAGGGTAATGATAAGCAGTATCATTATTTGCACACGGCTACCACCGATTTATTCACTCATCTGTGACATGCTTAAAAAATTGTCGAGCAGTAATTACCATGCAGTGATGGTGTCAGAACATCCACTACTACACAGGTATGTCGCATGAAGTGGTGGGGTCAGAACATCCACTACTACACAGGTATGTCCCATGCAGTGGTGGTGTCAGAACATCCACTACTACACAGGTATGTCCCATGCAGTGGTGGTGTCAGAACATCCACTACTACACAGGTATGTCCCATGCAGTGGTGGTGTCAGAACATCCACTACTACACAGGTATGTCCCATGCAGTGGTGGTGTCAGAACATCCACTACTACACAGGTATGTCCCATGCAGTGGTGGTGTCAGAACATCCACTACTACACAGGTATGTCCCATGCAGTGGTGGTGTCAGAACATCCACTACTACACAGGTATGTCTCATGCAGTGGTGGTGTCAGAACATCCACTACTACACAGGTATGTCCCATGCAGTGGTGGTGTCAGAACATCCACTACTACACAGGTATGTCCCATGCAGTGGTGGCGTCAGAACATCCACTACTACACAGGTATGTCCCATGCAGTGGTGGTGTCAGAACATCCACTACTACACAGGTATGTCGCATGCAGTGGTGGTGTCAGAACATCCACTACTACACAGGTATGTCGCATGCAGTGGTGGTGTCAGAACATCCACTACTACACAGGTATGTCCCATGCAGTGGTGGGGTCAGAACATCCACTACTACACAGGTATGTCCCATGCAGTGGCGGTGTCGGAACATCCACTACTACACAGGTATGTCGCATGCAGTGGTGGTGTCAGAACATCCACTACTACACAGGTATGTCCCATGCAGTGGCGGTGTCAGAACATCCACTACTACACAGGTATGTCCCATGCAGTGGTGGTGTCAGAACATCCACTAATACACAGGTATGTCCCATGCATTGGCGGTGTCAGAACATCCACTACTACACAGGTATGTCCCATGCAGTGGTGGTGTCACAACATCCACTACTACACAGGTATGTCGCATGCAGTGGTGGTGTCAGAACAACCACTACTACACAGGTATGTCGCATGCAGTGGAGGTGTCAGAACATCCACTACTACACAGGTATGTCCCATGCAGTGGCGGTGTCAGAACAACCACTACTACACAGGTATGTCCCATGCAGTGGTGGTGTCAGAACATCCACTACTACACAGGTATGTCCCATGCAGTGGTGGTGTCAGAACATCCACTACTACACAGGTATGTCCCATGCAGTGGTGGTGTCAGAACAACCACTACTACACAGGTATGTCGCATGCAGTGGTGGTGTCAGAACATCCACTACTACACAGGTATGTCCCATGCAGTGGTGGTGTCAGAACATCCACTACTACACAGGTATGTCCCATACAGTGGTGGTGTCAGAACAACCACTACTACACAGGTATGTCCCATGCAGTGGTGGTGTCAGAACATCCACTACTACACAGGTATGTCCCATGCAGTGGTGGTGTCAGAACAACCACTACTACACAGGTATGTCCCATGCAGTGGTGGTGTCAGAACATCCACTACTACACAGGTATGTCCCATGCAGTGGCGGTGTCAGAACAACCACTACTACACAGGTATGTCCCATGCAGTGGTGGTGTCAGAACATCCACTACTACACAGGTATGTCCCATGCAGTGGTGGTGTCAGAACAACCACTACTACACAGGTATGTCCCATGCAGTGGTGGTGTCAGAACAACCACTACTACACAGGTATATCCCATGGCTGTCGTGAGAAAACTGGCCATGAGACGTGCAGCAGCGTTTTTCCTAATAGTATAAACTGCGGTTGCCAATTATGTTATAAGTGGTAGAGCCACGCTTCAGCTATATTATGATTTTAGCACGAATGGGTCGGCTCGACCGGGGAAGGACCACGCTCTAACAGAATATCAGTGTAAAATAGCAGCTTGATGCTGCTGTGTTATGCGTGTATGCTGTATGGTGAGTACCTATCCCGGCGTAGACGGAGTCACGCTAGTGGCTAAGTTAAAGACGAAGCGAGGTATCATTCGTCGTGCTGTCAACTGCATCTGCCCTCTACTAATTGAAGATTGAAGACGTCTCTTATGTATGGTAAGTACAGAAAACCGGAGACCCGTTTTACTGGAATCGAGGCATTGCATCATAGCCCTAAGGGGTGACAACGCATCTGCATTTTGATTCTTATTCTTTACACATATTAATCACTTACCTTCAGGTGGACTGTGTGCTCGTTTGTCACCGTTTCTCCTATGAGCAGTCCTTGGGAGGTCGTGTACATGAACTTTAATAAACTGAAACTGTAATGTTAAGCTTAAAAAATGTTGTTTATGATTACGATAACGATGCAGAGGAGAAGTGGTAACAAAACCCAATTAATTAGGGTTTCGTTAAATTTATTATGTATTAATATGGTTTTCTTATTAATACGTAAATATAAGCTAATTTTATCTTCGTAACTCGCATTGTAACTTAAGAACGCAAACGTCTGTCGATCACGCACATCTACAACCATTACTATGTCGTTACATAAAATATAAATGTGATTGTTGCTGTAACCAATCTCAACTTTCCTAAAATACTTTGTGATTTATGCCTTAATGTTTACGTGTAAATCCGTGCTAGATCAAGAATTAAGCACTCATCGTACAGTACGTATCACACAAGCTGACCGAGTTTAATCCCAGCAGTTACCTTTAAAATGTTAATTATACCAATTCCTTGCAGTGAAGAAATTTTTCGTAAAAAAATATACAGATTATGCAGATAAAATTTATGACTCCCAAATTATTCACATTTACTCGTTAATTTATATATATATATATATAAATATATATATATATATATATATATATATATATATATATATATAAATGAAAGTGTATGCCTGTTATATCAATAGCAAGTCTTGTATATGCCCGACATGAATGGTGAACTAAGTGACTGAACCAATTGTAACGAATTTTTTTTTTCATTACAATCGATTCAATTTAAAGCTTCACGAAAAGCTTACTAGGACTGATCAAGGCTACATTTCATCCAAAAGACTTGACCCAAATAACGCCACATTAATATATCCTACCCAGGTAAACTCAGATATTCTTAGAAGATATCTTCGGAGAAGATATCTTAGAACTTTCACGCCTTCCATTGAGACTTTGTCAGGTTGTAAACCTTTTTTATATAAAAACATATTTTTAAACTTATTATAATAATTGTCATTTTTTATTTGTATGTATACCACAATGTTCCACTTTTTCCCGCTATAAGTCCTGGACCACATCCAGCGAAATACAACACCCAAACACACTCTCTACTCACAGTTACAATAACTTTTTATACGATAAACCGCCCTCTCGTTTTACTGCACTGAAGCCAATTTTCGGGTTTTGCGCCGACTCAATTTCCATAGGCGAAATTGTTATTTTTGTTTTCCAATAAACGCGATCACTGCACGTGGCATTTTTAATTAAAACTGCGATTACGTGCCCACATAGCGTTAATAAAAGAATTAAACATCCACGTGCACCCATTTAGTTTGTTGTCGGTGTGTGACAGCTGTGGTGTGAGGTTATTAAAATTAAAATAAATTATAGTGTAATTAAAATTCATTCGCTAATATCAACCCAACCATCATAATAATCGTTTTGTTTAAATTACACAATCTTACAACAAATCTTTAACATCTTTGAACGCTCACCCAAAATGAGGAAAATCACGCATGCATGCATTCAAACGATCAGCCTTCATCTACTCCTCTTCCATTAGTTTAGTTCGTTTGGGTTTTATTTATTTTTAATATTGTCTTAAATATTCTACCTGTTAATTTTTATTTTAATGGTTATGTGTTCCAACTTTAAAACCTTTTTATATATATTTATATATGCACCTGCGAAGCGTGGCAACTATAAATATCCCCCCTATGTGGCAACCTGTGGGGGAGGCTTTTTTCAGTAGTAGTCTTTGAGAGACTGCAATAAAGACGATAGCGATAATGATGATGATCTGTAGAAAAACTTATCAAGTAATGCAAGTCAGTTTTCATGTGAATAAACACGCTGCCTGAAGATATACCTGTACCTTCCAAAGCTTACTAATGAAAAATAAGTGTAAAAGAATTACCTTACGAAAATTTTTACATGCTAAATATAATAAAGTTAAAAATCTTTTATTTTTTATGAACCCGAAGTAGACTAACTAATTAACAGTGCACCTGATTGGAAGTGCCAACTGCAGTTTACGAACACTTTCAACCAACATTAAACAAAGAAAGCTTTATCATCTCTGAAGACTAAGATGGAATTTCTCAAGCACATTTGGCGGGCAGAAGGAAGTCCTACCCATTAAAAATACACAACCTGAAGAAATATAAAAATATTCATTGAATACCCAAGTCTAAATAAAATATATTTAAGGTAAAGCCAAGGCTTATTTTAAGCATCATTTACATTTCATATGTTTTCTCAAGCGACGTTGGCTTGAAACGCCTCCGAGTAATTCAGTCTTCGTAATGCTCAAGCAACGCCTTATTTTCTGCTTCATAGAAAATTGCCTCTACTGTACCGTATATATCAACTTTAATATTATTAAGTCTTTGAATAAAACTATTATTTACGGATTCTATCGCGTTTAATTAAACTTTAATTTATTTTTATTATCGCGACGTTTCGGGTGCTTTACAGCACCCGTGGTCACGGAGGGACTGAGATGTTTGACGTCCAAACGTCATAGTTAGTCCGGCTACCTTCAGTTTTTGATTATTAATTTTTGGTCCGATTTACGCAAAATGAGCTGCTTTGTGGCATTACTTGGAGGAGGCCTGTGTTCAGCAGTGGACTTGTGAAGGGCTGTAATAATAGTAATAATTACTGTAATACTCGTAAGAATTAATTCATATTGGGTTATATCACTTGTCCAAGCGAAACCGCTTCAAATGTTTTATTTCAAATGGCAGCTTGTCAGTCATTTTAATTGAATAGAAGTCTTAGTATGGTTGTTAACTACCTGTGGTTATAAAATAAAAGGAAATAAATTATACTCAATACTTTCCCTCAAACATCATACGATTCTACGAACTACCCTTGTACTACGAACCACCTTGAAGGGCATTTTATTTTGCATTACATCCTTAAAATTTCGTGAAGTTGTTATCTTAACGATAGCTTTGCAAAATTTTCGCAGTTTGTCTTGTCCCTAATATTATATTATAAATACATTTGCAAGGAGTGGCAACTACGGAAAAGCATCGCTTATATAAAAAACTGAAAAATAAACATAAAATCACGCATTATTTTTTTTAATATTAGAATTACGGACAATTTTTATACAGATTGATTAAATATCCGTCATAGTACAAAAATTACACGTAACAGAATGTAAATGTGTACTGTTACGTACTTGAAGACGATGATATACTATTACAAATTTCTCGCACAATGTTCGTCGTTTGATGTCTACAAGTACGTAGATACGACCTGATAATTGTCTACCTCGCTGTGAACAATCTCGGAACGAGGCGAGCAACCCACAACGGGCTCGTTGTATCCCGCACTGGCAACACAAACGCTGCTAATTAACTGAACATGGTTTTACCACTGAATTGCATTGAGTAATTATTTGAAATATTTACTATCGAGAGGGTTCTGGAGCAGGAATAGGCCTGCCACGCTGTTCCAATACGTCAAAGATGTTAAGATCCGTGTAAATAAATAAAATGATGTGACTTACTTAGTTTTAAGAGCTAAGAGCTTTACTACAGTATGAGCTGAAAAAGATAATTGAGAAATATTGACGTTTGTGATCAAGTCGGAAAAAAATAACAATAGCGGTGGGTCGCAGCCAACATTCTATTATTTTGGTAAAATTAAAATAGGATTCCTAGTTTAGCTATACTAAATTAGGTGTCGTTTTGCAGAAATTTATTATATATATATATAAAAGATGTGTGTGTGTGTGATCATCTTGTTTGAAGAACACCTCTCGCGCTCCCACAATTGTATACACTATGGTTACGACCACTAAATCTGACAACACCTACAGTCGGAAAACATTAAACCTTTCATGAAATATAAAAAGCACATTTGGTGCAGCAGTTTTTAAAAGATGTGTTTCTTTCCCTCACACTATTGCTTGTACATCACTGTAACAGCAATATCACTACACTAGGAACAAAATGCCACCGTCGATAATTAGTTACGTACTTCGCGTCTCAACGTGGAATTTTCTGGAGAAATAGACTCTGCAATGGTGAACTTCCCTTTAAACGTACCTTATTTCTGCATTAAAATCACCCAAAGCCAAAAAAACTGATTTTAATCCATTCAAATACTTGCTCAGACAATGAACCCGGAACCTGCAGCGCACTTGCCCGCAGCGAACTGTTTCACCATACCGTATAATATACTACTAAAGTGTACATGATTGATAATAGCCACCGGAAATGAGGTGATCTCTACCATGATGTTTTAAATGTCCTCATATAAATTGTATAAAATAATTGAATGTAAATTAATTTATTTAAAAAAAAAGTCTCAATGGGTTACTCACTAGTTCCTTTTCTCCAGAAAAGAAGTTTTAGATTCCGGACCAGTACAGAATAAAAAAAAACGCTTTCAATAAGAATTATATTTTGTATTCTATTTTGACTAAAAATTATTTTTTCTCTCTTTCTTTTGTAGCAGCCAGATTAATCAAACCGAAACGGGAATAAATAATATATACTCCGCTGCTACCATAACGCGGAAGGCGAGAATAAATAAAAAAAAAAACATTTTATTTCCTAATTATTCTTGGCTACTGAGATACTGCGGACTGTATATAGATAATTTGACGTTCTTATAAAGAAACAAGAAGCAGCCGCAAATATCATTCAGCGCCACACCGACTTCACACGCCGCTATCGTCACGTATCCGTCGACCAATGGTGAGCCGTTTCTTCAACGCCGCAGTTCGTTTCCTCTTGCTGTTCCGGAGCTGTATTCCACACCGCCGCCGCCCGCCGACTACGCGTGCGCACCGATCTGCATGTCTTATATAGCCCGGTCCAGCGACGTAGCTTCGTGAACAACAAACAAGTCTCACGCCGGGAAACGAAACGTAGATAATTGTATATTTTAAATAGTTTTCATTGGTCATAAAATAAGCAATATAATTGGCTAGGCAAAATATTAATTGTTACCATTGGCAAATCAATAGTGAGCCAGCCATATAAATATAGGCAAGGTTGATGCAAAACTTTCAATAATTTATCAATTTCACAGTAAATATTTTATCATGCCGTTGACGGCATAATAAAATATTTATTCGGCCTGTCAGACTCATAAAAGCGAAATTATGATTGAGCTTTAATTTTGAACAGCGATTTTCTGTCAATTATGTATCATCATTCTCAATTATAAACTTTATTCGTTCACAAAAGGTTATTTCAACAGATTATTTACTAACTTTATTTCAAATAAAAGTTGTACCAACACTTGTCACTCGAGCGAAAAACTTTGCCAAATGTTTATTGATTGCATGCATCGACTAAACGACGTCACACAACAATAAAACATATGAGATCGCAACGTGGAATATCATGTTAGATATACATAATTAGCTTTTATTCCCGACTTACATTAGCTTAGTATTTTAGGAGTGAACGTTATCAGCACCCGAATGCGAGTAAACACTCGTGTCACTCGAAATAAAAATCAAAAGCAATTCTAGTTTTGCTATTACACCGATCCGATACTCATCTCACTACAAATATTAAAATCATAGATTTGTTATAAAAAGCAATAAAGATTTCAAAACCCCAACCAAAACTGTCTTCATACATTTCAAAACAAAACTGAACAAAAAGCAGCAGTTTAGAACACACGGACAGCCACATACATATGTCAGCGAAGCTAACTTTTTACACGCGATAAACTAGTCCGTTGGTTTTACTGCATCAAAAGCAATTTTCGAATTTTGGTCGGCTTTATTTCTGTAACTAAATTGTTATTTTCTTTTTCCAATAAACGCGTTTTGCTACATGTACAATCATAGATCTGAGTAAAAAATTTTAATTTATTCAGTGATTATAAATGAGTAATGCAAACAATATTTACATATAAATATATTTAATTATGATAGTTATGCAGAATTCGGATGGATGCATGTGGCTCAGGATCGAGATTTGTGGTATCAGGGTGGGCCTGTTTTCAACTGTGGACTTGTGAAGGGCTGCCGATGGCGATGATAATATTAAATTAATGCTTTTCATTTTATTATTATTCACTTACGCACATTTTATACCGTTTTGCTTAAGATTGAGGGCATTTTTTGCTTTGATCGTTTGACAGGCGAATTATCAGGTTACTCTTCATTACTGGCCGTGTCATTTTACGTGGTTATACCGCCATCTATCCGAAGCAACGAGATCTTTCTGAAACTATATGGTACTATATGGACAACTGTTTGCCTAGGACACCGTCTGTGTGCTCAACATCCTTTCACATATTTCTCTCGTCAAATAGCAGTGCTTGTATCGCTGTGTTCCCGTCTGATGGTTATAGACAGTCAGTATGATTCCAGGCTGTAAAATATTCAATCTTATTCCTCAGGGGTGACAATGCGTCTGTAGCCTTTTTTGTATGAAGCAGGCAGACGTTCGGGAAATTACGACACATGTTCTCGTCAGGTATACCTCAAACTCCGAAAACTAGATTGTACAACCAGTGCGTGTTGCCAGTGATGACTTACGAATCTGAGATGTGGTCTTTCACTGCTGGCCGTATGAGGACGCTCAAGGTCGCTCAGCCAGCTATGGAGATGACTATGCTCGGGGTTTACCTGCGTGATAAACTCAGAAATGAGCATATCCGCAGTAGAACCAGAGTGACCGACATAGCCCAACGGATTAGTATGCTGAAGTGGCAATGGGCCCGCCATAAATCTCGAAGAACCAATAACCGATATGGAAGAAAGGTTCTCGAGTGGCGGCCTCGTACCAATAGGCGTAGTGTAGGACGACCCCCACTAGATGGAGTGACGACCTGGTAAGACATGCAGGAAGTCGATGGATGCAGGTGGCTCAGGATCGTGCTTTGTGGCTGTATAATTGGGGGGAGGCCTATGTTCAGCAGTGGACTTGTGAAGGGCTGTAATGATGATGATGATGAGGGCTGCGGGTGCTCACTTACCACCAGGTACGCTGTAAGTTCGCTTGCCAGTTCAAGGCTCCTGCGGCACTCGCGTCACTGCTACGCACGCCGCCAGTACAACTTTGAGAGGATATTGTCTCAGTTTCCTTCGATATTTCGCTTATATGATGAGGTGAATCAATATCATTAATTAGTATTAAATTAGTTTACAAATGTTATTTATACAGCAGTTAGTTGAATGGTGGCAGCGAAAGAAGGAAAATCTATCAAACGCATCTCGTGTCGTTAGAATCGAAAGAGGCGAGCGATTATAGGAAATGACTGAAAGATCATATTTGATATGTAACATTTTGTTGAGATATGTAACACTTTATCGTTTACACCAAGCGTAAAACCGGTAACGGGAAGCTGTGCACACGAGAGTAGTAGCGTACGAGACGTCTAGTATATGCGATCGCTAATCCGTTTGTTCATTTATTTATTTATTCAGCCAAACTTATCACTACCATTGTAGAATCTAATGACCTAATGCGCTATCGAAAACAGTAAGCATTTTAATTATTGTAACATATTATAAATAATGCAGCCCTTGTGAATTCACTCAAAGTACATATGAATATGTTAACCTCCTCATGAATAAGGCTAAGTAGTCTGGTGGCGCCTCTCTCAGCAACCTCCCGCCATGGTGGCGATGATCGCAATCCTCTGCTCCACTGGAGGGGCCCACGTTCAACTGTGGACTTTTACTAATTTTACGTCCTAATTTAGAAGATGAAAGTAGTGACGTTAAGTTTTTTTTTAGTTTTTTTACTGCTCCGTGGCGCATTGGCTTATTATATTCGAATCTCGCACGGAAAAAAAATTTATAGTCTACAAATAATTTTTCAGGGTCTGGATGTTTGTCATTGTAAAATTTATGTATGTAAACGATACAGATGCAATTCCTACTATGGGGGTAACGATTTTTGATAAATTTTACATTAGTAATATTTTTAGATTTGTTCCAGAGAGGTTTCGTTTCAGATTTGCCGTAATCCATTAAAAATGAAGTTGTGATCACTTAGTTAAATCCGACGTAACGTTTGAATAAGATATAGATGAATGAAAAATTATGTTAGATATAATAATTAATAAATATTTGCGTACACTTCGTCTAGCAGCAAGCGTTACAGCCATCTCAAATATCCACCCTGTGAGGCTGTCTAGGAAGAGCCTGTGTTCAGCAGTGAACTTTGAAAGGCTGTAACGACGATGATGAATATAAGTAGTTACACAATTCATTCTTCAAATACGAGTACGTATTGTATACATACTTAGAGAACAAGAAAATATTTGCGTGGAAGTCTGCCTACCACATTACCCGGCTTTCAAATGCAGCTACTAATTATGTTGCACGGGGTAAAAAAATCCACCATGGATTAATTATACATTTACATACAATAACAAAATTTAAGACAAATCTTTAATCAATGTTAATATTCATTAAATTAAAAACCTATGGGGCGGCCTATGTCCAACAGTGGGCTTCTGATAGAATGCAACGATATATTAATTTATATAAGCAAATAACCGTGAAATAAAACTGTGTCTCTACATCTCTTCTTAAATACAATTTACGGAGAATTTCTCACGTAAATATGTTTCAAAATAATATTTCAATAACGTACAGCAAAAACGACAGCTAAATTAGACATAACCCCAAGGACGGAAAGCTCTCAGCTGTATTTACATTTCATGGCTTTTCTCAAGATAACGGCGGCTCGGAACGACTCACAGTAATTGAGCCTCCAAAATGGTGAAGTAACGCCTTAATTCCTTCTTCGCAACGGAATTGTTTCAAGTCCGTCGTAAAGCCTCGTCTTGTTTGTAAGCGTCTGGATTTAATGAAAATAATAAGGTGGTTAAAACCTGCGCCACGGTCGCTGCGAGCTTTAAAATTTTAGGTTGTAACTCGGCCTGGGGATGTCGGCTCCGAGCGGTAAACGCATTAACCTGGCTTTTGTTCTGAATTAAGTTATGAAATACTGATTAAGTATACATTCGTGTAATAATTTAATTTACTTTAATGTGCAATAATGTTACATTAATGAGAGAATATTTTTTCATTTCAATGTTATAGTGTTTTTATTCTGCATGCCTTTTGCCGTTGTTTCTGTCATTTTTGGTGCCATTTAAATGCAAATTATTAATGCTTAGTCAAATTACTAATTTATATATAGCATTATTTACTTCGTCATATTTTAGTAATTGTCATTTTACTTTGAAAATTAATGAAGTATCACGAGCAAGTAATACTATACCTATATACTATTATTTACTGATGATATCCCTTACCATGTAAGGTAAGTTATTAATATTGTTACGCGCCAAAGTCGACGGCACTAGCGCCATCTAGTGTCGAACCGAAGAACTAAACTTCTTGAAGTCGAAACTCGAACTCTCGGTACCTTGCGCGTATATTCTGGAATATTCTGGATGTTTTCGTGGAAGAGCCCTATATAAAGGCGCTGCAATACGCGATCGGGGAAGTATTGAAGTTGGCGAGACAAGCGAAGCTTCGGAGCGGAATTAAGTGAATCAGTGTGATTAATTATTAGTGTTTTTAACTTTAATTAGTGTAAAGGGAATTAAAGTGTTAATTTAGGTAATTCTATCGGCAATTTTTATTGTCACGAACCTCAAGCTCGTAACAATATGTAAGTCGCCATTCGCCTCACGGGGCGATACGGGGTAGTGGATATTCCAAGGGACTAATTATAAGTGTAGGTGGATGTCGTAAGAGGCGATAGAGGAAAACTGAAACAGAAGATGGGCGGCAGCATCTTCCTGATAACGTCTCAAAATAATAAAAAACTGTGGTTGCCAACCCGCATGCCAATCATGTCAACTATGGCAAAATGCTCCAAATGCCTATAATGCAAACAAGAGGGGAAGCCTATTTTCAGTAGTGGACTTTTATAGGCTCTAATAGATGGTATATAATCTTATGTAAGTCAATAATATAGACAATAAACAGAAAGTGGCCAAGAATTGAGCCCTGAGGCACGCCCATTAGTGTGACAGCACACCTGTAGCCGTCTTTATTTGAAGTTGATGTTCATTAGCTGCAGTAGCTGCGTACCATCAATTGAACTGATGTCATTTTAATGTTATAAAAACACATTAGCCAATTATTGGCGAATAACTTAAAAACTAAGTTATATAGAAATTTCCAGGCTAGCCTTTCTCTACAAACATAATTTACAAAATTGCGTACGTGCTAAGCTTGTGGATAAGCAATCCGGTCTGGTTTCAAATTTTAATATATTTTAATATTCACATACTATATAGACATATAATGTGGTATTTTAATTGTTTTACTTGACGATATATTTATATTATACACAAATACTTGCAACCGTAACCCAGAAGACAAGACAGAGACAAGAGTAGGCAGAGACTACATCCATTTATTTATTTAAAGCAACATCTGTATTTACTTAAAACAGTAAATAAATTTAAAGTATCTTTCTGTAATATCAGATTAACTGTGTTTTACCGAGATCAGGGTTATTTGTGTGCCGCTACGATGTGAATAATTAGTTGTTAAATATCTGTCTGTCCGAGCTAACCTACGGAACGGCTGCACTGAGTGTGACGAAACATTACGTATACGAGTATATAGAGCAATGTCGGTACTGACCTGGGCTACACTACGGACTTCCATTTGGCATGATCCTTCATTGTCCATGAATCTACTCCCCCTATAAGGCAATCTATAGGGTGGCCTATGTTCACCAGCGGACTAGTAATGATGATAATAATAATAATAATGATAACGATAGCAACAAAGACATAACAAATTTAAAAATACCACCGCATTTGATTTGAAATTTCAAACTTACTTTAACTTAAGAAGTAAATGAAATATGTTGTTTTATTTTATTATTTTATTTATTAATCATACTTATTCTAGTATTTGGTGAACTTTGCATAATAAATCTTTTTCCATGATTTGTGAACTCTTAAATAAGAGATAGATAATATTACTTGAGATTAAATAAATGCGATTTAAAAAAACTGAATTAAAAGGCATTTATTGTGTGCACAAATATATTAAACTTAAAAGTTTTAAAGCTACTTGGAAACAACGCTTTTTACTTCTGAGAAATTCCCAATGAATACTCAAGCTGGCCGCGTAGACGGCATTTAAAGTGCTACGAAAATTGCGTAGCACACTACACCTCGCAAGCTACGTAACTGAAAAATAATTCACTTCTTGTCATATGTTGCAGTCACAACTAGTACAGTTTCCGGTTACAGTTATTTCAAGGTATATCTTGAACAGTTAATGTTTAGTTAGTCAACCTCTAAATCGTACTGGCAGATTTCACATGTCATCGAAATAAAATACAATGGAATCGACAAATTTTTTGTTTTTTAAAACTTATTTTTTACTTTTACCACTGGTTCGGAAAAAACCTCAGTCCTGGGAATAACCAGCAACAAACCCTACGGGACCTGTTTTATTGTAAATTACACAATAAGAAAGGTTGTATAAGCCATTTACAAAATTTATTTAAGAAACCGTCTGGAAGTAACCACCTCATTCCCAGGGGAAGCCCCGGAAGCTGCGGAGCCCTTAAAACCTTTGTTACATGGCTCGTAAGTAATAGTAATTTAGTAAAGTTTTCTTCAAATCTCGATATCAATTTTATTTTATCAAATTTAAATATTATGGACTAGAAAGCTATAGTGGGAATAAAGTGATTTCTTGACTAGGCTCGAAGTATCGACATTTGATAGAGAATAATGGTTCTCATTATCAATGAATCGACCCCTTAACTTGATTGAGTTAAATCAATGATGGATCGTAGTGATGATACAAACTGAAATCTATAATTCTTCGAGACGTCCTCCATTCAGGTATCGTCGTAAAACCTTGCATAAGCATTTTCAGCGTAATAATACGCAGTTTTTAACTGAAATGTTAACAGCGTAGGTGATATTATTTTTAAATTATTAAAATAATTAAAATTTCAAGGCAGTAGTCGCGAGAACAGATTGCAATACCTGGCCTTTATTCAATTTTTATCTCACTTAAACATCCAAGTAATTACGCGAAGATTTTAGTGCTCTATTAATATTTATGAGTAGACTAAGAAGTATTCGTGGTTCACCGAGTTTCATAGAATTTTAAAATAACTTTCTAAAGTTAAGTAATGCTCCATAATGTTTTATATTATAATAAAATATTATGGAACGTAATGTTATGAATAATTAAGCTGACTTTTATTACGTCTTAATATGTTCTAGAATGTTATTAAACCTAAATAGAACACTTCAAAAATTATGTCTTATTTCTTATTACTCTTTGCTGTTAATTTTTTACAATCTTATTCAACACTTTTCCTAAATTTAAATTAATTTTCTTGATAAATTTTATTAAAGGATTATACATCGTTTGCTGCAGCTATATTATGCATGCAGCATGAATGGGTCGGCACGACTGGGGAAGAACCATGCTCTCACAGAATACCAGCGTGAAGTGATTTTGTGTTTTGTATAGTGAGTGTAGACAACCGGAGACTCTTTTTACTGGAAACAAAGCATTCGATCTTAGCCCTCAGGGGCTTGATTTCTTAATTGAGGATAAATGTGGATGTCTATAGGTACACAGCATCCACATACAATTAGGTGGGCTCATTTGTCACCCTTATTCTATATAAAAAATTTAACTTTTTGCAAAACTGTGCAAAACAGTTTCCTTAGCCTCATAATGACTTTTCTTCTTATTATATTTTATAACAAAATATTTATAATTGAAACTCTACGACTGTCATTGTGTAGCTTTTTTAATTAAGCGTTATTTCATAAAAAAGGCGTAATTTATTTTCCTTATCACCTAATAGTATTCAACGTGATACTAATAGCTCCCTGTTGCCTATCCTCATTGAATATGTGACGTAAAACGCCAATGTAATTTATTTTGGTGACGCAGCAACTCTGCAGTCCGACTCTGCGCGATCAAGCGAACCGATTTCCGGTTCACCTGCCCACGTCCGCGCGTGCTATAACTTACTCCATCTACATCTTGAAGCGTTTAATTTCGTCACAAAAACTCACGCCTCAAACTACGCCAGAAGGGTGGGCAGAGATTACGGACTTCCATTTGGAACGATACTGACACACCTCTCTCGCCCCCTTTACACATACATGCTCGTCGTGGTTATGGGTACACTTAACATTACATTTTTAATATATCGCCAATTTGATCGATACAATTTCGTCTAGGGTATCCCTTGCCTATTACTATTTTTATTATTTATTCTTTATTGCATCGCCTACTGCAAAATAATACAAAGGGTGGACTTAATGCTATGAGACATGCTCCACCAGTCAACCAACGGATAGGTGATAGTTTGACGTGGGTGTAGTGTAGAAATAAAAATAAAATATAGTTAATTAAAAACAATTATATATACATAATCATTTTGATATTTAAATACATACATCATTTTATAGATAAATCAATGAGACGAATATATTACATACATACATATCTTAGTGATCTTTGTGGGTTAAAAAAATCTTAAATAACATATATTGGACTTGAGATTAGATGTAGATGTCTATAAGCCACAGCATCCACTTACAATCAGGTGGGTTGTATGTTCATTTATTACCCCTATTCTATAAACATAGCAATCAACTCTTATATAGATGTACGTCTTTGCATAACAGACCATCAAATAACGAGGTTTATATATAAAACTATATTTTACTTTCAAATCACAACGAATAAACTCTTTTTCACGTTTAATATTTTCAGTAATGGTAATTCTCTTGTATTTTTATTTGAAAAATAATGTTAATATCGGAGAGAACATTTTTATTCAAATAACGGACGCAGTTAACAAGAACCGAGACGTCCTGAGATAACAACATCATCGGACCTTGAATACAAATTATCGTTCAATGAGCCCAAGCTTTTACCTCCGTACTAACCACTACATAGCCTGCTACGACAGTGCCAAGTAAATTTGATTAACAACAACAGACATTGTGTATATAATGAACGAGAAGAGGTTTTGGCTATACAAGCTATTACTAGTAGAGTGGAAATAGAGTTATATTTTATTATACAAAATGCATTTGGTTAAAGATAAAAAAAGATCGATAAGAAAAGTTCACCACTAATCCGTTTGCGGTGGCTGACCGCAGATCCTCGTGTAGAGGCGAAACACGTGTCATATTATCGTCGATGGTGTGTCTTCTCTAGTGTAGTATAGTGGTATTGGGATTGGTGGTGAAAGGATTAGTGCACGCAATGAGGGAGGGCGGGAGGTGCTCTTCAAACTAAGCAAGACGCGTCATTTTATTTCATTGAACGGATGTGGACGAAGTAATTCTTACAAACTTTAATATAATGGAGTTTCGCAAAGTAACACCTGATTCTATTGATTTGCATTTGGTTAATCAATAAAACAATTCATTTAATCAAGAAGAAGGTATTTGGTATTAAATCTCAGCCACATCCCTTCAGAATTCCATGGATTGATCGTCACGTATTAACAAGAAAAGTTGCAGCGTTCATTATGAGTCTGCCTTCTGGACACATTCCATTCAATAAGTTATATTAATTTTTTTTTGTAATACACATTAACCATTTTTTTTATCTCAATTTTTCGATATTACAAAAAAATACTCCAAGTTATTCGGATGTAGCCTAAATCACTCGTGGTATTGCTTTCTATATGTTCATGAAGTTTCATCACAATCACTTTCCAGCGAGCCTCGAGTCTTGAAAACTAGCCCGGACAGACACACAGACAATATTTTGTAAATGGTAATATTTTTGAAAATGGTTACTCACGTCTTAATTGCATGTGAATAGCCCCCCCCTTCGGCTCAGTGTAAAGCAGTTATTTCGATATTTCAGACAAACATTTAAAATTCATTTACATGAATAGAGTTGAATAAAATAGAATCATTTTCGTGAATATAGATTTTTTTTATAGGATAGGGTGACAAACGAGCACACAGTCCACCTGATGGTAAGTGGTTGCTGTGGCCCATAGACATCTACATCCATCCTCGATTACGAATCAAAATGCAGATGCGTTGTCACCCGTGAGGACTAAGATGGAACGCCTCGTTTCCAGTAAAAAGGGTCACCGGTTCTCTACACTCACCATACGAAATACAGCAGCATTAAGCTACTATTTCACGCTGGTATTCTGTGAGAGCGTGGTCCTTCCCCGGCCGAGCCAACCCATTCGTGCTACAACCACACTACTAATTTAACTGCAGCATGGCTCTACCACGTACAAATTACAGACCAAAATTTACAGACCAAAAAATAAAGATAGATGGATCGTTTCACGCAAAAACCCTGCTCAACTTCTTGACCCACACCCACACACACATCTTTCATCTTCATGTCTAGCAAACGTTCACCGGCCACACAAATAAGCATCTACAATCATGTTATTTTTTGCAAATAATTTCAGATACGTAAGTGCACATGAGTACCGTGCCTGTTTGGCTTGTTTTTTGTGTCACTTGAAATAAACGCAGTACTTCTCTCATTGTTGGACTGACTTATAAAGATGTAACTATTTAAAAAGTTATACAATATTAAATCGCGATGTAACAGAGTTGCTCACCAACCCGTCTGCTCAGCTTGAATAGCGTATTATATTTCAATTCTCACATTCGTTGTATTATATATCAATTCATACATTAGTAGCCAAAAATTACAAAGTGCTTGTAAATGCAATTATTTTATATCCAATATTTTATTAAATAGCTGATTAAGAAATTAAAGAACAGTAAGTCACGAAAAATTCTATAACGCGTCACTATTTTACATCACACTCGGCCTACAATTTACTCATAATCGTTTACTATCGCTTACTTAGCTTAAGTAGTTTAATTCACTTAAGTATTAATTATATGTATCTAGACCTGGCATTCTTGGCCAAGTTATTTTTGAATAAATCTACCTTTTACTAATCAAGCCAAGGTTAACTATGTTGTAGTTAACAATATTATAGATGAAGCTTTCATTTTATAGCCTTATTAGGTAATGTTTCACTGAGGTAACAATCGTTCTTAATGTAATTAATTAAAAATTAGAAAAATAAAACCCAAGACCTTGAACACCTCAGTCTCCACTTTATCATGAATCCTGCAAAGCTTTCACGATGTCAGAATACTCAACACGATAAAATCCGTGAAGTTAGTTATATTATATGTTATACACATACCTTTTATTACATAGTTTCAGAAAATATGCAGTACCTATCTATAAATAAATGTTTAAAATTTTTGTTAAGCAGGGATTGCTTAATAAGTATCATTATATTACTAAAGAGTACGTGATAGATAATAACTGCTAGTAATGAGTTCATTGCTTCCGTTGTATCGTAAATAAATTATATGTTTAGGGCTGCTCGCTGGTCTTGTGTCAGGACAGAGTTGTTTCCGAACCAGTGGGAAAACATAAATAATTTTCAATAAGTATTCCTGTAATTTTTTGGTCTGAGAGTTATTATTTTTATTAGTACATAAAGCTATGCTGCTGCTATATTATGGTTGTAGCACGAATGGGTCGGCTCGACCGAGATAGAACCACGCTCTCACAGAATACCAGCGTAAAATAGCAACTTAAAGCTGCTGTATCATATGGTGTATGTAGACATCCGGAGACTTTTTTAACTGGTAGATGTCCATGTACCACAGAATTAATTAACTATCAAGTGAACTGTATGCCCCTTTTCACCTTTATATAAAAAGGCTTAGGTGTTCAATTTAAATTAAGATGTAAACATCAGTCTTTAACAGCATACATCTCCACGTAACGATAATATTATTTGAACTGTAATTTCAACCGACCGAGAAAAATAGAACAAGATTGAATTACCAGACTACTGCAGATAAATTTATAGCGCGGCTAAACATTTATGTTTTTAGTTTTATAAATCTAAAAAAAATTACAATGTTAAGTAACTGTATATTGATTTAATTTCCTACTTTTTCAAAATATACTAGCAGCCCAAGAATTCTACTAATACAATAATATTTACTCCCAACATACTACTAACATAAGCTTGAAGTGCTTACGTTAGTAGTGGCTCGTGCCAGTAGTCTAATGGCGAATTCCAACCCACGAAGTTTCTCGGTTCGTTAGCCCAGGCTACTCTGTCTGGGTCACTTGAACACATAATATGAATTATACAATTTGGTTTTAGCTAATTGTAGAAAACAAGTTGTTTTATTTATAGAAATTAATAATTTTATCTCATCAAAACCCTAATTTTATTTCAAGAAAATGATAAATCTTTGTATGAAATATTTCTCAATTAAGAGAAGCTAACAAGGCACGTACAAAACTTTTTAGCTTTCTAAATTAATTTTGATACTGTTTGGAGACAACTCCTACAGACGGAGCTTGTAAATATGGCTTATTTTATCTTAATAGTAACGTATTACCACAGCTGTTACGCTCGTCACATTTTCAAAAAACAACTACAGTATTTTTTATTATTTATATTTTTAACTTAAGAAAAGGTCAAGTAAAATATTAATACCTCCAAATAAAGATTAATCTACTTACGGGTTACTACTTGCACTTAAAAACTGTTCAAAAATTGCCCACCGCAAAAACACATCGCTACACCGGCGCAAAAACACTTCGCACAAGACTCGCGGCACGAGTTCCACTTCACCACTGCACGCTCCGACACGTCCGACACAGACGAAGACTACGCGCACACTGCCGGCAGCCGGCAGACGCGCCGCACTGCACACCTGGCCCTGAAACCAGAAGTGCTGATCCAAGTTTAAAGCTTTTATTAAAGCTCTGCTAATATGCTATTCGCCCGTAATCTACTTGTAATAACGGTTTTTTTACAGAATCAGGATGACAAACGAGAATTCCACCTTAGTCCTCACGGGTGACAACGCATCTGCATTTTGATTCGTAATCGAGGATGTATGTAGATGTCTCTGGACTTCAGCAACCACTTATCATCAGGTGGAATGTGTGGAATGTGTCATTTATGGTTTGTCACCATCTCTTATAAAAAAATATAAATAAAGTTCATCCAACTGATAGTCAGTGGATGTTGTCGACCATAGACATTAAATTTATCCTCTGTTAAGAGTCAAAATGCATTGCGTTGTCACCCCTGAGGGCTAAAATGGAATACTTCGTTTCCAGTAAAAACGATCTCCAGTTTTCTACATTCAACATACGCAACACCGCAGCATTAAGCTGCTATTTCACCCTGGTATGCTGTGAGAGCGTGATCATCCCCTGGTCGAGCCGACCCATTCGTGCTACAACAATAATAAGCTGCAGCGTGACTCTACCACCTAATATAAAACACCACGCTACACGTCACTTTAGCTCATCAATCACATATTTTGATTTTTGTGAGGAAATGGAAACGTAACGTGTTCTTTGTTTGATGCTGTTTACTTTACTATTACTTACGAGAATTTATCTTACTCTACAGTTTAATGCTCGAAACTGAACCCAGAATGAATGATACTCGTACATTATGATTAATGCAGCAGCGGATTACACAAAGAACCTACGTAAATGTAAAGGAAATGGCACAATGTGGGAAAAGTTCCATATTAAATTGGCCATCGTTAACTTTTACGAATTACGTTTATTTTAACAAAGGGTTTAGCTTTCTCATGCAGCGCTACTGAAGAAAAACAACTATGATTCATTTGTTCCTTGCAGTCTTCATGTAGTGACGGTGTAAGAATATCCACGACCCCACTGTCATTCCGTGGGTGTGGTAAGATGCGATTGGGGGAAACAAATCAGGGGAAGGGCGGCAGTGTGTTCCTAATTACAACTAAAAATTAAACCTGCCAACCCGCTTTCCAAGCGTGGCAGCTGTGGCAAATATCGCCCCTATGAGGCCATTTATGGAGAAGGCCTATGTTCGGTAGTAGTTTATAATAGGTTGTAATGGATCCATTCGTTCAATAATTCATTACAGCCTATCTACAGTCCATTGCTCAACGTAAGCTTCCTTATAGATTGCCTATAAATATCTTACGGGTCATTTTTCCAAGTCGCTTCTTTGACACTCAGAGGAAAAAATAGGGTGATGACATGTCTTATATCGCTACAATATTCATTATTTTTCATTACTCCCAATCAAAAGTTCTCTGCTAAAAATAAGCCTTTCCCATATACGAGTGTAAACTCATATTTGCCATAATTACGCCCGCGGCTAGCGATTTGGCATCCGCAGTTTCCAGTTATTATCGCGAAGATGCTGTTGACCATCTCTTGTTTCACTTACCTCATGTGCCACTTACTTTCACACTCACATAGACATGGGGAAGTGGATATTAGAGATCTCCGATTCGAGATCGATATTCGCCTATCGAGTGAAGTACGTAAGTATCAAACAGAAGCGTCTTTGCACGATCAATTGCTTCTTCAATTTAGTTAGATTCGCATAATGGATATCTATGTAGGTATATACTTAGGGTCCACACAGGGTCCACATAGGGTAGCTCTACGCTCTTGGCGCCTTAAAATTTTTTTTAAATTTCGATTGTAAAGTTTTTTTTTAATATAAAAAAATAATCTAGTGATTAAAATAATTTACGCGTATCAAGTGTTTTTTATTTGATTTACGTCGCCACTTCACAGTTAGTCGATATAGCAATCCAGTCTCTAGCAATTACTAAATGGAAGCGTTAACTTGATTTTATTGGTAAATAATCAGCACGTTACTGTAAATAATTAGTTGTAAAAACAATTGATCAAATAACATTGAACTGAATTTTTACATAGGCCCATAGATTGTTTTATATTTTCTTTTTTTGTGGGACAGGATGACAAACGAGCACACAGTCCACCTGATAGTAAGTGGTTGCTGTGGCCCATAGACATCTACATTTGTCCTCGATTACGAATCAAAATGCAGATCCGTGAGAACTAAGATGGAATGCCTCGTTTTCAGTAAAAACGGTCTCCAATTCTCTACACTGACCATACGAAACATAGCATCATAAGCTACTATTTTACGCTGGTATTCCGTGGGAACGTGGACTTTCCCCGGTCGAGCCGACCCATTCGTGCTACAACTATACTACTGGTATAACTGCAGCATGGCTCTACTTTACTATTTTACTCTACTTTACTTTACCACAGTTGCCACGCGAGTTGGCAACTGCAGTTTCGTTTTTATTTTTAGATGTTATTAGGAAGACGTTGCCGACCACATCCTGTTATGTTTTCTCTCTGTTTCCTCTTACGACACCTATACAGAGAGTAGTGGATATTCTTACACTGCAATGATGAAAAATTATTAATAAAAACATATTGCATTTTTAAATATATTACATTTTTATAACACTTCATGTTACTATATAAGAACGGCACTGAGTTGTGTCTGTAATTGCATTTTTCCGATCCGATATTTTCTGCGATATGGACTTTTCATGTTCGTTTTTTTAATTTCCGGCTATGAAAATTAATAATTTTCATAAGTAGGAAGTTATAGATTTCGGTTCGATTTTGAGAATGCGAGTTTTCATCCGATCTCCACATTTTGAGGTCCTAGGAAGCTGTTCTCACTATTTCCGGCTGGATGTCCGGTCTGTGTGTGTGTGTGTGTGTGTGTGTGTGTGTGTGTGTGTGTGTGTGTGTGTGTGTATGTGTGTGTGAAAATTTGGACCTGCGATATCTTTAGAGTGAATCAACCGATCGAGATGAGTGACACGGCGTTCAAAATTGTTTTCTAAATAATTCAAAATATTTTACTAATCAACTCCAGACTTGCAAAACTGCGTCGAATGCCGCTAAGTACGTAAAAATCGAACGACGCTTTCAAAACTTATAGTTATTTAGAAATTACCAAATAATCGTTTTTTTTTTTAAATTCAATAATAACATTTAAATTCTTCGACCTATCGACTCAAGACTTGATAAACAATTATTGGCACTTAAATAACTGCGTCGATTGACGCCAAGTAAATCAAAATAGAACGAGGCGTTCAAAAGTATTAGCCATTTTAAAAAAATTTAAAAATCGTTTGTTTGATATAACTTTTGAATTTAACCAATTGGTAAATTTTCGAGCGTTTCAAGCTCGAAAAAAGCGGGGAGTTTCAGGGTTGGCCTACCGGTCAACCGCTATTCAAATTTTTTATATTCCTAGTAATTGTCATAAACGAGCCGTGTAGTGGCAGTGTAAAAACATCCAGTGCCCTGTATCGTGCCGTGGGTGTCTCAAATGGTGACAGATGAAACCCAAACAGGAGATGGGCAGCAGATAGATGAAATCTAAGGCATACAATAAGGGAGGCTAATGTACACCAGTGGACTTCTATAGGCTGCAATGAAAATGTGGAAACCGACATGTACGTGATGCAGTACATGATGGTGATGATGAGGTGACAGTACAATACCGTGTTGGCGGTATTGTACGTTCAAAGATCTACCGTCGCCAAAGACGGTGTTGTCAGATTATGATAATATGATGAAAGCAAATTATAGCAAAAAAACAAGTGGTTCAAATAACAATAACATTTTGTTTCCATTGAAAAGAAAACTGACTTATTTTTTACCCGACTGCAGAGGATAATGAGTTTGTTAGCTCGTTACTCGTATGTATCTATATGTGGACTGTCGTCCATATATTTTCAATTACATTTATCTGTGCGTTGGTGAGTCTTTTCGCTTAATAGAAATGTCAGCAATAGATTTTTTTTAGATATATAGTAGTAAATATAATTCTATATATTCTAAGGAGGATCCCTATTGGGTCTTCTTATAGAATTCAACACTTTTTAAAAGTTATTAATAAAAGTCGATCAGATTCTCTGTTTTTTTTTTTCTTGTAAAAATTATCATCACTATTTTCATCTCTTTTAATTTTAATTTTTAACACAATAAGCGTGTGTGGCGTGTACTTTCGGATTTCCAAATATTTTATTAAATAAGAGTAATATATAAAGATAAAGCCGAAAGAACAAACTCGGCTACTCGTCGTGTGGAAGTGGCGTAAAATAAACCACCGCATTGTTTTTGCACCATGAGGCAAAAAAGAAAGGAAATGGCCCGAGTTCCCGGCGCCCCTTTAGTGGCGCAGGGATGCGAAGAAACTCCGGGAGGAAAACCGGCGACCAGTTTTGTCACCAGTCTTGTTCTGTCTCCCGGAGGGGCGAAAACAGGTTTGCGAACGCAGTTCTAGCTACGCTGAATGTATATGAAGCAATAAATGATAAGATGGATGAAGTATGCGATGTGATGTATGATAGAGGAATAGATGTGGTGTTATGTGTAAATGAGACGAAGCGGAAGGGAAAGGATGTTGGGAACGTTTGTTGATGAAAGTATAAATAAGAATGGTGAAAGACTCTTCACCGTATGTGTGATAGTCCCAATATATAAAGGAAAAGGGTCGCAGCAGAACTATAAAAACTACCATGGTATCAGCCTTCTTAGCATTGTGGGAAAACTGTATGCTAAGGTACTAATGATGAAAGAGTTATGAAAGAAACTGATGGAAAAATTTGGGATGTGCAAGCGGGATTTAGAAAGAGAATGGGGTGTACAGATCAAATATTTTCCATGCGCATGATTGCGAAGATGTTTTTGGCGAAAAACCAAAAAGTTTTTTATGCGTTCATGGACTTGGAAAAGGCTTATGAGAGAGTGGATAGGGATGTGTTATGCGCTGGGTTTGTACAGGTGCTAAAGTCTCTGTATAGGGGCTCGAGTGCTTGTGTTAGGATTAACGGGGCCTACTCGTACTGGTTTGGCATCCATAAAGGTGTCAGACAGGGCTGTGTAGCTTCCCCGTGGCTGTTCTACCTATTTTCGTTTCAATTCAATCCATTTCAATAACTGTCCATTTGTTTGGAAAATTTGAAACTTGAAGAATGCGGGTTAAGAATGGGTGAGTTAATCATCAAATGCCTTTTATACGCCGATGATTGTCGTCGGCAGCCGAGTTGCAAATGATGATTACATTAATGAACAGGTCATTAAAAGAAAGGGAAATGAAAGTGAATACAAGTAAGACGAAAGTTGTGGTTTTTGAAAGAGAAGAAAGTAAAATGATATGTGAAATAAGAATAGAAGGGAAAAAGGACGCGCAAGTAAATGAATTTATATATTTGGAATGTGTACTCAGCAGGGATGAGGCATGGGAGAGGGCGCTACTGTGTCATGGTATACATCGACTCCGTAAAAGAAATCAAATTAAAAATATAAAACAGTGGTTTTTTTAATGTGTTAAAGTGTTAAGTGATACAAAACTTTGGCATAAATATTATATATTGGAGTTAAGTGACATAACTATCGACAAACAATTGAAAATCAAAACTATCTATAGTGCAAAAAAAATCGTCAGTGATTTCTGTTTGTGGACTTTTTCTCGCAAATACAGGCTAAACACTAATTAAAGTAATGTTCACTTGTGCTGGAGTGTTGTGGACAAAAATTAAGTGCAGTTTTACCATTTTGTTAAAAACATTAAAAAACACAACCTCAAAATTAAATGACTGTTCAAAAACTATAACCGTTCAACAACACTCAAACAACGCTCAGCGCCATCTGTTATAATTATACCATATTACAAAGCTAAACTATTGAGCTCTTATTGAGTATTTAGCATCAATCTGATAGTACAAAGTCTGTTTACAAGAGGGCGCCTCAGGTAGAGAAAAAGTAATAAACCATGGAAGAAATTATGAATGCACTTAAAAAAATACAAAAAGAATTAGACGAACAAAAAATTATGATTCATAAAAGCGGAGAAAATGTAACAGAACAATTAACACAGAATATAAATAACATATTGGAAGAAAAATTTTGTGTATGGGAAGAAAAACATAAAAATTGGAAGAAAGAGTTGTAACCCAAGAGAAAAGACTGTACTTCTTGGAAAAGCAGGCAAAACAACGAAACATCGTATTTTTTGGTATCTTAGAGAAAGAATCATCGTATGAAAACTTAGTGAACAACTTTACCAAGATAATAGAGCAACATTTCTCTATTAAGTTAGATGGTAGAGATATCCAAGAAATGAAGAGAATAGGAAAAAAAGGAGACAGACCTCGCCCAATAGTAGTAACGTTTACAACTCTTCGCCTGAAGATCAAAATTTTTAAACAAAAAGGGGCACTAAATGACACTCAATATTATATGAAAGAAGATTACCCCGCATATGTTTTACAAAAAAGAAAAGAATTACAACAACAACTAAAAATAGAGAGAGAAAAGGGAAATAATGCAATCATAAAATACGACAAACTAATTATATTAAAAAACAACAATAAGAGAACATTGTCTACCTCGCCTGAAAACTTTCTCCATTCACAAGGACACAAAAACACGCAAGCCAGTAAGAAAAACAAAACCCTGAAATTGCTCTCATCAGCTCCAAGATCCAATAGTATTTCTGAAGGAGTTTTGAAACCTGGCATGCTGAACTATTTAGTTAATAATAATACCAACACAAAATGAGGTAAATATGACAACAAAGATAAAAATACATAGCAACTAGCACCCCTCTCTACTACAGATTTTATAAAATAACAAGTCCAATTAAGCAATATAAGATATCTTCCAACCCGGCTGGTCACCGTGGAAGATTATGACTACCACCCTCCAAAGGAAGACGCCTTAAATCGTCAAAAAAACAGAGACTAATGGAAATCTTTGGAGGAGGCCTTCACCTAAGGGGGGTCCATGCAAAGTAAACAAACACAAATGAGTATATTTATATAAATCATTAATAAAAAAAATATTTGTCAATTTGCAACTAATGTGAATTAAATATATCCTATTCTTAATTTTATAAAAAACCAAATCCATTTAAAATAATCACTTAAAATTTATAAATCAATTACATTGATTGAAAATATTAATGTTACTAATATAATGCATACCTATTTAAATTTAACCAAATATTATGAAAAATAATTATCATAATCAAAATTACGACATTAATTAACTCAATCAAATTCATTCAAAAATATAGAATTAAATTAATGTATTAAAATCTAAAAAAATCTAAAAAATGAAACAAATTCATGTATTAAAATCTAAAAAAATATCATAATTTATATTTTCTTTATAAAATGCAAATTACGTTACAAAAAAGCTATATTGTAAAACTTATTTAGCATGGAATAAAAGGCTTTTTTATTTTTTATTTTTTATTTTTATTTTTTATTTATTTTATTTACTCAGCAGGGATGGGAGGTGTGATAAGGATATTGAAGGAGAGAACGCAGGAAATAAAGTAAATGGGACTCTACATAATATATCAAATATAATAAATAACTATATAGACATACACATGCACACGCACGCACGCACGCCGCGCACACGCACGCACGCGCGCACTTACACGCACACGCACACGCACACGCACACCACGCACACGCACACGCACACGCACACGCAAACGCACACGCACACGCACACACACACACACAAACACACACACACACACACACACACACACACACACACACACACACACACAGACACACACAGACACACACACGCACGTACGCACGCACGCACGTACGCACGCACGCACGCACGCACGCACGCACGCACGCACGCACGCACGCACGCACGCACGCACGCACGGCACGCACGCACGCACGCACGCTCGCACGCACGCACGCTGCACGCACGCACGCACGCACGCACGCACGCACGCACGCACGCACGCACGCACGCACGCACGCACGCACGCACGCACGCACGCACGCACACACACACAACATTACATTTGTTTTTTTTTTTTTTTTTGTATTCCCCTTTTTATTGTTATAAATTTTACGCTTTAAATAATACATTGTTAATATTATATAATAAATAAACATTATAAATATAATACACAGATAAACAAATTATAGTAATAAAACTAAGAATAGGTAAGGAAACTAGCCCCTGAAATACAGGTATTATATCCTAGTTTAGGGGCTAATGACCACTGTAAATTTTGTGTATGTGTTTATCAATAAAGATTATTATTTTTATTATCCGAACGAAAATGATAAATATACATAAATAACAATAAAATGAAATAAATACATAAAAAATACATAAATAAATAAAAGCCCAACCAGATGGAAGCCCTCGGCAGGGGAGACCAAACGGCCGAGGGTTAGGGGGAAAGGAAAAGAAACCAGCGGACAATGCGGGCAGTATCGAGGAGCACCACCTTCTGCATTTGAGCCCGGAGCAGTCCGTCAGATGACCCGAGAGGCTGACTGGGATTAGCCCGTTTGCAGAAACGACTACAGGTATAATTTCGGTTGACAGCCCACCCCACATGTCGGTCACCTGGGTCCAGATATTTTGTTCGCTTACTGTTTCGGCTTTCACGAGGTTCTCGTCATACGGAACGGTAATGTCGACCAAAAATATCCTTGACTGTGCCCGGTCCATTAGCACAATATCAGGCTTATTCGCAAGAATAGACCTGTCTGTGATGATGGCCCGGTCCCAGCAGAGCCTGACGCGGTCATTTTCGAGCACGGCTTCCAGCAAGTACTTGTAATACGGCAGTTTCCGGTCCACAAGACCGTATTTCAAAGCGAGCTACTGGGCTAGAATTTTGGCTACTAGGTTGTGCCTGTGCAAGTACTCATAGTTAGAAAGCACCGAACAACCGGAGATGACATGCCTAAGTGACTCACCGGGATGGCGACAAGCTCGACAGATGTCGACGGTGCCATCCTTTAGGATGTATCTCCGATAGTTGTTGGTCTTAATAACCTGATCTTGTATCGCACAGACAAACCCCTCGGTTTCCCCGAAGAGGTCACCGAAACGTTGGCTAGTTGAGGGAGGCGACTGTGTCTACGAAAGGTTATTGTAGAGCCTTGTAGAACCTCTCGTGGAGCTCCTTCTCCTTCCATACAGTCTCCTGGTCGGAAATGCCCTGTACTGTGAGTACTTGCCATTGCTCTTTGGCCAAGGATAGAGGGATAAGCCCTTTACCACAACAAATGACGTCCCTATATAATGGATCATTCGATCTCGTCAGAAAGTAATTACGTAGGTTGCACACTTCGCGATTATGCATGGTAAGCGCGCTTAATAAGCCACGCCCACCATATTTCCGCGGCAAGTACAGCCAGCCTATGGGACGTCATAGTAGTGCGGACTTTTCTACACAGGGCATTAAGTTCAGTCTGAGTCCACCTAAGTATGCCAAAGGTATACATGAGTACAGGCATGACCCAACCGTTATATGCTTGTGTTTTATTCACACCGGACAAAAGGCAGTCAGCACTTTGGTCGAGCGTGCATGAAACACGTCGCAAACTGACTATTTCATACCAACCTCATCGGTACCGATGTTCTGTAACATACCCAGGTATCGGTATGTTTCAGCCTCGGAAAGGGTCCTTAAGTTGCCGGGCATAGGTAATAGTCTATGCCCTCAGAGTTAGCAACCCTTCCCCTTTCAACATGGAGGACCGCACACTTATCCGTTCCCAGCTCCATTCCAATAGAACTGCTAAATTCACAAGTGATATTTAGCAACTCATAAAGACATAAAGACATTTATTCCGAGACTTCAGATTACAATCACAAATTAATAAACAAAATTAAGACGAATAAGAATAAAATAAAAGAAATACAACAATTCATGACTTAATAATCGAAACAGATGAAGTGGCGGAAGGGACCGCCTCAGCATAAGCCGCGGGATAGCAACGCTGATTTTCAGTCGGCCCCATACGGTCCTACGGAGACCGTGCCATAAGTGTTGACATTAAGCGAGTAGTAGATACATATGATAATAACAACTGATGAATGTTAATAACAAAATGGAAAATACGTATTGTATAGTTGCGCTGAGCGTACATACATACATACATACATATACATAGATACGTTTAATAGGCTTTTTGTAATAAATAATACTATGTAATAGCATAATAAATAATATGTAAACGGAATATCAGTAGCTAACGTCTAACCTCTTAACAATACTCCTATTTATTAACTATGCCCTTCTGTTAGTTTATAAGGAGATATTTTAAGTGCTTTCTAAACATGCCTAATGTGTTTAGGTCACGCAGTGGAGGAGGTAAATTATTCCAACAATGGGAGGCTGCATACTTATAACAACCTCGAAAGGCTGAAGAAGAATGTCGCGGAGTACTGAGCCTATTATAGGATGAAGCGCGGGTGAGATACTTGCTATGCTCGCGAGACCAGTCTAACTTACTAAAAAAGATACTTTGGGTTTTTGTCTTTACGACGCCAAAAAGTGCACAAGCTAAGTGAAGTTTGCATCTGGCAGCCATTTTAAGGATATTATTGTCGTCAAGAAATGGGCTTACGTGACCTCTTGGTGGTACATCGAAGCAAAACCTCGCACAAGCATTTTGGACCTGTTGAATAAGGTGCGCGGTACGTGACAGTAAACAAGGGCCTTGTTTACTGTATAAACCGTATCAGCATAATTAAATTTTGATAGTACTAGGGTGTTCGATAGTCTTTTTCGTAATTCTATACTTAAGTGTTCACGCATTCTGTACAGGATTTTTAACCTATAAAAACAGTTCTTAACAATGTTTTATTATAATCTTGAAATCTGAGATCGGGGCTAATTATGATTCCTAAAGTACGTGCTAAATCAACTCTTTCTAATACCGTGCCTTTTATATACAGTGTTGGGACAAATTTATTTATTTTTTGAATCTGTTGTTTCGTTCCGCAAATTAAAAACTTTGTCTTTGATGGATGCAACACTAAACAGTTTCTTTCTGACCACTTTACTACTTTATCCAAATCCTCGTTGAGTTCATTAATAGCTTCTGTAGTATGACTAGGCTTAAAAGACTTATAAATCTGTGTGTCATCTGCAAATAAGTGATATTTACAATATTGGAAACAGTTACTAATGTCTGATGTATATAACGCGAAAAGTACGGGACCCAAAATCGATCCTTGCGGAACACCACGCGTGATCCTCTACGGAGAAGATACACAGTTTCGACCATTTAATTGAATTGTAATTTGCTGTGAACGTCCACTAAGGTAACTGTGAAACCATTTTATAGTCCTGGGGTCAAATCCGTAAAACGACATTTTGGACAAAAGTAAAGACGTATTTATGGTATCAAAAGCCCTATAATAATCTAATAGGACGAGTATAGTCCCCTGATCTGTATCTTGGGTCTCCATTATATTACCTACTACGTCAGATAGGGCAATAGCAGAACTTCGTCCCTTTCTGAAACCCGATTGAAGATCAGGCAGTATAGCATTATTTTCTAGATACGAGGGTGGATTGAAAAGTACTCGACCTAACCAAGAAAATAAACACATACTAAATCAGTTATATTTTTATTTTTCTACATAATCACCATCAAGTTCAATACACTTTTGCCACCTCCCCTTCCAAGCATTTAGACCGTTGAAAAAAAATGATTCTTCCTTAGAGTCAAAATATGCGTCTACAGCTGCTTTGACCTCGTCGTTTGTCAAAATCTTTTACCTCCCAAGTGCTTTTTTAGGTTATGGAACAGAAAGAAGTCTAATGGTGCCAGATCAGGTGAATACGGCGGATGCGGTAACAGTTCAAAGCCACAGTTGTGAATTTCAGCCATTGACTGTACTGACGTGTGAACACGGGCGTTATCTTGATGAAACAGGACTTTTCTTCTGAGCATTCCTCGACGTTTTTCTTTTATTTCCTCTCGTAAACGACGTAGTAAGGTGCAGTAGTAATCAGAGTTTATAGACTGACCCCTTTCAAGATAATCAATCATAATCACACCTTTCGAGTCCCAGAATACTGAAGCCATCACCTTATTTGCCGACAAAATCGACTTAGCCTTTTTAGGGGGTGGTGAACCAGGTCTTCTCCACTGTTTTGATTGTTGTTTTGTTTCTGGTGTACAGTAATGAACCCATGTTTCGTCCATAGTAACAAAACGATTCTTTTGCTTCTGATGATAGCCCCTTCTTATGGAGGTACTTAATGACGGCTGCTCGATTTGCTCCATTCGCGGAAATTATGTCCGATTACTTTGTTAATAAATTTATAAAATCACAACTAATTATCGCACACGTTTCGAACTTCACACAATGAACTAGTCTGAACTGAACTAAATAATGTGGGTAGATTTGATTTTTAGAATTGAATGGATCTGTGTTAGGCCGAGTACATTTCAATCCACCCTCGTATGAAATTAATTGTTTATACACAACTTTTTCTAATATTTTAGATATACAGGGTAGCAAACTTATGGGCCGTAAGTCTGTCACGGTAGCAGGATTGGCATTTTTTGGAAGAGGACGTATTAAGGCTAGTTTCCAGATGTCGTCAACTCGTTGTGCTCGTTTGTCACCCTATCCTATAAAAGAAAAAAAATGTAAATTCAAAATATGTAAGATCTGATATAGTTACGTTATAAGAACCTGGTATATTTGAAAAATGTGAATTAATAGTATCAGGATCCAATAAATGTGGCGATAGGTCGTATTCGTTTTTCGGTGGTAACGAGTACGCCTTTAGATTTGACCATAGCTTCTTTTGATTGCTGATATTATTATTAATGAACACTTTGTAATATGCTTTTTTCTCGCGGTATAGTGCGACATTTACTTGATGTTTTAATTGTTTATAATATTTTTATGGCTAAGCGACTGTGAACATCGATATTTGTTGCGTGCTTCATCGCGTAAACTCATCGTTAATTTTATGGTATTGGTTATCCAAGGGCAAGGGCATCCTTGAGTATAACTGTTTTAGTAGGTGAATGCAAGTCAAATAAATTTAGGACATAGCGATTAAATAAGTGTACCATTTCATTGACACTATCGGTACAGGTGGAGCCACGTGTCTAAGGTTGCCGAAGTCTAGTTCCCCGGTCGAACCTTAAACCTATTACGCGAGATATTAATCTAAGTGGACTGTATCTACAAAATGCTTCTATGCTTATATAACGACGACTATAGCATGCAGTACGATGCACTCGCTCTTCCCTAAAATGAACTATTGTTTGCCAAATCGATGGAAGGAATCCTGCTTGATTAGGAAAACACAAAATTGGAGCGGGTTAAAACAATTATATCAAGCAGGCTATTAGGAAAATGATGACTCACCGGGATATTTCTTCTATGCGGTCGAGCACTATAACTGCGACTTCTGGAACCTCTTCTGGACAGACACTCTGGGGCCCCAGAGATACGTCGGGAGAGAATCGGTGTGGTTTCAACGGCGAGCGCGGCGGGAAGAGGCTGCGCGTCGGTCGCGCGTGCCTTATATATCCTCGGTTCCGATGATTACGTGACATTCTAGAATCATCTTCTTTCCCCTCCCACCCCACCACCCCGATGTGTCGATAGGAGGATATGAATGATATCGTTTTTGGAAAGGGATAACCGACTTGGCACCTACCGTCAAATATAAAATAAATACGAATGGTTTTCCGCGCAACCATCTCCACCGCCCTTGAAGGATTTCCTTCAAAATTAACAAAACAACTAGAGCTAAGATCAGCTAACAAATAACTAACTAACGCTAAGATTACCTAAACTCAACTACAATTTTAATCTAGAAAGCTAATTTAAATTATGGAAGAGGCAAGGGGCACAAACGGACAACAGGACGTAGGTAAGACCCAACCGTGGTCTTAACGCGAGCTATCCTAATTACTCCGTCGGAACCGGGAAAGACCTCTTCGACAATTCCTAACGGCCAGTGGAGAGGCGGCGTATTCTCTTTGGTGAGCACAACTACAGTTCCTACAGCTAAAGGCTCAGTCGCTGTGTTCCATTTTTGCCGAGACTGCAAAGTATGCAAGTATTCCATCCTCCATCGTTTCAAAAACGATTGCACCGGTCTAATAATTTGTAGCGTGCGGAAATGCTAAGTCTGTTCTCATCCATATCTGCGGCGGGCAAATACTTTAAAGGCGTTAAGTTCAAAAAATGTGCTGGAGTTAGAGCCAGCGGTTCCGAGGGGTCACTAGACAACGTCCGACAAAGTGGGCGGCTATTCATTACGCATTCAATTTGAGCGAGCACCGTACTTAGCTCTTCGAAGGACAAAATTTGATCTCCTATTACTCGGTATAAGTGACTCTTTAGACTCTTAATATTAGTCTCCCAATTGCCCCCAAAATGACTCGCGGCTGGGACGTTCAGAGACCACTCAATGCGGTTTTCGGCTAGAATGTGAGCGAACTCCGAATTATAATACTTGCTAGCTAAGAGCTCATGTAGTTCCGATAGAATACGTTTTGCACCGACGTAGTTCGTACCGTTATCCGAATATAATTTACTTACAGGGCCTCTACGGGATAGAAATCTTTTAAATGCACCCTGCACATAAAGCCTGCTGTGCTTAGATCACCAACGAGTTCTATATGCACCGCTCGAGTAGTTAGACATACGAAAATGCAGATGTAAGCCTTTGTGGATCTTATACCACGCCCGCGAGTGAGCGTGACCTTAAACGGACCAGCGAAATCAGACCCGGTGTGCGTAAAGGGCTTTACCGATTGTATTACTCTACAAGATCTAAGTTCCGCCATTTCCGGAAATGGCTTGGGGCGTGCCCGAAAGCAAGCTATACATCTGTGCACCCGATTGCGTATTAAACTACGTGCAGAAAGAATCCAATAATTCTGACGCAAAATCGATATCAACAAGTCGGGGTCAGCGTGCGAGTTCAATTTATGGTGGTAATCGACTAATAAGTTCATGATATGGTCTTTACGCGGTAAAACTATAGGGTGCCGTTGGTCGAAACTCAACTGCGAGTTGGACAAGCGTCCACCTACCCTTACAATCCCATCCTGTAAAAATGGCTTAAGGCGTTGAAAGGCGCGACTACAAGCTCTATTCGATTGTAATCTTGTAATTTCTTCAGAGAAGTGCGCACGTTGAATTTCACGTAATATCGGCATAGTTGTAATCGGACGCTAAGACATACGAACGTCGCGGTAAAAGCTTCGCGAATCGACAAACGTAAATTACGCTACGCAATAATTTCGACCAAGAGGACAAGCGGTTCGCCAAAGCAATGATTGGAGAAACCTCGCTCGAAACGTTCGCCACTAGAGCGTGTCTCTTCTCTTCCGGCGGTTGTGATACTGACGAAGGTTCGAAATCGGTTATCGGCCATTGCGAGGGATCCAAGTGAACCCAAGAAGGTCCATGGAACCAAAGCGGGTGGTCCATTATTTGCATCGGGGTGAGTCCCCGGGATAGACAATCGGCAGGGTTTTCCGTACCGGACACGTGATAAAAGTTCCGCGTTTCTAACTCGTCTTGGATCTTGGCCACTCGGTTCGCGACAAACGTATCCCAACGGTGGGGTGAAGAATGAACCCAGCATAAGGCGACGGTGGAGTCGGAAAAGGCAAATATCCTTTCTATGTGAACTCTATCCCTACATGCGCTGATAACTGCGGTAATAAGCTTGGTGAGTACTAATATTGCGCAAAGCTCTAAGCGCGCCAGAGAGACAACCTTACGGGGGGGGACTCTCGACTTAGAACTAATGAGGCTAATCGAATTTCTACCATTATTCTGAACGTGGAAATATACAACGCCCCCGTAAGCCTTCTCGCTGACGTCTGCAAACCCAACGACCGTTATGACGCTATTTCTATCTACGTTTATATGACGCGGTATTTTAATTTCTCTTAGTAAAAGAAGTTCCTCTCTAAAACGCTGCCACAATCGAACAATGCTGTCAGGCGGCGAGTCATCCCAATCGCATTCAAATAACCAAAGTTGTTTAATCAAAAGCTTAGCGTATAATACCACCGGAGCTACGAAACCCATGACGTCCCATAATCTAGCAACGCATGACAGTATTGTGCGCTTTGTGCATTTCTCTACGGGCGGATTTACCTTAAGGCTAAACACGTCGGACTCTGGTGACCAACACAGACCGAGCACCTTGTGTGTATCGGAATCGTCGAATTCCTTTATCGCCGAAAGACGGTGTGATAGGGGGATTGTATCTAAAACCGGACGCGAATTACTAGTCCACTTCACAAGATCGAATTGACCCGATTTCATGAGTTTTATAACCTCGGCGGTGGTTAGAGTGGCCTCCTCCACGCTATCGACCGAGTACACAAAATCATCCATATATAATCCGCTCTCAATTGCCCTCTTAGCTTTAGGATAAGAGGGTCCTTCGTCGTGAGCGAGCTGTCTCACCGTGCGTAACGCATGAAATGGGCTCGACTTTAAACCAAAACAAACGCGGTTAAATTCAAACACCATTAGAGGTTCCTTTGGGTCGAAACGATATAAAATGCGTTGGAATCTACGGTCGCATTCATGGACCCCTATGCCAAGAAACATTTGGCGAATATCGGCGGATAGTGCTATACTAAACAAACGAAAATTGGCTATTATATTAAATAAACTGCCCTGTAAATTTTGCCCACTATAGAGGATATCGTTAAGCGACAGGTGAGTGCTAGTTTTAGCACTAGCGTCGAGCACTACACGTAACTTAGATGTAAGTTTGTCCTCCCTAATGACCCCGTGGTGTGGTATGAAATACGACGGTGTGTCTTCGTAGTTATCTAATTTCGAAGCCACAAGTGATATGTAACCTTCTCTTATATATTCATTAATGACGCCGTCGTAAGCTTCCTTTAACTGGGGTGAAGCGAGCATCCTACGCTCCAAGCTGTAGAAACGTTTTTCCGCCATTTGACGCGAATCGCCGAGAGATAAAACATCTCCTTTAAAGGGTAGCGCTACACTATATCTACCGTCGCAATCACGAAAGGTCGTGCGGACGTAAATTTCCTCGCATAACCTGTCATCTGAGCTAGCTATGGGTGGGACGTTCACTTCCTCCATCTCCCAAAATTTGCGGACTAACGACTCGAGCGGTTCGACAGCCATACCACAATAAGAGGTTGCCGAAATACTATCTATGATGGGGGCGGAGCCAATGATAACATAGCCCAATACGGTTTCTAGTGCGTAAGGCGCGGTATGCGAGGAGTTGCCCCTGACCTTATTGTTTAACAAAAGATGAGGGAAAAGCGATGCTTCAATGAGTATGTCTATGTTTCCAGTAACGGCGTAAGTGTCGTCCGCTAGAATCAAATTTTTAAATTCAATCATTGCCGAGGTGTCAACCGAAACGGTTGGCAACCGTTCAGTGACCCTATCTACTACTAGTGCATTTATATCAAAGTTAACATTACGATCTATCCGAGAATAAAATTTTAAATTTATATATCCCTGGGTAGCTTTACTAGTACCTCCGATGCCTTTGACTACAGGACATGAAAGTGACCTATTTATTACTAAGCCTAAGCGCTGACAACATTGTCGTGTTATAAAGCTATTTTGGGCTCCGCTGTCCAGCAGTGCACGGACGCTTTGTTCGTTTCCACGCGAATCCCTAACCAAAATACGAGCCGTACCCAGTAACACGGTTGAAGAAGGTTGTGCTCCCATATTTGCCAATGAGCACAGAGCGACATCACCAGGTCGACCGCTAGAATCGTTGACTTTAGTAGGGGTGAATTCCTTATCCGCTTTACTTGACGCCGCTATGTTGCTATTTTCAAAATGTAATAGCGTGTGATGTTTCCTGGCGCACTTGCTACATACGGAACTCGAATTGCATTTTGCAACTAAATGCTTATCACTTAAGCAGTTCAGACATAGGTTGTTTGTCTTTACTAATTTATAACGTTCGCTTGGTGAATATTTACGAAAAGTCGCACAATTATATAAATTACCGTGTTTATCTTTACATACGATACAAGTATGCTGAAGTGATGTTGACGTAGCGGTTACGTACGTTAACGACCCTGCTATTTTAGATGGTTGAGTCTGTCTACGGTCGACGCACCTTTTAATCTCCTGTTTAACGTTCGGAGAGCGCTGCATCACCTTTATTTGATCTCGCACGAACGATGCTAATGAATGAAAGGAAGGCATCTCCGAGCTACGATGCTCCATTTCAAACGCACGCACGGTGTCGGGGTCTAATTTCTTTAGTGCAATATGGAGAAACACCACGTCCATAAGGTCATTAAATTTTAAATTCTTAAGTGCAGCCACCGATGTCACAAATTTATCTAGAAACTGCTCTAAGCTGTTGATGTTCGCGGATGATATAGGTTTAAGATCGAATATCTGGTTCAAATATTCGGAAGCTAACATTCTCCTATCTTCATATTTAGTTTTAAGCGTTTCGAATATTAATAAGTAATTGTTTGCTGTAGGTGTAAAACCCGAGCAGATCGACTGTGCCCTGCTGCTAAGTTTACTAATTAAGTAATATAATTTTTCAGCGTCCGATAACGATGGGTTATTGTGTATATTGTTTTGAAAACTACTGAAGAAGAAGGGCCACGTCTTAATATCACCATTGAATACCGGAATATCTATTGGCGGCAACCTAATTGAGTCACGAGGACGTACCTGTAATTCCGGCTTTGCTTCGCTTTGAGATTGTAGGAGTTTTTCCGTTCTTTTCACGCGACACAACATATCTTCGAATGCCAGCAGCGGTTGGTAGTTCACTATGTATTTCGGGTCGATTTGTAATTCCAAATGATTAATTTGGTCTAATATTCTTTCATAATCCGTCCGCAAAGAATCCACCGTTTCAATTTCATTCAGAAAAGTTTCCCGCACCGCTTCTACATTAATGTACTTTACGTGATCGCTAATGCTTTGTATACGTGAAAAAAGTACGTCCCTCTTGGCATAAAGCGTTTTAATTTTAAATTCATTTCCACTAACTGCCATTTTAAATTATTATAGTGAAGTTATATTAATCACAATTAATCTCACACGCATAAACGATGGACGATGGACACTCGGTACGCCGTACGTAATTAAATCGAACACCTGTTACAGTCGAGGCGACGCGTTGCTCGCTAAAACTCAACATTTTTATCAAGATTGTCGGGTAAGCGTACCAAACGGTTGCTATCACACTGTTTCAATTTTAAAGCTTTAAATTTAACCAAATACGAGCGCTATGAAATAAACAATTCTGTTTGCGAGTGCGAAATCAAAATTTAAATTTAAACGAACACTATTTACACTATTTACGAACACTAATTATTCGACCAGAAAATGGTTGGATGACCACTAAACACCAGTGCAAATCCTGCCGAAGTGACCATAAAATGGTGGAGCCACGTGTCTAAGGTTGCCGAAGTCTAGTTCCCCGGTCGAACCTTAAACCTATTACGCGAAATATTAATCTAAGTGGACTGTATCTACAAAATACTTCTATGCTTATATAACGACGACTATAGCATGCAGTACGATGCACTCGCTCTTCCCTAAAATGAACTATTGTTTGCCAAATCGATGAAAGGAATCCTGCTTGATTAGGAAAACACAAAATTGGAGCGGGTTAAAACAATTATATCAAGCAGGCTATACTATTAGGAAAATGTTGACTCACCGGGATGTTTCTTCTATGCGGTCGAGCACTATAACTGCGACTTCTGGAACCTCTTCTGGACAGACACTCTGGGGCCCCAGAGATACGTCGGGAGAGAATCGGTGTGGTTTCAACGGCGAGCGCGGCGGGAAGAGGCTGCGCTTCGGTCGCGCGTGCCTTATATATCCTCGGTTCCGATGATTACGTGACATTCTAGAATCATCTTCTTTCCCCTCCCACCCCACCACCCCGATGTGTCGATAGGAGTGTATGAATGATATCGTTTTTGGAAAGGGATAACCGACTTGGCACCTACCGTCAAATATAAAATAAATACGAATGGTTTTCCGCGCAACCAGGTACAATTGATCACATCCCATGGGATTATCTGGAGGTCTCGTTCAAAATAATCAAGTAGGATATCATTTAAGGGGCGATATACTAACGTCCGAGGTAGTATTTTGTCTATTTCAAAATGTAACTCGCATGTAAGAAAGGCATGATTACCTAAGTCAGCTATATGATCAATTGTAACATTTCGTGTTGGCGCATCAGTACAGATAACATCAATTAGAGTTTGACTAGTTTCGATAAAATGTGTTGGCTTATCTATTAATTGTTTAATGCATAAGCATAAACACTCACGCCTATCACCCAGAGGGGTAGGCAGAGACCACTGACTTCCATTTAACACGATCCTGACATACCTCTTTCGCCTCCTTTACATCCATATATCTACGCATACATGCTCGTCGGTTAAGGGTACTTTTAACGTGGCCCATTCTCAAAATATCGCCAATTTGGTCGATAAACTTTTTTCTAGGGCGTCCCTTCCCGACTCTGCCCTTCACATCTGCCATATAAATTTGTTTTGTCACTCTTTCCTCATTCATTCTTTCTACATGACCAAACCACCAAAGCATTCTTTTCTTAATCCTGGTCGCAACATCATCTTCATCATATCCTTATCATATCTACCATCCCTGCTAAATACACATCCCAAATACACAAACTCATCCACTTGCTCAATTAACTCTCCTTCTATTCTTATTTCACATACCGTTTTGCTTTCCTCTCTTTCAAAAACCATCACTTTCGTCTTACTTGCGTTCACTTTCATTCCCCTTTCTTTTAATGCCCAGTTCATTAATGTAACTGTAGGTGTGCTGCGCACACACATGTAAACTTCGCAATGTTGTATTGTAACTATATTATGTAGTGAATAAGATTTTTCAACCAGTCACTAGCTGCCCGCCAACTGTATGGCACGTTCCGCTATAATAAATATATTAGTAAAAGATTTCATCTTTCATTATGGTCACCAATAGGCACCCATATGGAGTTAGCTCCTAAACTGGTGACCCCGACGTGATCAAGATGACCGAAGTGGTCTATGTGATGTTAATGCAGTAGTGGGCAATATTCGCGTGGTTGTGATCGGTGGACAATAGATATAGTAACATGAGTGCGCCGTTTCCGCCTACGTCACAGAACGTGCCGCCTGTTAACGTGCCACCCGTTCAAGACATCCAGCCACCTGCGCAACCGCCCATTATGGCGCCAGGTGTAGATGCAGTGTCCCTACAGTCTCGCCTCGCAGACTTTTGGACGGACCAGCCACGCGTATGGTTCGTACGCACGGAAGCTATCCTCGCACCTCAGAGGTTGAGTGATGAGGCGAAGTTTGACCTGGTCGTGTCTAAGCTAAGTAAGGAGGTTATCGCGCAAGTGACGGACATATTACTCAACCCGCCTCCTACCTACAAGTACGACGCACTCAAAGCTCGGCTACTCCACATCTATGAGGAGTCAATGTCGAGGCAGATCGAGAAGCTTATGAGCGAGCTAGAGCTGGGCGACCAGAAACCATCTCAGCTGCTTCGGCGGATGCGTGAGCTCGCTACTGACAAGGTTCCTGATGAAACCCTTCGCGTCTTGTGGCAGGGTCGTCTTCCGACACAAGTCCGAGCCGTGCTAACTGTGTCCGACTCCAAGGACCTGGACAACCTAGCAGCAGTTGCAGATAACGTCATGGAGGCTGTGCGGCCTTCCTATGCCGCCACCGCTACTTGCACCGTGCCAGCGCCAGCATCTACTACCGCCTATGACTTGGCCCTGTTGAGAGCTGAGGTGGCTAAAATAAAGGCTACCGTGGACCGGATCGATCAGCAGAGGTCGCGGTCCCGCGCCCCTGATCGCAACCGGCGTCGTTCACAGTCCAGGCGCCGTAGCAGTCCCTGCCGTCCCCGGAAGGAGAACTACTTATGCTTTTACCATTACAGGTTCCGAGAAAAGGCCAACAGGTGTACGAAGCCTTGCGCGTGGAAAACAACACAGCCAGAAAATTGAGCAGCGAGGTACAGTCCGAGGGTCTTCAGGTCTGTACCGTTTTTCCATTCAATCGTTTGTGTGTGTCAGACAGTAACTCCGGACTTAGATTTTTAGTTGACACCGGTGCCAATGTGTCTGTTTTACCAGCCGTGAGAAAAGATCGTCTAAATCAGTGTAGTGAATATAAATTATACGCAGCTAACGGCAATGAAATCGCAACTTACGGTACCAAGACAATAGTGTTAAACTTAAACTTACGCCGACCTTATCGTTGGGAATTCGTTGTAGCAGATGTCAAACAACCAATTTTGGGCGCCGATTTTTTAGCGTACCACAAACTATTAGTTGATTTAAACTCGCGTAAATTAATAGATAAAACTACAGAATTGAATGTTTCGGCATCTGTTGTCAGTGTATCTCAACCTAGTGTTAAAACTATTGATGTAAATCATCCATATCAGGATTTATTGTTAAAGTATCCGGACATCACTAAACCAGCGTCATTCCGAGAAACTGCGAAACACGATGTCGTCCACTATATCGAGACCTCTGGCCCGCCCGTGCACGCGAAAGCGCGCCCGTTGCCACCTGACAGGTATAAAAAAGTTAAAGAAGAATTTCGCATCATGCAAGAACTGGGCATCTGTCGTCCTTCAAAGAGCGCGTGGGCTAGTCCGCTCCATGTAGTTCCTAAAAAGAATGGAGATATAAGACCTTGTGGGGACTATCGCCAGCTGAATGCGATAACAAAGCCCGACAGATACCCGATTCCTCGCTTGAACGATTTTACTTTTATTCTTCCGGATAAAAAGATATTTTCAAAATTAGACATCAATAGAAGTTATCATTTTATACCTGTCGCACCAGGTGACGTGGAGAAAACCGCTATCATAACACCATTCGGACTTTTCGAGTTTCCTCGAATGACCTTCGGTTTGCGCGGAGCAGCACAAACCTTCCAGCGCTTTATGAACTCCATTTTACAAGGTCTTGATTTTGTTTTTTGTTATTTAGACGACTTACTTATAGCTAGTGACAACGAAGTTCAACACAGGCAACATTTAGAAATTATTTTTAAAAGGCTTAATAAATATGGAATTTCAATTAATTTGGCAAAATGTCGTTTCGGACAAACTAAACTAGAATTTTTAGGACACGAGATTAATACCGACGGCGTCAGGCCGTTGCAAGATAAGGTTCAGGCAATTGTGGAATTTTCGAAGCCGAAAACTGTCGCAGAACTAAGACGTTTTCTCGGTATGGTCAATTTTTATCGAGCTCATCTTCCCAACGCAACTTTATATCTAACAGAATTAAATAAATATCTTAAAAGCTCAAAGAAAAATGATAAGACTCCCATCGTCTGGACGGATAGTGCGAACGAAGCATTTACGCAATGTAAGGCAGGTCTCACACAGGCCGCTACATTGACGTACCCTAGAGTGGGTTCCGCACTCGCTTTAATGACTGATGCATCTAATACATGCGTGGGAGCAGTCTTGCAACAAAAGGAAGGAGATAGCTGGAAACCATTGGGCTATTTCTCAAAAAAATTGACCACCACCCAACAGCGATATAGCACATACGATCGCGAGTTGCTCGCTATATACTTAGCTATAAAACATTTTCGGAAATTATTTGAAGGGCAAGAAATAACCGTGTATACGGACCATAAACCTTTAACTTTTGCATTTCAAAAGGTAGGACGCGATGAAAGCGAAACGCCTCGGAGAACGAGACATTTAGCTTTCATAAGTGAGTTCACTACAAATATAAGACATATAACCGGTACGAATAACATCGTAGCTGACACCTTATCGCGCATCGAAGCCGTGACTATGCCAACTGCGTTGAATTTCGATGACATTGCAAATGAGCAGCGTAGCGACAGTTATATCATGAATGTTATGTCTGGTTTAAATACCGATAATATTTTGTTAAAGGAACTAGTTATACCTATGTTAAATAAGTCTATTTTTTGTGAGATGTCTACTGATACAGCTCGTCCGTACCTACCGGAAAAGTTTCGACGCCTAGCTTTTGATAGTTTACATAATTTGAGCCATCCTGGAATTCGTTCTACGCGAAAGATGTTAGCCAAAAAGTATTTCTGGCCTAGTATGAATCGTGATGTTTCTTTGTGGGCAAAAACGTGCATACAATGTCAACGTTCTAAAGTTAACAGACATACGGTATCGAATCTGACTAAGTTTCCGGAAGTAGAGCGTTTTGAGCATGTGCACGTCGATATCGTTGGCCCTCTTGAGATCTCACCAGATGGTTATAGATACTTACTCACGATAATCGATAGGAGGACCAGGTGGCCTGAAGCTTTTCCGTTACGAGACATTACGGCAGAAACTGTTGCCAAACATTTATATGAAGGTTGGATTTGTCGTTACGGTTGCCCGATAAAGTTAACTAGCGACCAAGGTCGCCAGTTTGAGAGTAGTCTTTTTAACCAGCTGTTAAAAATGTTGGGGGTTAATAGAATTCGAACTACTCCTTATCATCCGCAAAGCAATGGCGCAGTTGAACGTTGGCATCGTTCTTTAAAAACAGCACTTTCAGCTCGCCTGTCACATCGGTCCTGGGTGGAAGAGCTACCCACAGTATTACTTGGGCTTCGCGCGGCCGCCCGCAGTGACTCAGGGGTTAGCGCCGCCGAGTTAACGTTCGGACGAAACTTACGTCTACCGGGAGACTTTTATGACGGCTCTTCGAACAACCGTAACGTCAATGGTTATTGTTTAGTGGATAAGATTAGAGATACTATTCGTAGTTATAAGCCTACATCCGACGATTCACGTAACTGTCATAGTTTTTTTGTGCACAAGGACTTACGTAACTGTGAATATGTCTTTGTTAGGGACGATTCAATACGTAAACCTTTGAAACCACCCTACGACGGTCCATACCGCGTGATAAAAAAGGGGCTCAAAAGTTTACCTAATTCAATTACCCGATAGACAGGTACATATTTCTATCGACAGATTAAAGCCTGCATATGTATTAAAGGAATGTGATGGTAACGAAGCAACGCCACGCCAAAGTAACGCTGACAACGCAGCGGATGTGGCACCTGCGCATGTACGGTTTCCGTTACCACCGTCCACACCGCTGACGTCGTTGTTACCCGGCCCGAGCAACCCGATAACCGTGAAAACAACGCGAAGTGGTCGGATTGTTAAGTTACCTTCACGATTTATAAGCTAGTGTTAATATAAAATATATATTATACAATTACATGTCTAAATGATAATCAGGTTTAGTTACTATGGATGTGAAAGTATTATTTGCATTGTCAAGTGCACAATATTTTCATTCAGGATATTCAAGTTACATTATTTAAGTTGAATGTAATTGTAGAGGTATCGTGTTCAGTATTTTGCGTATACTGCACTTTCATATAGGTTCCAGGTAGCTAGTTTAGTTATAATGTATTTAATATAATTTCATTCGAAATACTTCCTTTGCGATAGCATTAGCGCGATAAGTTTTACGAATTTTACTATGGGTAATTTTCAAGAAAAACCAGTTATTGTTTCTCAGGCTCAAAATACTGTAGAGAATAAAGTGGATAATTTTCAAACATGGTTATATGTGATAGCCAGTTTTATGGGGGCGATAATCCTGTACACTATTTGGGTAAAGTTTAATAAGAAGTTCAAAAGCTGGCTTCGTCATCAGGTGTTAATGACAGGCGTTCCGATATCGGGCCAGAATATGGGTCAGATGATAGGTGCTTCTAGCACCAGTCTGCAGCATGTGCCCGCGCCCGCCGCGACCGCCACCCCTTTCGCGGGGGTCTCCGTACAGCCCTGCGCACAAGCGCATTAGCAAGTTTTTGTTGTTAGTTTTAAGTTTATATTCATTGTATAGTTTTAAGTTTTTTGTATTCATTTTTTTGTAAAGGGGGAAGTATTGTAGGTGTGCTGCGCACACACATGTAAACTTCGCAATGTTGTATTGTAACTATATTATGTAGTGAATAAGATTTTTCAACCAGTCACTAGCTGCCCGCCAACTGTATGGCACGTTCCGCTATAATAAATATATTAGTAAAAGATTTCATCTTTCATTATGGTCACCAATAGGCACCCATATGGAGTTAGCTCCTAAATAACCATCATTTGCAACTCAGCCGCCGATGACGCAAATATGACTTGATCATCGGCATACAAAAGGCATTTGACTGTTAACTCGCCCATTCTTAACTCACATTCTTCATCTTTCAAAGTTTGCAAACACCTGTCCATAAATAGGTTGAACAGCCAAGGGGAAGCCACACAGCCCTGTATGACACCCTTTCGGATGCCAAACCAGTCCGAGTAGACCTTATTGATCCTGACACAAGCACTAGAATCCCTATACAGAGACCTCAATACCTGTATCAAACCAGCGCTCAACCCATATGAGTTCAGTGTTTGCCATAACACACTACTGTCCACTCTGTCATAAGCCTTTTCCAAGTCCATGAACGCACAAAAAACTTTCTGGTTTTTAGCCAAAAACTTCTCCGCAATCATGCGCATGGAAAAGACTTGATCTGTACACCCCATTCCCTTTCTAAAACCCGCTTGCACATCCCAAATTTTTCCATCAGTTTCTTTCATAACTCTTTCAATTAACACCTTAGCGTACAGTTTACCCACAATACTAAGCAAGCTGATACCACGGTAGTTTTTTCAGTCCTGCTGTGACCCTTTTCCTTTATATATTGGTACTATAACTGCTTTACATCAGTCATCCGGTACCCGTTTTAATTCCCAACATAAATTAAACAAGGTGTACAGCAGGCCTGCCACCACTCCTTCTCCAGCCCTTAGCATCTTGAGTGATACTCTATCATATCCAGCTGCCTTACCTGCTTTCAAGCTTTTCATTGCTTTCATTATTTCATCTACACTTATCTCCATACCCCTTTCCACTTCTTTCGGAATTTCTTGTTCATTTAATTCAGACGACTCTTCACTCATAAACACGCTTTCAAAGTATTCCTTCCATCTGTTTAAATTCGAAACTTCATCATTCAGAATACATCCATTCTCGTCTCTTATAGCATTAATTATAGGCTGTTTTGTATTTCCCCTGGCAGTTCTTACGAGTTTCCAGAACATTTTGTATTAGCCTGGAAATTATCAGATATCCTTCTATCATTCTTATCCGTTCTTTCTTTCTTTTTCCTTTCAACTACTTCTTTTACTCTCTTATTTAGACGTCTAAATTCTGCCTTTTTTCTTTCAATCTCATCATTCATACCACCAGAATTACCAGTTTTAGTTGCTAGTAAATCTAACCATGCTTTCTTCTTTGATTCAACTTCCACCCGCACCTTATCATCCCACCACAACGTATTCCTTTTCCTTTCATTTGTTCTCTTACTTACACCACATACTTCTGTGTCTGCATCCACCAAACCTTTCTTAATATTATCCTACACAGTATTCAAGTCTAAATCATTCATACAAAACTCATTCAAACACCTAATATTTTCTCTCAGTCTACATTTATACTTCTCTTTCACATCTTCATCTTGTAACTTCTCTATTCTTATACGCTGTAACGCAGTGGTAGACAGAGATGTCCGATGCCGCCAACGCTTGAAAAGACCATTAATACGACATAAGACCAAGTAATGATCCATCCCTACGTTGGACGCCCGGTAAACCCTTGTATCTACTACTGCGTTCCTCATTTTTTCATCCACAATTACGAAATCTATCATGCTTCTATCATCACCTCTTTCCCATGTATACATATGAATCTTCTTATGATGAAAAAAAGTATTCGTCACAAAGAGATTCTTTTCAACACATACGGTGAGGAGGTCCTCACCATTCTCATTTATACTTTCATCACCAAACGTGCCCAATATCCTTTCATAACCAGACCTCTTCACCCCAACCCTTCCATTAAAGTCTCCTAACATAATAATATTTTCATTTTCCTTACATTTTGTCAACACCATCCTTACTATGTCCCAAAACTGCTCTCGAATATAAGTGGGCTTAGACATGTCTGGGGCGTACACCCCTAGCAAGAACAGTTTCTTTAAGCCCACTTTCATCATAATTGTTTAATATTAAAATAATTTATAAATTCCATAAAACGCTTGGTCTTCACATCTTCTGTGCCAATTAAATTAATATTAAAATCTCCCAAAATCAGAACATAATCGTGCGAAAATGTGCTAAGGCTGTCAGTAATAGCATCAAAAAATAATTCAACGCTAAGCCATGGTGGGCGGTAAGCCGTGCCTATCACAATTTTTTTTGAGTTTATATGCAGGGCTAGCCACATCTCTTCTACACAGTTGTGGTGAGGAGTAGATAATGTTCGGGCGTTGATTCCCTTTTTGAAGTAGAAGCCTACACCCCCTCCACGGCCACCGCACACAGAGTGTAGTCTCGGCACGTGACGTTGGCGGTAACCAGGTACGAGCGGAGCGCGCCCATCTTCGCCTTCCCGCAGCCAGGTCTCATTTATCGCCATGAGATCAACATCATGTTGACTCATGGCTACGAGGAATTCCTCGTGTTTCGTACCCAATGAACCCGCATTAAAGAAACCAACTTTTCATTCTTTAAACTTAATCATTGCTAACTGAATCACTACTAACGTTGGCCGAATAAAAAGATTTATCCATTGTTAACAGATAGTAATGAGGTAATAATGAGTATAAAATACCAAATACGGTTTTTCTAATTATAAGAAATATTATATATTGTAAATATAATCTTATAAATAAATAGTACATCTCAGGATTTACGTATAATAAATGAATATTATTAAGACATGATGTATGTTTACTTTGTGCACTAAACTGACAACACGTTACATATAAATTATATATTGACAAGACGTTATGTATAAATTTTGATAGATTACATTTATTATTATTGAATATTAAGGTTAATTCTTTCCGAGTGTTAAAATTATTTACGTTAAAAATATAAAAATAAAAATATGTGTGTTTATATATAAATACAAAATTAAAATTGTGTTTATGTAAGTAGAGTAAAAAACTTAAGGAACTGTTTACCACTAATGACCCGAAAAAATATAGTAAAAAAAATTGCGATTACTCACGGTATGAACACTTTTGTCAGACACACAAATACTAACGAGACAATGAAAATTACTGATTTACATAAACCAAAATAGGCTGAATTAAAACTTAACAATAAACCCTTTGAAAAGCAATATATTATATTAAGTTGATGTATAGTAATATTTATACACTTACTGTATGTAGTTGTTATTATGGAGACTAACTTATTATTATTCGCACCATAATTCTACGTGGTCCCAAACGAGCTTGATTAAAACTACTTTTACGGATTTTATCGCGTTTATTTTTACTTTTTATTTACTTTTATTTTTAATTCCCGACGTTTCGGGCGCTTTCCAGCACCCATGGTCACGGGGGACTGAGATGACTGACGTCCCGATGTCATTGTTAAACCCGGAGTACCTTCAGCTTTTTTAATTATTGTTTATGGTCCGATCTATGCAAAATGAACTGACTATGTCTTGAGGTCTTGCAGTGGTATGCTTGGGTTTAGTTTTAATTTTATTGATTATAGGATCCCAAGCAGGTGGTAGTACCCAGCCTCCTTCTCTATTGAAATTAGGATGTTTTTTAATTTCAATAGCCTCACGTATCATCCTTGGTAGGAATCGGTATTCTTTCGCGAGGATTTGTGGTCTATCAAATCTGATATAATGGTTGGGTCCGTCTAGGATATGATCACAAACTGCAGACTTCCCGGAACGTTGATGCTTCACATCAGCTATATGTTCTTTTACGCGGGTCCTAATTGATCTTTTTGTTTGTCCTATATAAGAGAGACCACATTCACAATCAAGCTTGTACACTCCTGCATCTTGTAGAGGAATATGACACTTGACGGATGGTAGGAACTGACTAATCTTCTTCGGCGGCTTGTAGAATGTTCTAATAGAAGCTCGCTTCAAGATATAGCCAATCTTGTCTGTGACACCTCTGACATAGGGTAGTACAGCAGGCACACGCTCGACTGTGGCCAGCTTCACTCGGTCACTGTGACGTAGGCGCGGGACCCGAAGCTTGTTGTCGTGCAGAACTTGCTTGACGTGCTGAAGCTCGGCGGCCAGGTATTTGTTGTCACAGATCCCTCGTGCTCTGTGTAAAAAGTCTTTGCCAGGGATCTGTCTGCCAGTAAGAGCCAACTGTCAAAGCTGAAGACTGAGTGTGGCAGTATCGTTTCCGGGACACCTGAGATTTTGACTGAGATTGAGAGGTTCTATGGGCAGCTGTACACATCATCGTTGGAGCCACACGCAAGTGTGAGTAACGATCCAAGAGCAAGTCTTATCCGACACTATTCCGATGATATTCCGGACGTCAGTCTAAGCGAGAATATAATGGCTCTCCAGCACCTTAAAAACGGCAGGGCCCCAGGCGAGGACGGAATTACAGCGGAGCTTCTGAAAGCGGGTGGAACACCGGTACTTGAAGTCCTTCAGAAGCTCTTCAACTCCGTTCTCCATGGTGGCACTACTCCAGAGGCGTGGAGCAGAAGTGCGGTAGTCTTGTTTTTTAAGAAAGGCGACAACGCTCTCTTGAAGAACAACAGAACGATTTCCCTTCTGAGCCGCGTCTACGTGCTGTTTTCGAGAGTCATTACGAATCGTCTCGCACACAGACTCGACGACTTCCAGCCTCCCGAACAAGCCGGTTTCCGAAAAGGCTTCAGTACCATAGACCACATACATATCCTGCGGCAGATTGTACAGAAGACCGAAGAGTACAATCTGCCACTTTGCCTGGCGTATGTGGACTATGAGAAAGCCTTTGATTCAGTCGAAATTTGGGCGGTGCTACAGTCCCTTCAGCGGTGCCAAGTTGACTGTCAGTATATCGAAGTACTGAAGTGTTTTTACAGTAGGGCTACGATGGCTATCCGAGTACAGAACCAGAGCTCTAAACCTATCCAACTGCAGAGAGGTGTAAAACAGGGTGACGTTATTTCCCCGAAACTCTTCACCGCTGCGTTGGAAGACGTTTTCAAGCTAGTGGACTGGAAAGGATACGGTATTAACATCAATGGCGAGTACATCACTCACCTTCGATTTGCCGACGATATAGTCCTTATGGCAGAATCGCTGGAGGACTTAAGCACTATGCTCAATGACCTCAATAGTGCCTCCCAACGGATAGGTCTTAAGATGAACATGGACAAAACAAAGATCATATTTAATGTCCATGTCACACCTATGTCGGTAGTTGTTGGGAGCACTATGCTCGAAGTTGTTGACGAGTACGTTTACCTGGGACAAATAGCCCGACTAGGTAAGTCCAACTTCGACCGAGAGGTCAATCGACGGATTCAACTCGGCTGGGCAGCGTTCGGGAAATTACGATACATCTTCTCGTCAGGTATACCTCAATCTCTGAAAACTAAAGTGTATAACCAGTGCATGTTGCCAGTAATGACTTACGGATCTGAGACGTGGTCCTTCACCGCTGGCCGTATGAGGACGCTCAAGGTCGCTCAGCGAGCTATGGAGAGAGCTATGCTCGGAGTTTCTCTGCGTGATAGACTCAGAAATGAGGATATCCGCAGTAAAACCAGAGTGACCGATATAGCCCAACGTATCAGTAAGCTGAAGTGGCAATGGGCCGGCCATATAGCTCGAAGGACCGATAACCGGTGGGGAAGAAAGGTTCTCGAGTGGCAGCCTCGTACCGGTAGGCGTAGTGTAGGGCGACCCCCCACTAGATGGAGTGACGACCTGGTAAGTTATGCAGGAAGTCGATGGGTACAGGTGGCTCAGGACCGTGCTTTATGGCATTACTTGGGGGAGGCCTATGTTCAGCAGTGGACTTGTGAAGGGCTGTAGTGATGATGATGATGAACTTTCTAGCACATAGTATCACAGTGTTAATGGCTACTTAAATAAATAAATAAAAAGTATTTATTTGCCACACAAAAATACAATGTTAAAATTTAAATAGAGAGCCTAATAATTATAATATAAATATAATAATAACTTTTTAGTTGTGACAAAACGGTCTGTGACTCAGTTGTAACGGGAAACCCATTACTCCTGCTATTCTGCCACAGCCTTTGCGCATAATTCATACAGGGTCTTAGGCAATTGATGAAACACACGTATCAACAATAAGAAAGTAAAAATAAAAATAAAACAATTAATAAATTATACCTTCTAAATACTCTCTATGCTGGGAGATGCACCGGCGGTGTTAACTGAGCCATCTATCCCTGTCGCACCTATGCACTATCCAAATAGAGTGCGTAGCGAGAGTGTCCGGAGCGAAAATGATATTATAAGGCAGGGCACTGTGAACAATGAAGCGCTCGCGCATCGTGTAACCGATGAGGTGACGTCACGGCGCAGTGTTATACCGGCGGCGGCGGTTGATTTGAATGAAAGTGGTTTGCAGAATGATAGTGAAGGGGAGTGGGTTCGTATAGTGAGGCGTCGAGGAACACGTACATCGCGTTTCAAAGGTGAGAGAGGTACAGCGATGACAGACTCGACTTCGAGATTGAAAGCAGCGGACACACAAATCCCGTTGTATATATATATAATGTCTCAAAAGAAAATACTGAACATGATGTAGCGGAATATATACAACAAAAGACTCAGATAAGAATAGTGCCAGAAAAGATAAATATGAAATCTTCTAGGGACTATAGTTCCTTTAAGTTTTTGATACCTAGGAGCAAACTGTCGTTATTTAGTAATAAAGAATTATGGCCGGAGGGCATATTTTTCAGGCGTTATATATTTTTTAGGCATGCAAGAAAGGCAAATGTAAATCGAGATAAGGATCGAAATATTAATGGACCAACACAAAACTAATGATAAAAATAAATGTCACACGTTGAAATTAGTCAGTTTCAATTGTAAGTCCCTGAAGCGGTCGGTTGATTGTGTGAGAAGCTTATGCGAGGGAGCGTCGGTGGTCGCTATTCAAGAGACCTGGCTGATGGATTTTGACCTTCCATACCTTGGCACTGTACACAAAGACTTCGAAGCAGGTACAACGGTTGTAGACACAAGCGCCGGCATTTTGCGCGGCCGTCCACACGGAGGCGTCGCGCTATTATGGCGTAGAAATATGTTTTCATCCGTGTCAGTAGTGAAATGTAACAGTGTGAGATTGTGTGCGATCAAATGCCAGCTTCGTGGGTATACTATGCTAATTTTCTCGGTTTATATGCCTACTGACTGCACCAATAATCTTTTCGAGTTCACAGAGTGCCTAAGTGAAATTAATGCAATTGTCGAGGACTGCGGAATTAATATTGTTTTTATCTTAGGCGATTTTAACGCACATCCTGGAGAGTTATTTTTTAATGAATTGTCTCAGTTTTGTAGCGAGCAGGCGTGGGTATGTTCTGATTATGAATTTTTATCTAATAATACTGATGTATATACATATATTTGTGATAGTCACGGCTGCTCGCGCTGGTTAGACCATTGCCTTACAACTAGTACGGCTAGCAAATATATTGACAGCATACATGTTAAAACCAATGTGACATGGTCTGATCATTATCCTCTGGAAGTTTACTGTAAATTCAACTTAGTCCGACCTCAAGTGAAGTCAGCTCAGTACACGGCGGATAATAAGGTAATCTGGGGTCACAGAGATAGTGATCAGATAAAACTGTATGCTGAATTTTGTAATAGCAGGCTAAGGCTACTTGACTTTCCGGCGGAATTGAGGGATTGTTCTGATAAGATGTGTGACAAACCGGAACACAACTTAGTCATAGAGAAATTGTATGACGATATTACATCTATATTGCTGGATGCTGCGAGTTACAGCCATAAATGTTTAAAACGAAATAAGAAAGGCTACATCACAGGGTGGAATAGACATGTGAGACCGGCGCATATAAAGGCTCGTCTCTGCTTTCAAACCTGGGTTTGGGCAGGGCGGCCGACATGTGGAGCTCTGTATGAGGATATGCGAGACTCGCGCAGGGTTTTTAAGAGCAAGCTTAAGTGGTGCCAAGACAATGCGGAACAAATCAAGATGGACATATTGGCAATGTCATGTGAGGCGAAGAAATTCGGAGAGTTCTGGCAGCAAACGAAAGGCCTGAATGCTCGGGTGCCTCTTCCAGCAGAAGTGGGTGGCATAACTGGAAGTGAAAACATTGCCAATATGTTCAAGGCTCAGTTTAAAGTGGATCCTAGTGTAACGGTTCCCCCCCCCTCATAATAATAAATATATAAAAATACTAACTGTATTATATTCCCCTTTACATAATAAATATATATATGTGACCAGGATAAATAAAATATGTTTTGATCTTTCTAAATGATCTTTCAAAAGGTTTATTAATAGGCCGGTTTTAATATTTTGGCGTGATCGTCTTAGTTAGAACCCTTATTTACGTTGTGTTTGTTTAGTAACTTAGTTCTTTTAAGTGTCCTTTGGAAGAATGAATATTCACTAGAGCAATTGAAAGCTGTTGGTAGTGCCTTATAAGCTAAGTGAACCCCGTTCACGAAGACAGGGCTCGAGAAAGGTTAAGAACGTAAAACGTCTTTATTCCACTTGTATCAGGTTGACATTATTAATTTATTATTATTTATCCCTTCCCGCTTGGAAAAGGCTCACAATATATTTATACAAAAATACCCGATACAAGGGCTTCGCTCTCCTACATTTATTTAAAAAAATGTAGGGGAGGTACACGGCCCCACACACGCCGTGCACGGTGAGCGCCAACCATTTTGATGCACTCCCCCCGAAGGGAAAGCTAATTCGGGAACTGGACCGTTGTCCACAGCAAAATAACTGGCGAACCAGTAAAAGAGGCTTGGCCCCTTGCTAGTGCGTAAGCACACACATCGACAGAAGTCGCGCATGTCAATGCGTGTAAACGCCAAACAGAATACGAACGAATCCAGCCACAGTGAATGTACGTCACACGGTTTAGGCAAATAGGCACACTGGCCGTAAACCCTCCGTGAGCGCCACCACCTGCCAGACCGCCGCTCCTGCAGACGTGATGTAAGTGTATGGCATCACCACCAATTGCATGATCAGCACGGCTACTAGCCGCAGAGCGTGTCATGAGTCTACCGCTCACCTCAAGGGAATGGGGTCCCACGTTGTGCGGCTTTCGGCCGCAGCCTTGAGAGTCTCCTCAGATCCTCCCGCCAGCTACCACCCGCATGAGGTCGACACATATGCTCCACCAACCAATACAACGGCAGATATAGCCAAAAGGCACTTATAAGATAAGAGTAATAATTCGCCATCAGAAAGGGTTTGTGTCACTGACGTTGAGTAAATGCATTTTCGATCATGTTTGTCTCACCCACCAACAAGTTGCCTTCAATCATTCAAAGGTGGGAAAGTTACAGAGATATAATATTACGTTGTTATATAAAACATCGTGGAGGGCAGACAGTCTGCAGCCCCGCAATGAAGGGACCCGACTTGGGCAAAGCTACTTAGGTGTGAGTCAAACCAAGACGCAGAGAGCGCCATTGAGAATAGCGTCCCACCAAGCAACCATCGCAGAGACGCAATGCTGCAGAACGCAACAAGCATCAATACGACTATCGTCGGGCTTACACCATCCCAAGGTCCCCCATACATCCCAGCAGACATTACCACCCGCATACCTCCATCGACCAGAACCACAAGAGAGCGTCGAATCAGGCGCAGCACACCCGCAGATCCATCACAAGACGCAATACCGCAAGTAGCAGTAAGCATCAAAGCAACTATCATACGGGTGGCGCCCCCCTCACAACACACCCACATGACTCTTATCGACTTTGGTAACAAAGTTGGTATTGTTGTTATATAAAAAATATCACCAACGTATCATAGTAGCACACTACTAAGACGCCAATGAACAAAACTCCACGTATCATAGCGCTAATGCACTAAGACATGAAGTTGAATATGCCTGTTACACTTAAAAGTGCTACCATACACACTCATCATCCCCATCCGAAAGATAGACGACACATCGCTATGTGCAACGACATCGCCCACAAACGGTATGGGTGTGCGATGTCCACGAGGGAAAGCCGTATTGCTACAACAAACCCGCTTACCACCAGCACTAAGATGTTAATTGTATACCTCCATCGACCAGAACCACAAGAATGCATCGAATCAGGCGCAGCACACCCGCAGGTCCATCACAAGACGCAATACCGCTAGTAGCAGTAAGCATCAATGCAACTATCATACGGGTGGCGCACCCTCACAACACACCCACATGAATCCTATCGATTTTGGCAAAAAAAAGTTTTTATTGTTGTTATATAAAAAATATCACCAACGTATCATAGTAGCACACTACTAAGACGCCAGTGGACAAAACTCCATGTATCATAGCGCTAATGCACTAAGACATGAAGTTGAGTATGACTGTTACACTTAAAAGTGCTACCAAACACACTCATCATCCCAATCCGAAAGATAGACGACACATCGCTATGTGCAACGACATCGCCCAAAAAAGGTTTGGGTGTGCGATGTCCACGGGAAAGCCGTATTGCTACAACAAACCCGCTTACCACCGGCACTAAGATGATATGTCTAGGACACATCGGTTAGCGAGTCCAAGTTTACCTCGGACCAATTGCTCGTGAAGCAGCACACACGCCACCATAGTATTCCTTTTCAAGTCCCTAATAAGGACTAGTCATTTTGCTACAGTACTAGGAGCAGTCAGTCACCCGACCACCCCATACAATGCTTATGCATCAAGGAGACCTCCCATAATATTGCTTTTGTATCATAGACCTTACTTTCATAAGTCATGTATATATAGGATTCGAACCCACGACCCTACTATTGTAATGCATATTAATCATAGAGACCTTCTATAGTATTGCTTTTGTATCATAGACCTTACTTTCATAAGTCATTCATATATAGGATTCGAACCCACGGCCCTACTATTGTAATGCATATTAATCATAGAGACCTTCTATAGTATTGCTTTTGGATCATAGACCTTACTTTCATAAGTCATTAATATATAGGGTTCGAACCCACGACCCTACTATTGTAATGCAAATTCATCATGGAGACCTTCTTTAGTATTGCTTTTGTATCATTGAGTTTAATATCATAAGTCCCTAATATAGGACTAGTCATTGTGCTACAGTACTTCAGGCAGTCGGGCTCCCGACCACCCCATATATATGTACAACTGCAGGTATGTACCTCCGACAGCTTCCTCCATACAAGACATCTATACGTGAACACCTTCCATAACTTAGGAAAATTTTCTTTAATACATGAACTCCTTCAACAACTTAGGAAATTTCATCTATACGTGAACTCCTTCCACAACTTAGAAAAAATTTTCTTTTATACACGAACACCTCCCATGACTTAAACAATTTTTAACAAATTTTCTAATAATCTTATAAACGTTATTTAACTTAATTTTATAATATTTTTTGACTTGTATTTCTATTATTTATCTTATTTTAAATATTTTTTTCAAGTTTTTAAATAAATTTATTTATTACGAAAAACAATAATTTTGCCTTTATTTACTATGTTATTGGGATAATGTCTTAAATATATTAAGTTTATGTTTATTAATTTAACTTAATTGCTTAATATATATCTTTTAAGACTATTTTTGACGCCCCTTTATATTGAATTTAATTATTAATAATAATATTGGGCCGTCACACTAGCAAGATAGTTTGTAGTTTGGACGACGGTGAGGACATCGTGAACTCGGGGATTAGCCCCTTGCGTTTCACTTTCAAGGAAGTGAATGATGCAATTAGAAACATGAAACGTGGTAAGTCGCCGGGACACGATGGCCTCAGCGTTGAACATTTGAGATATGCGGGTGTGCACATTGCCAGAGTCCTCAAGCTACTGTACAATCTTTGTGTAAGCCACAGTTACCTTCCAGAGGCTATGATGAGAACAGTGGTAGTGCCTATTATTAAAAACAGGACGGGCGATGCGGCGGACAGATCCAATTATAGGCCGATATCCTTGGCAACAATAACAGCTAAAGTCCTCGACAGTCTGCTTGACGCGCAGTTACGTAAATCTTTCCAAGTACACGATGCGCAGTTTGGTTTTAGACCGGAACTTTCAACAGAGAGCGCAATACTGTGCCTCAAGCAGACTGTGCGGTATTACACTGATAGAAAAACACCGGTATATGCTTGCTTTTTGGATCTGTCTAAAGCGTTTGATCGAGTGCTATACAAAATCTTGTGGCAAAAGCTTAGGAACGAAACCAGTTTAAAGCCTGAGCTAATCGCTTTGTTCGAGTATTGGTATGGTAACCAGAAAAATGTGGTGAGATGGGATGATGCGTTGAGCGAAGATTATAGCCTGGGGTGTGGAGTACGGCAGGGAGGGCTGACGTCACCTAGGCTGTTCAATTTGTATGTAAATCAACTGATTGTGAGCCTCAGTAGAGCTGGTGTCGGTTGTTCGGTAGATGGGGTCAGTATAAACAACATTAGTTATGCTGACGACATGGTTCTGTTGAGCCCCTCAATCAGTGGTCTTAGGCGATTAATACAAATTTGTGAAGGGTATGCTAAGGTACATGGACTCAGTTACAACTCCAACAAAAGTGAGTTTCTTGTGTTCAAGGGGAAAAATAAGATATTACATATTGAAACCCACCTTTCAACTATGTGGGTGTCCCCTTGAACAGGTTACTGAGTTCAGGTACCTTTGCCATATAGTAACCGACAGCCTGGAGGATGACAGCGACATTGAACGCGAGCGCCGGGCGCTGGCGGTGAGAGGCAACATGTTGGCCCGCAGATTTGCACGGTGTACAAAGCAGGTTAAGATAACGTTGTTTAAAGCTTACTGCCAATCGTTCTACACGTGCAGTCTGTGGACGGGCTATTCGCAGCGGACCTACGGCGCCCTGAGAGTGCTATACAACAATGTGCTGAGGGCGGTGTTGAGGAAGCCGCGAAACTGCAGTGCGTCGGCAATGTTTGCGGACAGTCGTGTGGATGACTTCTACGCGATTGTGCGAAAGCGTGCCGCGTCCATGATGAGCAGGCTTGTGAGAAGCACTAACACCCTCCTCAGCGCGTTGGCCTCTAAGCTAGACAGCCCTCTCTGGAGGAGCTGGAATGATGTGCACACCGGCACTAGGCCTCAGCGCCCACGCTGGTGCTGAATAGGTTAAGGTAGATTAAGGACTAACATAGCATAAGTAATAGTCACTAACACATTTTGTATTAACACAGTTATATAAGTTAATTGTTTACTAACACATTTTTATATGGACTATGGTCTGAATTAAAAATATATTATTATTATTATTGTTATGGGGTATCTATATAGTTTTCTCATCTGGTTGGGATCTATAAATATATATTTATAAATGAAAATGAAAAGATAAACATACAAAAATATCAATAAAATAAAATAAATATAAAAATACATAAATAAATAAAAGCCCAACCAGATGGAAGCCCTCGGCAGGGGAGACCAAACGGCCGAGGGTTAGGGGGAAAGGGAAAGAAACCGGCGGACGATGCGGGCGGTATCGAGGAGCACCGCCTTCTGCATTTGAACCTGGAGCGGTCCGCCACGTAGTCCCAGCCGCCTCAGATGACCCGAGAGGCTGACTGGGATTAGCCCGTTTGCAGAGACGACTACAGGAATAATTTCGGTCGGCAGACCACCCCACATGTCGGTCACCTCGTGAGCCAGGTCCAGATATTTTGTTTGCTTGTCTGTTTCGGCTTTCACGAGGTTCTCGTCATACGGAATGGTAATGTCGACCAAAAATATCCTTGACTGTGCCCGGTCCATCAGCACAATATCAGGCTTATTCGCAAGAATAGTCCTGTCTGTGATGATGGCCCGGTCCCAATAGAGCCTGGCGCGATCATTTTCGAGCACGGCTTCCGGCAAGTACTTGTAGTACGGCAATTTCCGGTCCACGAGACCGTATTTCAGAGCGAGCTCCTGGTGTAGAATTCTGGCTACTAGGTTGTGCCTGTGCAAGTACTCAGAGTTAGAAAGCGCCGAACAACCGGAGATAACATGCCTAAGTGACTCACCGGGATGGCGACAAGCTCGACAGATGTCGACGGTGCCATCCTTTAGGATGTATCTCCGATAGTTGTTGGTCTTAATAACCTGATCCTGTATTGCACAGACAAAACCCTCGGTTTCCCCGAAGAGATCACCAAAGCGTAGCCAGTGGAGGGAGGCTACTGTGTCTACGAAAGGCTCTTGTAGAGCCTTGTAGAACCTCCCGTGGAGCTCCTTCTCCTTCCATACGGTCTCTCGGTCGGAAATGCTCTGCACTGCCGGGTCTTGCCATTGCTCGTTGGCTAAGGATAGAGGGTAAGTCCTTTATCACAAGAAATGACGTCCATATAGAATGGATCATCCGATCTCGCCAGGAAGTAATCACGGAGGCTGCACACTTCGCGATTATGCATGGTGAGCGCGCTCAAGAAGCCACGACCACCATGCTTCCGCGACAAGTACAACCTCATTACCGACGATCTCGGATGATGCATCCTATGGGACGTCATGGTAGTGCGGACTTTTCTATCCAGGGCGTTAAGTTCAGTCTGAGTCCACCTGAGTATGCCAAAGGTATACATGAGGACAGGCATGACCCAGCCGTTATATGCGTGTGCCTTATTCACACCGGACAAAAGGCTGTTAAGCACTTTGGTCAAGCGTGCATAAAACACGTCGCAAACTGACTGTTTCATACCAGTCTCATCGATACCGATGTTTTGTGACATACCCAGGTATCGGTATGTTTCAGCCTCAGAAAGGGTCCTTAAGTTGACGGGCATAGATAAGTCTACGTCCTCAGAGTTAGCAACCCTTCCCCTTTCAACATGGAGGACCGCACACTTATCCGTCCCAAGCTCCATTCCAATGGAATTGCTAAATTCACAAGTGATGTTTAGCAATTCCATAAGATGGGAGCGACTGGAGGCGAATAACTTGAGGTCATCCATATAGAAAAGGTGGGTCACTTTTGTCCCTCCTCTCCGTAGCTGAAATCCCCTCCCGGAGCCCTCCAGTAAGGTACTGAGAGGGGTCAGAGAGAGGCAGAACCAGATTGGACTCAGACAATCGCCCTGGAAGATACCCCTTCTTATCCTTATGTGGTTGTCCGCAGCCAACATCCGCTCGCCCAGAAGACAGAGGATCGTACTCCACTGCCCCATACACTGCTCAAGGAAGTCTCTAACTGTACAGTCTATCTTGTACAGCTCGAGGACTCTCTTTAGCCATGTATGGGGCACCGAGTCGAATGCCTTTCTGTAGTCTATCCAGGCGGCGGAGAAGTTCCGACGGTTGCGTTTCACCACTTTGCCAATGACCGCGTCAATGAGGAGTGGTTCCTTGGTTCCACGACCACCGCCCCGACATCCATTTTGAGTGGGCGACATCACCTGATTTGAGTCCAGGTGACAAGTGATTCTCGCGCTCAAAATGGATGTTAGTGTCTTCGCTTTATTATTATTATAAGCATCGTCTTTTTGCTGAGCTGGAGCCATCTTTAACCGTCACAGAGCAAAACCTGGCAGACCGAGTTCGGTATATCTTGCGCTCAAATATATTTGATGTCGCCGAACTCGAACGGCTACGACGTGAGGCTGTTCCCTCGTCGGATGAGAATGCTACGGCTGAGGATGCGGCGCCACAAATGGTAGAGCAACCCGCAAACGTGGATGCCGCCGTGAATACCCCAGTTGTGGTTGATTCAAACGATGATGGAACAGTCGCCCAGGAACTGGAATTAGAGCATATGAGGAGTACATTGGAAGAGGCGATTGTGGAAACGCGCAGTACGCCTCTCGAAAATCGACCGCGACTTCCCCGCATAGCCCTAAGCAAGCGGAATCGGGCTGTCGTGAGGGCTCTGAACCCAATGCTGGTGACCTATTTGGAAGCCAGCCGGGACCTTTGCGAGACGGACTCAATTTTTTTGGCGCCGCGCTGGCAGTCTGCCGTATCATAGACGCCAAGGTTTCCACGGCTGGACGCGCTACTGGCCATAGTAGCGCTATCCCAGCATGGAGAAGAAGAATTGTGGAACGTATCGCAAAGGCTAGAGCTCTCATCGGCAGACTGATATGCTTCAGATCAGGCAACAACAGGCCAAGAATTGTGCGCACCGTCAGGATGGCGTTTGCTGGGACAAATGTCAGTTTGTCCCAGCCGGATATAACGCAAAAACTGACGGAGCGCATAGATGATCTGAAGCAGAGAATCGCTGCTTGGGGAAAGCGGATTCGGCGATATACCGAGAGGTCGACACGGTTCAACCAGAATCGTCTCTTCCAGAGTGATCAGAAGAGGCTCTATGAATCATTGGAGCGACCAATGGTAAGTGGAACGGGTCCAGCACCAAATCAGGCCGACACTGTAGCATTCTGGCGCGGCCTGTGGTTAGAGCCCGTAAACCACAGCGAGGGCCCTTGGACGGAAGTTGTGGCGAGTCAGTGTGCGGGTATTACGCCCATGGACCCCGTCATCATAACGCCGGATGACGTAGCTGAGGCGGTCCGTAGGGCCCCGAACTGGAAAAGTCCGGGGTTTGACGGGCTGCATCACTACTGGCTGAAGGGGTTCATGGTGTGTCACTCTGTGCTTGCCCGACAGTTTCAAGAGGCTCTCAACCAGAAGTCGCTCCCAAGCCTCTTCACTACTGGGATCACTCATTTGGTTCCTAAAGACCAGGGTACCACAGACCCGAGCAAATACCGCCCCATCACGTGTCCCACGTCGTATTTAGTTATTATTATTATTATTAAAATGCCATTACTGACTAAATAAGGTGAAATCCTATCCCTTTTCGGTATATTAAAACCAAAACGCATACATGCGTTCTGCACTCTCTGCACATTATAATTAAATAAAATATAAAATAATATAATAACATAATAAAATTTATAATGTGGGACCAAGTATTGAACCCTGGATAACACCTTTATTAAGGGGGAGCCTGTTGGAGACATTTAGAACTCCTTGGCTATTCAAACATTGCACTTTTTGGCAGCGATTATCGAAATAAGATTGAAACCAGGTGCAGGCCGATTCTGTGAAACCATAGTATTTTAATTTTGCCAATAGAATAGATATATCAACACAATCGAAAGCGCGGCTGAAGTCTAGCAAAACCATAAGTGTTTCCTTACCCTCGTTGGACGCAGCAAAAATATCATCAGTAATATTTAAAAGAGCTGATACTGAACTGTGATTCTTTCTAAAACCAGATTGAATCACAGGTAGTACTTTTTTACGTTCTAGATATGGTGAAATTTGATAAAGAACGCATCTTTCAACTAATTTAGATAGTGCAGGAAGAATGCTTATTGGTCTTATATCAGAAAGATTACCCACCATTGATTTTTTAGGAATGGGAGTGACGATGGCATATTTCCAAGATTCTGGATATACTCCTTCCAAAATAAATTTATAGACTATCGCCACTATCGTTGACAAAGAATATAGAAGCGTAAGTTTTAACATCAACATGGAGATGCCATCAGTTCCGGTCGCATTAGTAGCTGTAGAAGCAATTATACTTTTCACTAACGTTTCATTTACAGCTACAAATTGAAATTCGATTTCAGAGTGTTTAAGTGATTCGATTTCTTGAATAACACTTTTGTCGGGAGGTGCACATGATATGGTGTTTGTAAAGTGATTATTAAGTGAATCAGGGTCAAGAAGATGGTCCGGTATGGAACGGTTTTTACGGCAGGTGAAATTATTCGTTTTATGTGACGCCACATCTGAGAAGGCTTTGATCTATTATTGTTGACAAACCTAGTAAAATATGCCTGCTTTTCTAGAGTAACTGCTCGGTTATAATAGTTGCGCAGATCGCGGTAAAATTACATACTACTTTCCGATTTTATAAATTTGGCCCGGTGGCAAGCCTTGTCACGAATTGACTTCATTTTTCTAAGAGTACTTCCCCCTTTTGTTCCGGTAGACCTGAGATTTCCAAGTCATTGGCTAACAGATCCTGATCCCTCTCGCTTAGTTGGATCCTTAATTCTGCTATTGTGTTCTCAAGCTCCATGGACTTACATTTGTGCTCACGTTCTTCCATTCGGTTCTCCAACTTGGTGGCACCCTAGTGTCAATTTCTTCCAAATTTTTATTACACACGAGCATTGTATCCCTTAACATGGCGAAATTGTCCCTGATATCCTTTAGCTCATTGCGCATTTCACTGAGCTCATTACGAAACAGGCGTATTTCTAGGCCTATGTCAATGTCTTTGTAGACGGGACTATTATCTCCAACATCCTGACACTTTACCGATGTATTAGAATTGCCCCCAGCACGAGGAACTTTACTCTTACAGGTTGGGCACATCCAGGAAGTTGATATCTTTACCTTTTCAGATAAGTTAAGGCAACCTCGATGATATGTGGCATCACATTTGCCACAGGTAACGCCATCTGTCACCGAAAGGTGGCGGCCACATGCTCCACACTTTGCCATATTATTGATATATACAAAGAATATTAATCTATGCAACTAGTGGCCACCAGATGTCACAGAAGGGATTATATCAATTAATATCAATATACTAAAAGTTAAAACTTAGTTTTTTATAAGTAAATTAATAATATTCCAATTTTAGATACACTGGTAATTAAATGTTTTTCAAATTGTAATAATATATGGAATAAGTTTGTAAGTTCGGACAAATTAATATCCTTGCTACACAACAACAATTAAAGGGTACTTTTACACTGATTGTTTCCTTATTTACACTTTTTACCTTTGATTACTTTTAAATTAAACCACACTAATATTCAGTATCTCCAATATTTGTTATATTAAGCACATATATCACTTTTGTAACTTTAATACTTAAATAAATTCAATTAAACTCGATTACTTTAAGAGCACAGTAGGTACTACTCGCTGTCCGTCCGTCAACCGCCAACTCTCAAATTCCATAAGATGGGAGCGACTGGAGACGAATAACTAAAGGTCATCCATATAAAAAAGGTGAGTCACTTTTGTACCTCCTTTACGAAGCTGAAATCCCCTCCTGCAGCCCTCTTGTAATGTACTTGTTTACGCCCGATTGTTACAAGCTGCAGCTTGCGGGACGCGCGTCTCGGGCGGCAAACCGGGCGTTGCGCGGGAGAGGGGCGCTCGCTATGCACTTACGGCGCTGCCAGCGAGTGCAGTCAGCAGGAATTCTTTGAGCGCTGAGACCGCGCCGGTGGGGGTCCCGAGATGAGTCTAGAACCATCTTCGTGAGCGAGCCGTGTTGATTAGAGATCGGGCGTTTTGACAAGAGTTGACTCGTCGAATAACGACGGCCTCTCTGGTGTTGTAATTTGTCGTTAATATACGTGACAACGAGGCTTTTTGGAGTTTTGATTGACTATTTTAACTTCGATTGCTATGGCTGTGGCTTGTGTAGTTAATTAAATTGTGGCCGTGGAAGGAAAAGGGGAGATCTCCCGCCGGGCAAGGTGTTCTGCCCGGGGAGCGGCCAACGCTCCGTGTGATAGTTCGGAGATGTTCTATATATACTGTTTATGATTCGGAATTTTGATAGCGTGATTTAGGCTTCGGTGTGTTTCGCTTGCGGCACGACGACAGCGCCGCCACATCACCCCCCTGCTCAAACCGGAGGTCGATAGTGCAGCCTCGTTGTCGACGAAAGTGCAAGTGCCAGGAGATTGCCTTGTAGTCTGCGGTGAGTCGAGAAGAAGGCAAGTAAATCTGTGAGAGTGCCGTGAAGCGGAGGCGAGCAGTGAGGCTCAGAACCGTGCCGACACTGTATAGCGCAGAGAGTAGCTTGAAGGAACAGGAAGCATTATTATTCCAGTGCTGCGATGAACCTTGTGAAGCTAGATGTCTTGCAGGATATGAAGATTGCAGGCGATATCTTCTCGGGAGCGAATGGGTGAGGTATTTTATGACGATGATGAAAGCTTAAAGTTTCCGAAGGTTGTTGGTTGCATGTTCAGGTCACGTCGGGTAGTCACCACTGTAGCCGTAGAAGGAAAAGGGACGATCTCCCGCCGGGCAAGGTGTTCTGCCCGGGGAGCGACCAACACTCCATGTGATAGATAGTTCGGAGATGTTCTATATATACTGTTTATGATTCGGAATTTTGATAGCGTGATTTAGGCTTCGGTGTGTTTCGTTTGCGGCGCGACGACAGCGCCGCCACAAAAGTTAAAATAAATTAGTTAATATTGTACGAAGGAATTTCGCTTTGTCGTGTGGGACGCTGATGCCGTGTAGTGGCGGTTGAGAATATCCACTACCCCATATCTTCCCGTGGGTGTTGTAAGAGGCGACAGAGGGAGACAGGCAGGAGATGGGCAGCAGCATCTTTCTGATAACAACTGTGTTATAATAAAAAACTGCGGTTGCCAACCCGCTCGCCAAGCGTGGCAACTATGGCATATTAGATGCTGCTAAAAGAGCAAATTTTATCACAGTGTGTGGTTCACGAGTTTACGAGACATTACTTGCATTAATTACGCCAAAAAAAGCGGTTGATGTGACATTCAGTGAAATAGAAATAATTTTAACAAATCATTATAGCCCAAAACCTAATGAAATATCTGTGTCTTATAAATTTTATATATATTTTTTAGCTGTGTAGTGGCAGTTGAGAATATCCACTACCCCATATCTTCCCGTGGGTGTCGTAAGAGGCGACAGAGGGACACAGAAAAGGAGCATCTTCCTAATAACAACAATAACATAATAAAAAACTGCGGTTGCCAACCCGCTCGCCAAGCGTGCCAACTATGGCAAATATGTTGATTTTGACATGAGCAATAACACAAATAAACGGCCCCAGTCCCCGGCGGCCCCGCTATTCCTGGCTACGGTGGCGACCATGGTAACGGCGGGGCAGGGGGTGCTAAGAATCTCCGGTGGAGGTTCGGTTGCCACCTACGACGACTCGACCTGGCAACATATAACGCACGCACTCTGAGGACTGACGAGAAGATACTGGAGCTGGAAGAAGAGGTAGACAAGTTGCGCTGGCATATTATTGGATTATCTGAGGTCCGAAGAGAGGGGGAAGATACGGCAATCCTCGAGTCCGGCAACTTGTTCTACCACCGGGAGGGCGACCATCTGTCCCAAGAAGGTGTCGGATTTATCGTCTACAAGTCTCTCGTCAACAACATTGTAAAGATTGGGAGTGTGTCGACGAGGGTCGCGTACCTGATACTCAGAATCACCAAACGGTATTTTTTTACGCACCAACCTCGGCACATCCCGATGAGGAGGTGGAGGAAATGTATGAGGATATTTCTAGAGCCATGCATTCCTCCAAAACCCACTACACGGTGTTGATGAGAGACTACAACGCAAAACTAGGCACAAGAGAAAGCGGAGAGCTGAAGGTGGGGAAATTTGGAGTAGGGCAACGGAACCGAAGGGGCCGGCAGCTGGCCGACTTTATGGAGAAAGAGGGACTCTTTATGATGAACTCTTTCTTCCAGAAGCGGCCCCACAGGATGTGGACCTGGTCGAGCCCCGACGGTTCGACAAAAAATGAGATTGACTTCATTATGACGACAAGACGCCAACTGTTCAGTGATGTCTCAGTGATCGCAAGGGTGAAAACTGGCAGCGATCACCGAATGGTTAGAGGCACACTGAACCTAAACGTTAAGTTGGAGAGGTCTCGTCTAATGAAGTCAACACTCCGTCCCCCTCGTGCTCTAATCCAGAATCCCGAAACCTTTCAGCTCGAGTTACAAAACCGCTTTCAGTGCCTAGAGGATTGCAATGCAGTGGACGATATGAATGACAAGCTCGTGGAAACTTTCCATGCGGTCGGAGCTAAGTTCTGCAAGACCCGCCGCAGAAGAACACAAAAACTCTCCGATCACACTCTTAATCTCATGGCTGTTAGACGGGAGATGAGGCTGCAATCGTCAACAGATTTGACAGCATACAGGCAACTGAACAGACAGATCTCTAAATGCATGCGGCGAGACTTACGAAACTTTATACTGCTCGTATTAAAGAAGCGATCGAGCGGAATCAGGGCTCCAAAGTCTTTGCCAGAGATCTGTCTGCCAGAAAGAGCCAACTGTCAAGGCTGAAGACTGAGTGTGGCAACATCGTTTCCGGGACACCTGAGATTCTGAGTGAGATTGAGAGGTTCTATGGGCAGCTGTACACATCATCGTTGGAGCCACACGAAAGTGTGAGTAACTATCCAAGAGCAAGTCTTATCCGACACTATTCCGATGATATCCCGGACGTCAGTCTGAGCAAGATTAGAATGGCTCTTCACCACTTTAAAACGGCAAGGCCCCGGGCGAGGATGGAATTACAGCGGAGCTTCTGAAAGCGGGTAGAACACCGGTACTTGAAGACCTTCAGAAGCTCTTCAATTCCGTCCTCCATGGTGGCACTACTCCGGAGGCGTGGAGCAGAAGCGCAGTGGTCTTGTTCTTTAAGAAAGGCGACAACGCTCTCTTGAAGAACTACAGACCGATTTCCCTTCTAAGCCGTGTCTACGTGCTGTTTTCGAGAGTCATTACGAATCGTCTCGCACGCAGACTCGACGACTTCCAGCCTCCCGAACAAGCCGGTTTCCGAAAAGGCTTCAGTACCATAGACCACATACATACCATTCGGCAAATTGTACAGAAGTCCGAAGAGTACAATCTGCCACTTTGCCTGGCGTATGTGGACTATGAGAAAGCCTTTGATTCATTCGAAATTTGTGCGGTGCTACAGTCTCTTCAGCGGTGTATATTGAAGTGCTGAAGTGTTTGTACAGTAGGGCTACGATGGCTATCCGAGTACAGAACCAGAGTACGAAACCTATCCAACTGCAGAGAGGTGTAAGACAGGGTGATGTTATATCCCCGAAACTCTTCACCGCTGCGTTGGAAGACGTTTTCAAGCTACTGGACTGGAAAGGATACGGTATTGACATCAATGGCGAGTACATCACTCACCTTCGATTTGCCAACGATATATTCCTTATGGCAGAATCGCTAGAGGACCTTAGCACTATGCTCAATGACCTCAATGGTGTCTGCCAACGGATAGGTCTTAAGATGAACATGGACAAAACAAAGATCATGTTTAATGTCCATGTCACACCTATGCCGGTAGTTGTTGGGAGCACTATGCTAGAAGTTGTTGACGAGTACGTTTACCTGGGACAAATAGTCCGACTAGGTAAGTCCAACTTCGACCGAGAGGTCAATCGACGGATTCAACTCGGCTGGGCAGCGTTCGGGAAATTACGACACATCTTCTCGTCAGGTATACCTCAATCTCTGCAACTAAAGTGTATAACCAGTGCGTGTTGCCAGTGATGACTTACGGATCTGAGACGTGGTCCTTCACCGCTGGCCGTATGAGGACGCTCAAGGTCGCTCAGCGAGCTATGGAGAGAGCTATGCTCGGAGTTTCACTGCGTGATAGACTCAGAAATGAGGATATCCGCAGTAAAACCAGAGTGACCGACATAGCCCAACGGATTAGTAAGCTGAAGTGGCAATGGGCCGGCCATCCGGCGGCTCGAAGAACCGATAACCAATGGGGAAGAAAGGTTTTCGAGTGGCAGCCTCGTACCGGTAGGCGTAGTGTAGGGCGACCCCCCACTAGATGGAGTGACGACCTGGTAAGACATGCAGGAAGTCGATGGATGCAAGTGGCTCAGGACCGTGCTTTGTGGCATTACTTGGGGGAGGCCTATATTCAGCAGTGGACTTTTGAAGGGCTGTAATGATGATGTGTGGGACGCTGAACTTTGTGATCCGGAGGAGATAGCGTTCCCTCCGATTATATTTGTGCTAAGTGACGTTGGACTTGAGTTCCGATAGCGGCTAATGCCCTCTGGAGTGATTGCACAAGAGGAGCTGGGCAGCGCATGTGGTTCTGCTATCCGATTATATCGGTGACGTCAATATACACTTTCCTACACCACTCACACATATCATTTACTTGCCCCTGACGACGCCTTGTGTTCGACCCTACACTCCGTAATTCGGTAAGTTTGTGTTTGCTTATACAGCCGTTATAAATTAATAATCAATAGGCTTTTGGGCCCTCAACTCAGTTACTCGTCGAGTTGGATTACTATGGGTCCTAGTCCAATCGACTTTTGTCGGGGTAACTGAGGGCCGTAATAGTACTGAAAGGGTTCAAGAGAAGCAGAACCAGATTGGACTCAGACAATCGCCCTGGAAGATACCCCTTCTTATCCTTATGCGGTTTTCTGCAGCCGTCATCCGCTCACCCAGATGACAAAGCATCGTACTCCACTGCCCCAGTGGTGAAGCTAGGGCTCCAAACTAGGGCAAGCCCAAGATATGGTTTTGTTGTTTTTAGCAGTTTAATAAAAATACACCAATCTTGAGCTGTCTCCACTCTTTAGTTTCATATTCAGTGCTGACAAGGACGTGTTTAACAAAGCACACATAAAGCATACTACCGCTAGATAGATTGTATGACATAATATGCAATTGCACACCTTCGTTGGTTTTGAAAAGAGCCGTTTGGGTTTGCTTGAGATATTTACAAACAATACAATACATGAACAAAGTACAAACAAACTATGTACAAAGTTAAAAAAGGGACGCCTGGCAGATATGAAACCTCGAAATTATATTTTGTTTAAGTTATATGCATAAAAGAACAGATTACGATTGGAATTAGATAGTTATAATGAAAAGATAAAGCTTTGCTAATTTTTTACCATAAAATAATTACTATTTATTATAATTATAATTATTCATTTTCCATTCATAATGAACCGTACAAAATGAAACCTCGAAATTATATTTTGTTTAAGTTATATGCATAAAAGAACAGATTACGATTGGAATTAGATAGTTATAATGAGAAGATAAAGCTTTGCTAATTTTTTACCATAAAATAATTACTATTTATTATAATTATAATTATTCATTTTCCATTCATAATAAACCGTACAAAATGATATTTTTAAACTCATATATCACTATAAATTAGCCGATAGCGTATTTGTTCCATCTAGCGTAATCTTTAGGTACCATCGTGAAAATCAAGCAATTTTCGTTCGATAAAATGACTTTACCTATAAAATTAAGTAGATGGCGCCATTAAAATTTTATATACTGAAAAGTAGACAGAGAAACCTAACTGGAAATAACTAAAGGGAGTACTATTCTTTAAAAACCTTAATACATTCTTCTGTATTCTTTTGATTTATTTAATTAAAATTTGGGCTTCACGTTAAAAAAAGATTGTAACACTTATTTCCTCTAAAATTAAACCTATGTCTCATACTTTATGCTGCTGTTCTAATTGATATTTTTAATTCGTATATTAATATTGAGTTATTAAACTTTTAAATACGCCTAACTTAATTAAACTTTAATACTAAAGAGTCCTGTACTTATATTTAAAGTATGAAGCAATGTTTATAGAATATTAAATTTCATTTTTAAAGATTTTTACCTTTTCTTCGCCGATTAGTACTTCAACACACTTATATTCATCACAATGAACACTATTATCCTCCCATTTTCACTGAAAATCTTCGAAAAAGCATAAATTTTTAACAAACACAACAAAAACAAATATAAACATTGAAATGTGAAGTAAACTTGCATATGAGGGGCCCGCAACCACTTCGCTAGTCGCTAACGCACTCCTAAACAACTTCATGGCAAAGCCAGGCTTGTTGGCTCAATAGTAATTGCTATATAAACATTTCGTAGTTATATTTCATTATAGAATATTTTGCCATAGGTTAGAAAGAGAGCGATCGTCTTCTCGAAAGCCCCGTAAAAAGCCCACGCGAGTGAGGGAGACAACTAATCGCTCTATTCAAACTCACTTTATGACAGCAGCAGTATTGCCACAGAGTACCTTTGTATAAACGTATCGCTAAGGCAATACGAGGTCATCGGTCGACATGTGTCGAATAGTGAAATGTGCAGGTAAATTGAAATAATTTGAAACAGTTTAGAAGTTATTTCATTAGTTGATGTTATTGATTGATATTATTGATTGATTCAGTTTTAATAAGGCAAGCCCGGCTTTTCGGCTTTAATGGAAGCTTCGCCACTGCACTGCTCCATACATTGCTCGAGAAAGTCTCTAACTGTACAGTCAATCTTATACAACTCGAGGACCCTCTTTAGCCATGTATAGGGAACCGAATCGAATGCCTTTCTGTAGTCTGTCCAGGCGGCGTAGAAGTTCCGACGGTTGCGTTTCACAACTTTGCCAATGACCGCGTCAATGAGGAGTGGTTCCTTGGTTCCACGACCACCGCTCCGACATCCATTTTGAGCACGCGACAACACCTGATTTGAGTCCAGGTGACAAGTGTTTCTCGCGCTCAAAATGGATGTTAGTGTCTTGTATATGGTCGAAAGATACGTGATGGGGCGACACTGTATTTGCTCGGGTCTGTGGTAACCTGGTCTTTAGGAAGCATGAGTGATCCCAGTAGTGAAGAGGCTAGGGAGCGACTTCTGGTTGAGAGCCTCTTGAAACTATCGGGCGAGCACAGCGTGACACACTATGAATCCCTTCAGTCAGTAGTGATGCAGCCCGTCGAGTCCCGGACATTTCCAGTTCGGTGCTCTACGGACCGCCTCAGCTACGTCATCCGGTGTTATGATGACGGGGTCCATGGGCATAATACTCGCACACTGACTCGCCACAACTTCCGTCCAAGGGCCCTCGCTGTGGTTTACGGGCTGTGACCACAGGCCGTGCCAGAATGCGACAGTGTCGGCCTGATTCGGTGCTGGGCCCATTACAATGGCCATTGGCCGCTCCAATGATTTATAGAGCCTTCTGATCACTCTGGAAGAGACGATTCTAGTTGAACCCTGCCGACCTCTCGGTATATCGCCGAATCCGCTTTCCCCAAGCAGCGATTCTCTGCTTCAGGTCGTTTATGCGCTCCGTCAGTTTTTGCAATATATCCGCCTGGGACAAACTAACATTTGTCCCAGCAAATGCCATCCTGACGGTTGCGCAAAATCCTTGGCCTGTTATTGCCTGACTTGAAGCACATCAGTCTGCCGATGAGAGCCCTAGCCTTTGCGATACGTTCCTCAATTCTTATTCTCCAGGCTGGTATAGCGCTACTTTGTCCACTAGCGCGTCCAGCCGTGGAAAGTTTGGCGTCTATTATACGGCATACTGCCAGTGCGGCGCCAAAAATAATTGAGTTCGTCTCGCAAAGGTACCGGCTGGCTTCCAACTAGGTCACCAGCATTGGGTTCAGAACCCTCATGACAGCTCGATTCCGCTTGCTTAGGGCTATGCGGGGAAGTCGCGGTCAATTTTCGAAAGGCGTACTGGCCGTTTCCACAAACGCCTCTTCTACTACTACTACTCCTCATATGCTCTAATTCCAGTTCCTGGGCGACTGTTACACCATCGTTTGAATCAACCACAAATGGGGTATTCACGGCGGCCTCCATGTTTGCCGGTTGCTCTGCAATTTGTGACGCCGCATCCTCTGCCTTAGCATTTTCATCCGATGATGGAACAGCCTCACGTCGTAGCCGTTCGAGTTCGGCAACATCAAAAGCGCAAGATATACCGAACTCGGTCTGCTCCAGCTCAGCAAAAAGACGATGCATCCTGGCCCGATACGCCAAACCGCCAACTTCTCCCTATTTCGCCCTAAAATACGCCCGCAATGCGTTGATATTCATTTCGATTGTCCATCGCATGCGGCGTATTCCACCAGTGGCGGGTGCCAATTGCTGGGCCCGCAAAGAGCCTGCCGTACACCAAGCCAGCAGATGGGGATGATGGATACGAGGGGCTGATGGGTGATCGTGCAGCACCTCTCGCTCGGCTGGCGGTTCGCGTGCTGTCGCGTTCAGCGCCAGCTCCAGACGTGCCCTGGCGACTTCCAGACAGCGGCCCTTTGTGCGTTCTTCCGTATTCCATCAACCTATTATTATTATTGTGGGGTATCTATATAGTTTTCTTATCTGGTTGGGTTCTATAAATATATAATTATAAATGAAAATGAAAAGATAAATATACATAAATATCAATAACATAAAATAAATATAAAAGTACATAAATAAATAAAAGCCCAACCAGATGGAGGCCCTCGGCAGGGGAGACCAAACGGCCGAGGGTTAGGGGGAAAGGGAAAGAAACCGGCGGACGATGCGGGCGGTATCGAGGAGCACCGCCTTCTGCATTTGAGCCTGGAGCGGTCCACCACGTAGTCCCAGCCGCCTCAGATGACCCGAGAGCTGACTGGGATTAGCCCATTCACAGAGACGACTACAGGAATAATTTCGGTCGGCAGACCACCCCACATGTCGGTCACCTCGTGAGCCAGGTCCAGATATTTTGTTTGCTTATCTGTTTCGGCTTTCACAAGGTTCTCGTCATACGGAACGGTAATGTCGACCAAAAATATCCTTGATTGTGCCCGGTCCATCAGCACAATATCAGGCTTATTCGCAAGAATAGTCCTGTCTGTGATGATGGCCCGGTCCCAATAGAGCCTGGCGCGATCATTTTCGAGCACGGCTTCCGGCAAGTACTTGTAATACGGCAATTTCCGATCCACGAGACCGTATTTCAGAGCGAGCTCCTGGTGTAGAATTCTGGCTACTAGGTTGTGCCTGTGCAAGTACTCAGAGTTAGAAAGCGCCGAATAACCGGAGATAACATGCCTAAGTGACTCACCGGGATGGCGACAAGCTCGACAGATGTCGACGGTGCCATCCTTTAGGATGTATCTCCGATAGTTGTTGGTCTTAATAACCTGATCCTGTATTGCACAGACAAAACCCTCGGTTTCCCCGAAGAGATCACCAAAGCGTAGCCAGTGGAGGGAGGCTACTGTATCTACGAAAGGCTCATGTAGAGTCTTGTAGTACTTCCCGTGGAGCTCATTCTCCTTCCATACGGTCTCCCGGTCGGAAATGCTCTGTACTGCCGGGTCTTGCCATTGCTCGTTGGCTAAGGATAGAGGGGTAAGCCCTTTATCACAAGAAATGACGTCATTATAGAATGGATCATCCGATCTCGCAAGGAAGTATTCACGGAGGCTGCACACTTCGCGATTATGCATGGTGAGCGCGCTCAAGAAGCCACGACCACCATGCTTCCGCGGCAAGTACAGCCTCACTACCGACGACATCCTATGGGACGTCATGGTAGTGCGGACTTTTCTATCCAGGGCGTTAAGTTCAGTCTGAGTCCACCTGAATATGCCAAAGGTATACATGAGGACAGGCATGACCCAACCGTTATATGCGTGTGTCTTATTCACACCGGACAAAAGGCTGTTAAGCACTTTGGTCAAGCGTGCATAAAACACGTCGCAAACTGACTGTTTCATACCAGCCCCATCGATACCGATGTTCTGTGACATACCCAGGTATCGGTATGTTTCAGCCTCGGAAAGGGTCCCTAAGTTGACGGGCATAGACAAGTCTATGCCCTCAGAGTTAGCAACCCTTCCCCTTTCAACATGGAGGACCGCACACTTATCCGTACCCAGCTCCATTCCAATGGAACTGCTAAATTCACAAGTGATGTTTAGCAGTTCCATAAGATGGGAGTGACTGGAGGCGAATAACTTGAGGTCATGCATATAGAAAAGGTGGGTCACTTTTGTCCCTCCTTTCCGTAGCTGAAATCCCCTCCCGGAGCCCTCCAGTAAGGTACTGAGAGGGTTCAGAGAGAGGCAGAACCAGATTGGACTCAGACAATCGCCCTGGAAGATACCTCTTCCTATCCTTATGTGGTTCTCCGCAGCCATCATCCGCTCGCCCAGATGGCAAAGGATCGTACTCCACTGCCCCATACACTGCTCAATGAAGTCTCTAACTGCACAGTCTATCTTGTACAGCTCGAGGACTCTCTTTAGCCATGTATGGGGCACCGAGTCGAATGCCTTTCTGTAGTCTATCCAGGCGGCGGAGAAGTTCCGACGGTTGCGTTTCACCACTTTGCCAATGACCGCGTCAATGAGGAGTGGTTCCTTGGTTCCATGACCACCGCCCCGACATCCATTTTGAGCGCGCGACATCACCTGATTTGAGTCCAGGTGACAAGTGATTCTCGCGCTCAAAATGGATGTTATTGTCTTGTATATGGTCGGTAGACACGTGATGGGGCGGTATTTGCTCGGGTCTGTGGTACCCTGGTCTTTAGGAACCAAATGAGTGATCCCAGTAGTGAAGAGGCTTGGGAGCGACTTCTGGTTGAGAGCCTCTTGATACTGTCGGGCGAGCACAGAGTGACACACCATGAACCCCTTCAGCCAGTAGTGATGCAGCCCGTCAAGCCCCGGTCTTTTCCAGTTCGGGGCCCTACGGACCGCCTCAGCTACGTCATCCGGCGTTATGATGACGGGGTTCATGGGCGTAATACCCGCACACTGCCTCGCCACAACTTCCGTCCAAGGGCCCTCGCTGTGGTTTACGGGCTCTGACCACAGGCCGCGCCAGAATGCTACAGTGTCGGCCTGATTCGATGCTGGACCCGTTCCACTTACCATTGGTCGCTCCAATGATTCATAGAGCCTCTTCTGATCACTCTGGAAGAGACGATTCTGGTTGAACCGTGTCGACCTCTCGGTATATCGCCGAATCCGCTTTCCCCAAGCAGCGATTCTCTGCTTCAGATCATCTATGCGCTCCGTCAGTTTTTGCGTTATATCCGGCTGGGACAAACTGACATTTGTCCCAGCAAACGCCATCCTGACGGTGCGCACAATTCTTGGCCTGTTGTTGCCTGATCTGAAGCATATCAGTCTGCCGATGAGAGCTCTAGACAATTCTTCTTCTCCATGCTGGGATAGCGCTACTATGGCCAGTAGCGCGTCCAGCCGTGGAAACCTTGGCGCCTATGATACGGCAGACTGCCAGCGCGGCGCCAAAAAGAATTGAGTCCGTCTCGCAAAGGTCCCGGCTGGCTTCCAAATAGGTCACCAGCATTGGGTTCAGAGCCCTCACGACAGCCCGATTCCGCTTGCTTAGGGCTATGCGGGGAAGTTGCGGTCGATTTTCGAGAGGCGTACTGCGCGTTTTCACAATCGCCTCTTCCAATGTACTCCTCATATGCTCTAATTCCAGTTCCTGGGCGACTGTTCCATCATCGTTTGAATCAACCACAACTGGGGTATTCACGCGGCATCCACGTTTGCGGGTTGCTCTACCATTTGTGGCGCCGCATCCTCAGCCGTAGCATTTTCATCCGACGAGGGAACAGCCTCACGTCGTAGCCGTTCGAGTTCGACGACATCAAATATATTTGAGCGCAAGATATACCGAACTCGGTCTGCCAGGTTTTGCTCTGTGACGGTTAAAGATGGCTCCAGCTCAGCAAAAAGACGATGCATCCTAGCCTGATACGCCAAATATCCAGTTTCTTCCCCTTTTGCCCTAAAGTACGCCCGCAGTGCGTTTGCATTCATTGCTTGTGACCAACGCATGCGACGTGCTCCACCAGCGGCGGGTGCCGCTTGCTGAGTCCGAGAAGACCCAGCCGACACCAAGCCTTCTGGTGGGGATGATGGATGCGGAGGGCTGCTAGGTGACCGTGCAGCTCCTCGCGCTCGGCTGGCGGCCTGCATGCTGCCGCGTCCAGCGCCAGCTCCAGACGCGCCCCGGCGACCCCCAGGCAGCGGCCCTTTGCGCACTATCTTCTTATCCATCATCCATTATTTGGGCGTCCATTAACGGGAGACGCCCAGGCCTGGCACCGTTTCGTGTGTAGCCATAAGCACAAACGGACCTCTGCACCCTAAATTCTGCCGAGGCACGGCGCTCACACCTCTCGCAGGGCGCTGACTGACTGCATTGACGTAGCAGTTTTGTCACTTAACTGTTACGTCAGCGGGCGATGGGGTCGTCAATTCCCTACGCCTTTTTATTATTATTATTATTTCAGGTATCTATATAGTTTTCTCATCTGGTTGGGATGCATAAATATATAATTATAAATGAAAATGAAAGGATAAATATACATAAATATGAATAAAATAAAATAAATACAAAAATACATAAAAAAATATAAGCCCAACCAGATGGAAGCCCTCGGCAGGGGAGACCAAACGGCCAAGGGTTAGGGAGAAAGGGAAAGAAACCGGCGGACGATGCGGGCAGTATCAAGAAGCACCGCCTCCTGCATTTGAGCCCGGAGCGGTCCGTCACGGAGTCCCAGTCGCCTCAGATGACCAGAGAGGCTAACTGGGATTAGCCCATTCGCAGAGACGACTACAGGAATAATTTCGGCCGGCAGACCACCCCACATGTCGGTCACCTCGTGAGCCAGGTCCAGATATTTTGATTGCTTATCTGTTTCGGCTCTCACGAGGTTCTCGTCATACGGGATGGTAATATCGACCAAAAATATCCTTGACTGTGCCCGGTCCATCAGCACAATATCAGGCTTATTCGCAAGAATAGTCCTGTCTGTGATGATGGCCCGGTCCCAGTAGAGCCTGGCGCGGTCATTTTCGAGCACGGCTTCCGGCAAGTACTTGTAATACGGCAATTTCCGGTCCACGAGACCGTATTTCAGAGCGAGCTCCTGGTGTAGAATTCTGGCTACTAGGTTGTGCCTGTGCAAGTACTCAGAGTTAGAAAGCACCGAACAACCGGAGATGACATGCCTAAGTGACTCCCCGGGATGGCGACAAGCTCGACAGACGTCGACGGTGCCATCCTTTAGGATGTATCTCCGATAGTTGTTGGTCTTAATAACCTGATCCTGTATTGCACAGACAAAACCCTCGGTTTCCCCGAAGAGGTCACCGAAACGTAGCCAGTTGAGGGAGGCAACTGTATCTACGAAAGGCTCATGTAGAGTCTTGTAGTACCTCCCGTGGAGCTCCTTCTCCTTCCATACGGTCTCCCGGTCGGAATTGCTAAGCACTGCTGGGTCCTGCCATTGCTCGTTGGCTAAGGATAGAGGGGTAAGCCCTTTATCACTAGAAACGACGTCATTATAGAATGGATCATCCGATCTCGCCAAGAAGTACTGACGGAGACTGCACACTTCGCGATTATGCATGGTGAGCGCGCTCAGAAAGCCACGCCCACCATACTTTCGCGGCAAGTACAGCCTCATTACCGACGATCTCGGATGATGCATCCTATGGGACGTCATGGTAGTGCGGACTTTTCTATCCAGGGCGTTAAGCTCAGTCTGAGTCCACCTGACTATGCCAAAGGTATACATGAGGACAGGCATGACCCAGCCATTATATGCGTGTGTCTTATTCACACCGGACAAAAGGCTGTTAAGCACTTTGGTCAAGCGTGCATAAAACACGTCGCAAACTGACTGTTTCATACCAGCCTCATCGATACCGATGTTCTGTGACATACCCAGGTATCGGTATGTTTCAGCCTCGGAAAGGGTCCTTAAGTTGACGGGCATAGACAAGTCTATGCCCTCAGAGTTAGCAACCCTTCCCCTTTCAACATGGAGGACCGCACACTTATCCGTCCCCAGCTCCATTCCAATGGAACTGCTAAATTCACAAGTGATGTTTAGCAGTTCCATAAGATGGGGGCGACTGGAGGCGAATAACTTGAGGTCATCCATATAGAAAAGGTGGGTCACTTTTGTCCCTACTTTCCGTAGCTGAAATCCCCTCCCGGAGCCCTCCAGTAAGGCACTGAGAGGGGTTATTATTATTATTATTATGGGGTATCTATATAGTTTTCTCATCTGGTTGGGTTCTATAAATATATAATTATAATAAATGAAAATGAAAAGATAAATATACATAAATATCAATAACATAAAATAAATATAAAAGTACATAAATAAATAAAAGCCCAACCAGATGGAGGTCCTCAGCAGGGGAGACCAAACGGCCGAGGGTTAGGGGGAAAAGGAAAGAAACCGGCGGACGATGCGGGCGGTATCGAGAAGCACCGCCTTCTGCATTTGAACCTGGAGCGGTCCGCCACGTAGTCCCAGCCGCCTCAGATGACCCGAGAGGCTGACTGGGAATAGCCCGTTTGCAGAGAAGACTACAGGAATAATTTCGGTCGGCAGACCACCCCACATGTCGGTCACCTCGTGAGCCAGCTCCAGATATTTTGTTTGCTTGTCTGTTTCGGCTTTCACGAGGTTCTCGTCATACGGAATGGTAATGTCGACCAAAAATATCCTTGACTGTGCCCGGTTATTATTATTATTTGGAGTATCTATATAGTTTTCTCATCTGGTTGGGTTCTATAAATATATAATTATAATAAATGAAAATGAAAAGATAAATATACATAAATATCAATAACATAAAATAAATATAAAAGTACATAAATAAATAAAAGCCCAACCAGATGGAGGCCCTCGGCAGGGGAGACCAAACGGCCGAGGGCTAGGGGGAAAGGGAAAGAAACCGGCGGACGATGCGGGCGGTATCGAGGAGCACCGCCTTCTGCATTTGAACCTGGAGCGGTCCGCCACGTAGTCCCAGCCGCCTCAGATGACCCGAGAGGCTGACTGGGATTAGCCCGTTTGCAGAGACGACTACAGGAATAATTTCGGTCGGCCGACCACCCCACATGTCGGTCACCTCGTGAGCCAGGTCCAGATATTTTGTTTGCTTGTCTGTTTCGGCTTTCACGAGGTTCTCGTCATACGGAATGGTAATGTCGACCAAAAATATCCTTGACTGTGCCCGGTCCATCAGCACAATATCAGGCTTATTCGCAAGAATAGTCCTGTCTGTGATGGTGGCCCGGTCCCAATAGAGCCTGGCGCGATCATTTTCGAGCACGGCTTCCGGCAAGTACTTGTAATACGGCAATTTCCGATCCACGAGACCGTATTTCAGAGCGAGCTCCTGGTGTAGAATTCTGGCTACTAGGTTGTGCCTGTGCAAGTACTCAGAGTTAGAAAGCGCCGAACAACCGGAGATAACATGCCTAAGTGAATCACCGGGATGGCGACAAGCTCGACAGATGTCGACGGTGCCATCCTTTAGGATGTATCTCCGATAGTTGTTGGTCTTAATAACCTGATCCTGTATTGCACAGACAAAACCCTCGGTTTCCCCGAAGAGATCACCAAAGCGTAGCCAGTGGAGAGAGGCTACTGTGTCTACGAAAGGCTCATGTAGAGCCTTGTAGAACCTCCCGTGGAGCTCCTTCTCCTTCCATACGGTCTCGCGGTCGGAAATGCTCTGCACTGCCGGGTCTTGCCATTGCTCGTTGGCTAAGGATAGAGGGGTAAGTCCTTTATCACAAGAAATGACGTCCTTTTAGAATGGATCATCAGATCTCGCCAGGAAGTAATCACGGAGGCTGCACACTTCGCGATTATGCATGGTGAGCGCGCTCAAGAAGCCACGACCACCATGCTTCCGCGGCAAGTACAGCCTCATTACCGACGATCTCGGATGATGCATCCTATGGGACGTCATGGTAGTGCGGACTGTTCTATCCAGGGCGTTAAGTTCAGTCTGAGTTCACCTGAGTATGCCAAAGGTATACATGAGGACAGGCATGACCCAGCCGTTATATGCGTGTGCCTTATTCACACCGGACAAAAGGCTGTTAAGCACTTTGGTCAAGCGTGCATAAAACACGTCGCAAACTGACTGTTTCATACGAGTCTCATCGATACCGATGTTTTGTGACATACCCAGGTATCGGTATGTTTCAGCCTCGCAAAGGGTCCTTAAGTTGACGGGCATAGATAAGTCTACGCCCTCAGAGTTAGCAACCCTTCCCCTTTCAACATGGAGGACCGCACACTTATCCGTCCCAAGCTCCATACATAAATATCAATAACATAAAATAAATATAAAAGTACATAAATAAATAAAAGCCCAACCAGATGGAGGCCCTCGGCAGGGGAGACCAAACGGCCGAGGGTTAGGGGGAAAGGGAAAGAAACCGGCGGACGATGCAGGCGGTATCGAGGAGCACCGCCTTCTGCATTTGAACCTGGAGCGGTCCGCCACGTAGTCCCAGCCGCCTCAGATGACCCGAGAGGCTGACTGGGATTAGCCCGTTTGCAGAGACGACTACAGGAATAATTTCGGTCGGCCGACCACCCCACATGTCGGTCACCTCGTGAGCCAGGTCCAGATATTTTGTTTGCTTGTCTGTTTCGGCTCTCACGAGGTTCTCGTCATACGGGATGGTAATGTCGACCAAAAATATCCTTGACTGTGCCCGGTTCATCAGCACAATATCAGGCTTATTCGCAAGAATAGTCCTGTCTGTGATGATGGCCCGGTCCCAATAGAGCCTGGCGCGGTCATTTTCGAGCACGGCTTCCGGCAAGTACTTGTAATACGGCAATTTCCGGTCCACGAGACCGTATTTCAGAGCGAGCTCCTGGTGTAGAATTCTGGCTACTAGGTTGTGCCTGTGCAAGTACTCAGAGTTAGAAAGCGCCGAACAACCGGAGATGACATGCCTAAGTGACTCCCCGGGATGGCGACAAGCTCGACAGACGTCGACGGTGCCATCCTTTAGGATGTATCTCCGATAGTTGTTGGTCTTAATAACCTGATCCTGTATTGCACAGACAAAACCCTCGGTTTCCCCGAAGAGGTCACCGAAGCGTAGCCAGTTGAGGGAGGCTACTGTGTCTACGAAAGGCTCATGTAGAGCCTTGTAGAACCTCCCGTGGAGCTCCTTCTCCTTCCATACGGTCTCCCGGTCGGAAATGCTAAGCACTGCCGGGTCTTGCCATTGCTCGTTGGCTAAGGATAGAGGGGTAAGCCCTTTATCACAAGAAACGACGTCATTATAGAATGGATCATCCGATCTCGCCAAGAAGTAATGACGGAGGCTGCACACTTCGCGATTATGCATCGTGAGCGCGCTCAGAAAGCCACGACCACCATACTTTCGCGGCAAGTACAGCCTCATTACCGACGATCTCGGATGATGCATCCTATGGGACGTCATGGTAGTGCGGACTTTTCTATCCAGGGCGTTAAGCTCAGTCTGAGTCCACCTGAGTATGCCAAAGGTATACATGAGGACAGGCATGACCCAGCCGTTATATGCGTGTGCCTTATTCACACCGGACAAAAGGCTGTTAAGCACTTTGGTCAAGCGTGCATAAAACACGTCGCAAACTGACTGTTTCATACCAGTCTCATCGATACCGATGTTTTGTGACATACCCAGGTATCGGTATGTTTCAGCCTCGGAAAGGGTCCTTAAGTTGACGGGCATAGATAAGTCTACGCCCTCAGAGTTAGCAACCCTTCCCCTTTCAACATGGAGGACCGCACACTTATCCGTCCCAAGCTCCATACATAAATCATTACAATAACATAAAATGAAATCGATAACAAGTACATACATAAATAAAAGCCCAACCAGATGGAGGCCCTCGGCAGGGGAGACCAAACGGCCGAGGGTTCAGGGGGAAAGGGAAAGAAACCGGTGGACTCGGGCTATCGAGGAGTACCGCCTTCTGCATTTGACCTGGAGCTCCGCCACTAGTCCCAGCCGCCTCAGATGACCCAAAGGCTGACTGGGATTAGCCCGCAGAGACGACTCCAGGAATAATTTCGGTCGGCCGACCACCCCACATGTCGGTCACCTCGTGAGCTAGGTCCAGATATTTTGTTTGCTTGTCTGTTTCGGCTTTCACGAGGTTCTCGTCGTCGTCGTTATTATTATTATTATGTGTGGGGTATCTATATAGTTTTCTCATCTGGTTGGGATGTATAAATATATAATTATAAACGAAAATGAAAGGATAAATATACATAAATATCAATAAAATAAAATAAATACAAAAATACATAAATAAATAAAAGCCCAACCAGATGGAAGCCCTCGGCAGGGGAGACCAAACGGCCAAGGGTTAGGAAGAAAGGGAAAGAAACCGGCGTACGATGCGGGCAGTATCAAGGAGGACCGCCTTCTGCATTTGAGCCCGGAGCGGTCCGTCACGGAGTCCCAGTCGCCTCAGATGACCAGAGAGGCTAACTGGGATTAGCCCATTCGCAGAGACGACTACAGGAATAATTTCGGCCGGCAGACCACCCCACATGTCCGTCACCTCGTGAGCCAGGTCCAGATATTTTGATTGCTTATCTGTTTCGGCTCTCACGAGGTTCTCGTCATACGGGATGGTAATATCGACCAAAAATATCCTTGACTGTGCCCGGTCCATCAGCACAATATCAGGCTTATTCGCAAGAATAGTCCTGTCTGTGATGATGGCCCGGTCCCAGTAGAGTCTGGCGCGGTCATTTTCGAGCAAGGCTTCCGGCAAGTACTTGTAATACGGCAATTTCCGGTCCACGAGACCGTATTTCAGAGCGAGCTCCTGGTGTAGAATTCTGGCTACTAGGTTGTGCCTGTGCAAGTACTCAGAGTTAGAAAGCGCCGAACAACCGGAGATGACATGCCTAAGTGACTCCCCGGGATGGCGACAAGCTCGACAGACGTCGACGGTGCCATCCTTTAGGATGTATCTCCGATAGTTGTTGGTCTTAATAACCTGATCCTGTATTGCACAGACAAAACCCTCGGTTTCCCCGAAGAGGTCACCGAAACGTAGCCAGTTGAGGGAGGCGACTGTATCTACGAAGGGCTCATGTAGAGCCTTGTAGTACCTCCCGTGGAGCTCCTTCTCCTTCCATACGGTCTCCCGGTCGGAATTGCTAAGCACTGCTGGGTCCTGCCATTGCTCGTTGGCTAAGGATAGAGGGGTAAGCCCTTTATCACTAGAAATGACGTCATTATAGAATGGATCATCCGATCTCGCCAAGAAGTACTGACGGAGACTGCACACTTCGCGATTATGCATGGTGAGCGCGCTCAGAAAGCCACGCCCACCATACTTCCGCGGCAAGTACAGCCTCATTACCGACGATCTCGGATGATGCATCCTATGGGACGTCATGGTAGTGCGGACTTTTCTATCCAGGGCGTTAAGCTCAGTCTGAGTCCACCTGAGTATGCCAAAGGTATACATGAGGACAGGCATGACCCAGCCGTTATGTGCATGTGTTTTATTCACACCGGACAAAAGGCTGTTAAGCACTTTGGTCAAGCGTGCATAAAACACGTCGCAAACTGACTGTTTCATACCAGCCTCATCGATACCGATGTTCTGTGACATACCCAGGTATCGGTATGTTTCAGCCTCGGAAAGGGTCCTTAAGTTGACGGGCATAGACAAGTCTATGCCCTCAGAGTTAGCAACCCTTCCCCTTTCAACATGGAGGACCGCACACTTATCCGTCCCCAGCTCCATTCCAATGGAACTGCTAAATTCACAAGTGATGTTTAGCAGTTCCATAAGATGGGAGCGACTGGAAGCGAATAACTTGAGGTCATCCATATAAAAAAGGTGGGTCACTTTTGTCCCTCCTTTCCGTAGCTGAAATCCCCTCCCGGAGCCCTCCAGTAAGGTACTGAGAGGGTTAAGAGAGAGGCAGAACCAGATTGGACTCAGACAATCGCCCTGGAAGATACCCCTTCTTATCCTTATGTGGTTCTCCGCAGCCGTCATCCGCTCGCCCAGATGACAAAGGATCGTACTCCACTGCCCCATACACTGCTCGAGGAAGTCTCTAACTGTACAGTCAATCTTGTACAGCTCGAAAAGGACCCTCTTTAGCCATGTATGGGGCACCGAGTCGAACGCCTTTCTGTAGTCTATCCAGGCGGCAGAGAAGTTCTGACGGTTGCGTTTCACCACTTTGCCTATGACCGCGTCAATGAGGAGTGGTTCCTTAGTTCCACGACCACCGCCCCGACATCCATTTTGAGCGCGTGACATCACCTGGTTTCGCTCCAGGTGACGAGTGATTCTCGCGCTCAAAATGGATGTCAGTGTCTTATATATGGTGGGTAGACACGTGATGGGGCGGTATTTGCTCGGGTCTGTGGTATCCTGATCTTTAGGAACCAAGTGAGTGATCCCAGTAGTGAAGAGGCTCGGGAGTGACTTCTGGTCGAGAGCCTCTTGAAACTGTCGGGCGAGCACAGCGTGACACACTACGAACCCCTTCAGCCAGTAATGATGCAGCCCGTCGAGCCCCGGACTTTTCCAGTTCGGGGCCCTACGGACCGCCTCAGCCACGTCTTCTGGCGTTATGGTGATGGGGTCCATAGGCGTAACACTCGCACCCTGGCTCGCCACAACTTCCATCCAAGGGCCCTCACTGTGGTTTACGGGCTCTGACCACAGGCCACGCCAGAATGCGATAATGTCAGCCTGATCCGGTCCTTGGCCCGCTCCACATACCTTTGGTCGCTCCAATAATTTATAGAGCCTCTTCTGATCACTCTGGAAGAGACGATTCTGGTTGAACCGCCTTGACCCCTCGGAAAATCGTCGAATCCGCTTCCCCCAAGCAGCGATCTTTTGCTTCAGGTCGTCTATGCGCTCCGTTAGTTTCTGCGTGATATCCGGCTGGGACAAACTGATATTTGTCCCAGCAAACGCCATCCCAACGGTGCGCATAATCCTCGGTCTATTATTACCCGACCTGAAGCTTGTCAGTCTGCCGATAAGGGCCCTTGCCTTTGCGATACGGTCCTCGATTCTTTTCCTCCAGGCTGGGATGGCGTTACTTTGTGTAGTAGCGCGTCCAGCCATGGGAAGTTTGGCGCCAATAATACGGCAAACTGCCACTGCGGCGCCAAAGAGAATCGAGTCCGTCTCGCAAAGGTCCCGGCTGGCTTCCAAATAGGTCACCAGCATTGGGTTAAGAGCCCTCACGACAGCCCGATTTCGCTTGCTTAAGGGTATGCGGGGGAAGTCGCGGTCGATTTTCGAGAGGGGTGCTGCGCGTTTCCAAAATCGCCTCTTCCAATATACTCCTCATTTGCTCTAGTTCGTGGGAGACTATTTCATCGTCGTTCGAATCAACCACAACTGGAAGATCCATGGCGGCTTCCACGTGTGGATGCTGGTCTGTCGAATGTGGAGCTGCATCTCCAGCCATAGCCGATTCATTCGACGACGGAATAGCCTCACGTCGTAGTCGTTCGAGTTCGGCACCATCAAATATTTTCGAGCGCATGATGTACCGAACTCGGTCTGCCAGGTTTTGTTCCGTGACGGGGATAGACGGCTCCAGCTCAGCAAAAAAGCAATGCATCCGAGACCTATACGCTATTCCCACAGTTTCTTTCCCTTTCGCCCTATAGTACGCCCGCAATGCGTTTTCGTTCATGGATTTTGTCCAACGCATGCGACGTGCTCCACCAGCGGCGGGTGCCGCTTGCTGGGTCCGAGAAGACCCAGCCGACACCAAGCCTTCTGGTGGGGATGATGGATGCGAGGGGCTGCTAGGTGATCGTGCAGCTCCTCGCGCTCGGCTGGCGGCCCGCATGCTGCCGCGTCCAGCGCCAGCTCCAGACGCGCCCCGGCGACCCCCAGGCAGCGGCCCTATGCGCGTTCCTTTTTGTGTTTCTTCCATCATCCATTTTATGGGCGCCAAATAACGGGAGACGCCCAAGCCCGGCACCGTTTCGTGGTTGGGTCATATGCACAAACGGACCTTTGCATCTACAATTTTGCCTAGGCACGGCGCTCACACCTCTTGGCAGGATGCTGACTGACTGCGCCGACGTCGCAGTTTTGTCACATAACTGTTACGTCAGCGGGCGATGGGGTCGTCACTTCCCTACGCCTATTATATTATTATTATTATTATTATTGTGAAAGTCAGAATGTGTCACAAAAGGCACGTATGGCAATTCACAGTGCTACTTTAACGTATGGTAGTGAAAGTTGGATGTGTCAGAAGAAGCACGAGAGTAGAATAAATGCAGTAGAAATGCGGTCGCTAAGAAGTATGTTAGGGCTGAATCTGAGTGACAGGGTGAGAAACTGTGTGATAAAAGAAGAGTGTGGTTTGCAATATGATGCGGTGACCAGGATTAAGAAAGGCATGCTTCGGTAGTTTTGTCATGTAGACAAATGAATTAGGAAAGACTGACAAAGCAAATATATGTTGTAGAAGTGAATGGAAAAGTCGGAAAGAGACGTCCTAAGCTAAAGTTTGTCGACCAAATTGGCGATATATTAAAATGGGCCAAATTAAGAGCACCCTTAACCGAAGAGCCTGTGTGCGTAGGTATATGGATATGGAGGAGGCGAGAGAGGTATGTCAGGATCGTGCTAAATGGAAGTCTGTAGTCTCTGCCTACCCATCTGGGTGATAGGCGTAAGTATTTATATATATATATATATATATATATATATATATATATATATATATATATATATATATATATATATATATAATATCCTTTCACGGTAAATGTTATCCAGTGAGAAGTTAGAACAATTGTTGATCCACCTATTTGACGTGTTTGCTCAGCTCCCTCACATACTGATATACTTTGATCCATTCTTGACGCGCGTGTGACGTCGGTGGATCTCAAACAGGATCAATAATCGTCAGCGATTTGATCAACATTTGTTGATCTACCAACGGTCTAAAAAATCATACTGAATATGATTTTTTAGATCCAGAGTATATTTAATTTATATGCGACATTTACTTAGACTAAGTGGATCCGGAGCCATAACTGACGAATAGGTACTCGAACACGAAACGGCAACGTCGCGTTCTGTGTGTGACAGAGAACCCAGTAGGCTACTTCGTTATAGTAATAAGGTAAGAAAATACGTTATCTGCTGATTTTGTAGATCAAACTTTGGCAGGTTTTATTGTGGAAAGACGTTTGTTCGAGTTTTTGTTACCGTGTGAGTGAATTTGTGTTATTTTATTCATTTGTCATGAATAAGATGATGGAAGATGATGGATAGTACTTTATTACAAATTAATTTGTCACTCGAGTGTGTGTTTGTGTGTGTGTGTGTGTGTGTATTGTGTGTGTGTGTGTGTGTGTGTGTGTGTGTGTGCTTGTGCGTGTATATGTGTTCGTTCGTGCGCGCGCGTGTGTCTGAGTGTATGTGCGGGTGTGTGTGTCGGGGGCGAGTGCTCGCGCGTATGTGTATGTGTGCGCGCGCGCGTGTATGTATGTGTGCGCGCGCCTGTGTTTGTATGTGTGTGTGTGTGTGTGTGTGTGTGTGTGTGTGTGTGTGTATGTGTGTGTGTGTGTGTGTGTGTCTATATTTATGTGAGTGCGCGAAGCGCGCGTGTGTGTATGCGCGTGCGTGTGTGTGCGTGCGGGTGTGTGCGTGCGTGTATGTTCGTCGGAGTGCGTGTTTGTGTGTGTATGTGTGTGTGTGTGTGTGTGCGCCCAGAAAACGGAGGCGGAGAATGGAGACATGGTGGGGGCGGAGGTGAATGCAGCGTAGTATGTGGTGAAGGCGGAGGAGAGGAATTTGTGGTGAAGTCTTAGATAGTGGAAACGGGGAATTGTGTTGGAGGCGGAAAGAATAGTGACGGCGCGTGGTTGTGGCGGCGGAGGGAGCGGAGTTTATTGTTGAGGCGGATGGAGCAGAGTTTATGGTGGAGGCGAAGGTAACGGAGGTGAAGAACGAAGGCTTAGAGAGGGGTGCGGTGGTAGATGTGGAGGCGTAGGTGGCAGAGGTAGTGGTGGGTGCACTGGAGTGCAGTAAAGTGGGTACCGCGTGAGGGCAAGTGAGGCTCATTTAAAGAACTGTTGGTTACAGCGAAAAACAGTATGGCTGGTAAGTGGACATCGATAGTGCCCCTAAAGATGTTACCACGAGGTTATTCATTTTTCCGAATATCAGCTTGGATACCTATTGGTACTAGAGACAAAGTGAAAACAACTTTTGTTTTCTGGCGGTTTCATCATAACTAACAAAACGAGCCCAAACTCAGCACACCCAGTTCTACTAGTCCAGGAGTTCCACAAGTAATCCCGAATTATATTTTGAGGTCACTCCATCAAGCCCGGAGGTAAGGTCTCATGATAATATCTCATGTAATAGTTCGATTCTATACCTATCAATTTTGTAAACGCGTCCTTAAAAATCTTGATTATGAAGATGTAGAATGTTAACTGGTTTATGGTAAACACACACACACACACACACACACACACACACACACACACACACACACACACACACACACAACACACACACACACACACACACACACACACACACACACACACACACACACACACACACACACACACACACACACACACACACGCACGCACGCACGCACGCAAACACGTACTCAGACGAATACCTTATGTCGCCGTTGCTACCACTTCCGCTACAAGAAGGGGCGTTGCCGAGTAATTCGTTAAAAAAAAGTCGTTTATTTCGACCACAAGGATCATAGATGTTAGTAATAATACAAATCTTAAAACTATTTACCTAATTTTAAAACTATATATAACACAGGCCCGATTAGTCAGCACGTGCACCATATGACAATGGTTCAGGTACTGACCTCAAATCTGTCAGAAAATGCCCTCAGGATACCATTGGAACTAGCCCGCACCCTGCGCGTCAGGGATGTGCATCGTTTACGTATGGTGGTGTAGAAACAATCCACATGCGCATCCGCGAACATACCCGGCGCATTACAATAACGAGACAGACCAAACAGCATGTATTACATAACACGCATTTAATCTGTAGCTTGTACCGCCAAAGATACGAAACGGCAACGGCTGTATTCAGCCAATCTGATCGTTTATCTTATCGTTTGCTGTGCTCTGATTGGCTCATTTAAATCGGATCAACATTTTCCGTAACCATCGCAAGGTGGATTTGTATATTGGATCAACTTCGGCCAACGCTAGCAAACAGTCTCGTGAGTGCAGATGTTGATCCGGTCGAAGCCACATTAGTTACCAGAGATGCATATTGGATCAACAAAAGGCGCCGGATCAACATGCGTTTTCGGATCAACAAAGTGCTCGCGTGAAGTCGCGTCTGATCAACATTTACCGTAAAGAGATCTATATATATATATATATATAAATATAATATATATATATATGTATGTATTTTTATGTTATGTAATATAAAACTGGTGGAAGTGGTTTCTGGGTCTGAGTGATTACTGGTAGAAATTGACTGGATCGTAATTTCTTGATTTGGTGACAATAGAACACTATATTTCCGCTTCGCGTTCGATGTGTGCAAAATGAAAGTTGACGGACTACATATTATGTCTTGAGGTATCGTTCTTAAAGTCTTTGAAGTCTTTAAAAATCATATCTAGATTTCTCTAATGGTTTTTTATTTAAAATGACCATGTAGGATCTACAACGATTCAAAGTTAGTTAGCGACCATTGCCCATTTGACCATTGTAGCTTAAATAAATTTAGCGTTTTGGTCATGATTAACATTTGATTCATCAAGGCCTAGTCCTGTTCAAGGCCTGTCTCCTATAATAATTTGGAGCTCACTCGTGTTTTGGTTTCCATACTTAGTGTTCATTGTTTGTGTTGTAGGTTGTCCAGGGACTTCTTGTGTGGCTTGGGCATACGATTTTCCGTTGATTTGTCTGTAGGTTCTTGTTCCTTTCTAGTGTATCCAGGGTTTTTCCTAACTTTGGTGATTGGATGGGGATATCGGACTTTCAACAGTTCTTTGTAGACTGTGCAACCTTTGTAGTTAGCTGGATGGTTTCCCTCGCAGATGACACATTTAACCTCTTTTGATCTGTCTTTCCGTAAGCAAGCTGAAGTGTGGTGCGAACCTGCACATTTGACGCATCTGGGCTGTCTATTGCAGTACTTTTGTGTGTGGTTGTAATTTTGGCAATTAGTGCATTGGGGGATTACTCGCCTTGGTCTAGGTGCTTCAAATGATATGCGATAATGTAGTAGATATTTGACGTTTTATATGTCTTTATTATTTTCGCGGGGCTCCAGTTTGATGTTTCACATTGGTAGCGCCTGTTTTGTTCTTGAGTTTTGGATGTTCCAGACATTTACTACTTTGTGGTGAAGTTCCTCAATAGCTATTTTTATATCCTCTTTGTTTGTAGATTGGTGTAGATGTTTTAGCAAAACTCTAAAACTGCGGTCTAGTTTTGGTTGGTAACTATAAAATTCGGTATCTTTAGCCTTTAGTTCTTTATAAATGGTGGAGTATGATTCAGCTGATTTTGGTTGTATTTTAACTCTGTCACCTTGTAATACCTTGATTTCATATTCTCCTTTTGCTACGTCTTCTAATAGTTTCATCAGAGGTTGTATATTCTTGACTCCGTCAATAAATAGTGGAGGGGGTCTTGTGGGCTTCGGTGTTTGTATTTCAGGCTTGTCTGCTTGCTCTATAACTTCGAGCCCTTTGAACGATTGGATGTTGGTACTGCTGGTGTTGCAAGCCAGTAGTTCAATTTTGCCTGCTTTTGATTGCGCATAACTGCATCTGAACTGGATCTTTGTCTTTTGCCGCAGTACACTTCTGTGAACAGCTGTTCTTCGGATTCTTTATCTGTTTTATCTGCCAGTTCGATGTTCCCTTGATTAGTTGCTCCACTAAAGGAGCTTAATCTTGGGCTGTTTGTGAACATTCCTTTATGGAAGAGTTGTTGGGTCATAGTTTTTGAGTTACTCTTATCTAATTTTTGTTCGTTTTCAGGGTTATAATTGCTCATCTGTTCCCACGAGTAGGGTCGATTAACACGTCACAAGAGGGGTAACGCCCATTCCCTCAAGAAGGCAATATACAACGGCGTTTGCCAGGTTCACCGAGGTTAGCGCTAAGGACTTGCCTCCTGCAAGCCATGCATCCCATCGGCACGTAGTCACCTTAGGATTAGGGTAACTTTTTAAAGAGGTGTTCTACCTCGCGGCCCGGACGGCTAAGCCAAGGCCCTCGATTCTGTGGATGCACAGAGTTGCGAGTTGTGGCTGTCATTTCCTACCTCCAACAGGTTCTGGCTTGTTACGCCAGGGTTTTATCGGGTTAATTACCGTCGCTCGATGCTCGATGTTGATCTTTTACGGCTGGTTAGATCTCCACTCAACCAACCCTCCTCTTTTCTCATACGGGCTTGGGACCGTCAAAGGCAGAGTTGTGTACCTAACTAGCCTGTATATAACTAGATATTTAAATTTATTACAACATTTCTTAGCAAGACGAAATTTAGGTAAATATTCACGTGGTGCAATTATTTACAATATAGCTCCAAATAAAGATGTTTTTTCTTTCTTTTCTTTCAATTTATTTTATCATTTATATCTGAGAAGCCTTTTAGAGCAGGGACAGGATCACTGCGATGCCTTGATTATCGAGTTTCGGTAATTTATTTTATTTTAATTTCGTTCCATTTCATTCCATTTAAATTTTCATAGACCTTAGCTAATTAATAAGCTCATCCTTACAGTAATAATTTACCGCAAAATTAATGCCTGATTCTATTAATCACCTGATTGTAAGTCGATACAGCAACTTAATGATTATTTGAACTAGATTGATAGAACATGCTGATTAAGCACTAAAGATAAGACACTAAGAGGCACGTAATTCTACATCCTCTATATTATATTATAGATTTAGAGCTTAGTATATTGTCAGGCAATTTATTATAAGATTCTATATTTTTTATTTTAAATAGGATTTGTCATACGGTGAGTTATCTTAAATTTTCTTCTTATTACATATATAATAAGCAAGGTTAATACTGTATTTTAAAAAAATCCAAGTGCGTAATAAATTACTAATAATACGTATCATACAACTCGCGGAACGAAAGTCTAGCGGTAACCGTTATTGTGCAAAAGTGGCCATATTGCGCATTATTGCGTATGATTGGCTTTGCTAAACGTTCGCACGCGCTGATTGGCTCTCCAGTCACATTCCGTCTCCCGTAACCTAACGTTTCGTTCAGCGCTAGAGTTACGTTCCGCGAGTTGTACGATTATATAAGAACTTTATTATAGTTTTATTATAAGTTTTGAAAATTTAAGCTACAATGGTCAAATGGGCAATGGTCGCTAACTAACTTTGAATCGTTGTAGATCCTACATGGTCATTTTAAATAAAAAACCATTAGAGAAATCTAGATATGATTTTTAAAGACTTCAAAGACTTTAAGAACGATACCTCAAGACATAATATGTAGTCCGTCAACTTTCATTTTGCACACATCGAACGCGAAGCGGAAATGTAGTGTTCTATTGTCACCAAATCAAGAAATCACGATCCAGTCAATTTCTACCAGTAATCACTCAGACCCAGAAATCACTTCCACCAGTTTTATATTACATAACATAAAATTTTCAAAACTTATAATAAAACTACAACTCGCAACTCTGTGCATCCACAGAATCGAGAGCCTTGGCTTAGCCGTCCGGGCCGCGAGGTAGAACACCTCTTTAAAAAGTTACCCTAATCCTAAGGTGACTACGTGCCGATGGGATGCATGGCTTGCAGGAGGCAAGTCCTTAGCGCCAACCTCGGCGAACCTTTCAAACGCCGTTGTATATTGCCTTCTTGAGGGAATGGGCGTTACCCCTCCTGTGACGTGTTAATCGACCCTACTCGTGGGAACAGATGAGCAATTATAACCCTGAAAACGAACAAAAATTAGATAAGAGTAACTCAAAAACTATGACCCAACAACTCTTCGATAAAGGAATGTTGACAAACAGCCCAAGATTAAGCTCCTTTAGTGGAGCAACTAATCAAGGGAACATCGAACTGGCAGATAAAACAGATAAAGAATCCGAAGAACAGCTGTTCACAGAAGTGTACTGCGGCAAAAGACAAAGATCCAGTTCAGATGCAGTTATGCGCAATCAAAAGCAGGCAAAATTGAACTACTGGCTTGCAACACCAGCAGTACCAACATCCAATCGATTCAAAGGGCTCGAAGTTATAGAGCAAGCAGACAAGCCTGAAATACAAACACCGAAGCCCACAAGACCTCCTCCACTATTTATGGACGGAGTCAAGAATATACAACCTCTGATGAAACTATTAGAAGACGTAGCAAAAGGAGAATATGAAATCAAGGTATTACAAGGTGACAGAGTTAAAATACAACCAAAATCAGCTGAATCATACTCCACCATTTATAAAGAACTAAAGGCTAAAGATACCGAATTTTATAGTTACCTACCAAAACTAGACCGCAGTTTTAGAGTTGTGCTAAAACATCTGCACCCATCTACAGACAAAGAGGATATAAAAATAGCTATTGAGGAACTTCACCACAAAGTAGTAAATGTCTGGAACATCCAAAACTCAAGAACAAAACAGGCGCTACCAATGTGAAACATCAAACTGGAGCCCCGCGAAAATAATAAAGACATATATAACGTCAAATATCTACTACACTATCGCATATATATAGCAATATAAAGCCCAGATGCATTAAATGTGCAGGTTCGCACCACACTTCAGCTTGCTTACGGAAAGACAGATCAAAAGAGGTTAAATGTGTCATCTGCGAGGGAAACCATCCAGCTAACTACAAAGGTTGCACAGTCTACAAAGAACTGTTGAAAGTCCGATATCCCCATCCAATCACCAAAGTTAGGAAAAACCCTGGATACACTAGAAAGGAACAAGAACCTACAGACAAATCAACATATAACGGAAAATCGTATGCCCAAGCCACACAAGAAGTCCCTGGACAACCTACAACACAAACAACGAACACTAAGTATGGAAACCAAAACACGAGTGAGCTCCAAATTATTATAGGAGACAGGCCTTGGACAGGACTAGGCCTTGATGAATCAAATGTTAATCATGACCAAAACGCTAACCGATTTAATTTCAAAAATGCCACCACATTCACAACACTAAAATTGTGTGTATGGAATGCTAATGGCTTGTCAAACCACTCGGAAGAGTTGAAAATATTCGTTAAAATGCACCGCATAGATGTTTTACTAATCTCAGAAACCCACTTCACATCCAAAAGCCACTTTAGCCTACCAGCCATGTTGTATACATGTACCATACTGACCACCCAAATAACAAAGCACATGGAGGATCGACCGTTTTTATCAGGTCAAACATCAGGCATCATGTACTACAACATTACTGCAAAAACTACATCCAGGCAACAAATGTCGTGGTAACAGACTGGATTAGTGATATTACAAGGAATCGGAGTAAGTAAGACATAATATGTAGTCCGTCAACTTTCATTTTACACACATCGAACGCGAAGCGGAAATGTAGTGTTCTATTGTCACCAAATCAAGAAATCACGATCCAGTCAATTTCTACCAGTAATCACTCAGACGCAGAAATCACTTCCACCAGTTTTATATTACATAACATAAAAATACATATATATATATATATATATATATATATATATATATATATATATATATATATATATGTATTTTTTATTATTATTTTATTATATATTATATTTTACATATGGAATATTTTACGGAATGTGACTGGAGAGCCAATCTAAGAGATTAGTGATATTACAATATCGGCCCTCTATTGTCCACTTAGATTCACTATCAAGAAATCGGAGTTCAGTAACTTCTTTCAATCACTTGGAGGCAGGTTTATCGCAGGAGGCGATTATAATGCCAAGCATTCGTTTTGGGGTTCCAGGCTTGTTCTACCCAGAGGGCGTGAACTCCTTAAATGCATACAAAAAAGAATTATGAACGTGATATCGTCGGGTCAACCAACTTACTGGCCAACAGACAAAAGAAAAATCCCAGATGTTATAGATTTTTGTGTCAGTAAAGGAATCGCTAAGAACATCATATCGTGCCAGAGTTGCTGGGACTTATCTTCAGATCACTCTCCAATCATAGTAGAACTACATACCACCACCCAAGAACGCGCCAGAAAATGTGTTCTGCAAAACAATAGAACTAACTGGTCTCTATTTCGTGAGCTCACAGACAAAGCATTCCAAGAATCAGTTAGCCTGAAATCGGAAGACGAAATAACGGAAGCGGTGCTATACTTCAACAAGAGTGTGCAAGATGCAGCTTGGTTATCGACCCCACCACTACCATCTAGAAACCTGGATACCCATGTACCGAAACACATATTCGATAAAATAATCAAAAAAAGGAGGATACGAAAACCCTGGCAAACAACCAGAGACCTTGTGGCGAAAAAACAACTCAATCACGCCAATAGACAGCTAAAACACATCCTAGAGAAAGATCGTAATGACGGATTTCATAATTACCTCACCGACCTGGATACTACTGCTTCCTCGGACTACTCTTTGTGGAAAGCCACCAGAAGACTAAAACTGCCTGTCAACGTCTCTCCTCCTATAAGAAAACCAGATGGTACCTGGGCACGGACAGACCAGGAGAAAACCAGAACCTTCTCAGAAGACCTCTCCAACGTCTTTACCCCTCACCCATATGACGGTTCACCAGAAGATGCAGCAGAAATTACTAACCACTCAAATAACCCAAAAGATACGCAGGAAATGCCTCTTAAATTTACAAAAACAGAATTTGCTCGAATAATTAGAAAATCAAACGAAAAAAAGACTCCAGGATACGACCTCATTACAAACCGAATATTACAAGAACTACCTGAATCTGGCATAACTTTTCTTACTTCACTATTTAATGCCATGACCATACATACATAATACATAAACACTCACGCCTGTCACTCAGAGGGGTAGGCAGAGACTACAGACTTCCATTTGGCACGATCCTGACACACCTCTCTCGCCTCCTTCACATCCATACACCTACGCATACATGCTCGTCGGTTAAGGGTACTCCTAATTTGGCCCGGTTTCAATAAATGCCATGACCAGACTGCAGTTTTTTCCCTTGGAGTGGAAGTTCGCACAAATTATAATGCTGCTAAAGCCAGAGAAACAACCTGAAGAAACAAAATCGTACAGGCCCATAAGTCTGCTACCCATCCCATCCAAAATATATGAATCCCTACTGCTACAACGAATCTTGCCTATACTCAAAGAGAAGGAGCTAATCCCTGACCACCAGTTTGGATTCCGCAGTAAGCATGCCACTATCGACCAAGTGCACAGACAAAATACTTGATATTTATTCTTACGTGGTAGAGCCATGCTGCAGTTATATTAGTAGTATAGTTGTAGCACGAATGGGTCGGCTCGACCGGGGAAGGACCACACTCTCACAGAATACCAGCGTGAAATAGTAGCTTAATGCTGCTGTATTTCGTATGGTGAGTGTAGAGAACCGGAGACCCTTTTTACTGGAAACGAGGCATTCCATCTCAGTCCTCACGGGTGACAACGCATCTGCATTTTGATTTTTAATGGAGGATAGATGTAGATGTCTATGGGCCGCAGCAACCACTTACCATCAGGTGGACTGTGTGCTCGTTTGTCACCCTATTCTATAAAAAAAAAATGGAGTCGATGGAAGGTAAATCTTACTGCGCCAGTGCGTTCCTGGACATATCTCAAGCGTTTGGCCGCGTGTGGCATGAGGGATTGTTATTTAAATTGAAAAATGCACTACCAGATCACCTTTACGGGATATTAAAATCATTTCTCCAGCAGCGCCATTTCATAGTACAACAATGAGAAGCTCTATCAGATCTCTGCTCTATAAAAGCAGGAGTCCCGCAGGCAGCGTACTGGGTCCCATACCCTACTTACTGTTCACTCCGGACCTGCCGACATCGGAATCATTAATCTCTGGAACCTTTGCTGATGACACCGCTATACTGGCTACTCATAGCGACCCAAAAATAGCCTCACAAATACTTCAAAAAGGGCTAAATGACATATCCCACTGGCTCAAAAAGTGGCGGATAAAAGCAAATGAAACCAAATCAGTAAACGTAACGTTCACCCTAATAAGGGGCTCTTGCCCCCCAGTCACACTTAACAACATTGTAGTTCCGCAGGCAGATAATGTGAGATACCTTGGATTGTACTTGGACAAAAGACTTACCTGGCAAAAACTTATTTTCAGTAAGAGAAAGCAACTCGGTATTCAAACGCGAAAACTCTACTGGCTCATAAGACGAAAATCTCAATTGTCTCTAGAAAACAAAATACTTCTGTACAAGGCAATACTAAAACTTATCTGGACGTATGGAATCCAACTGTGGTGTACTGCATCCCATTCAAACATCGAAATCTTACAAAGGTTTCAAAATAAAGCAGTCCGCATGATAACCAATGCCCCCTGGTATGTGCCCAACGAATTTCTACATCATGATCTACGTTTGTATACTGTGAAACAGGAAATCCTACGCCATACTAGAACTTATAAAGAGCGCATCGAACGTCATCCAAATATTCTGGCCCGGCCACTCATGGCAAACCACAACAAAGCGCGACGCTTAAAGCGCAAGATACCACAAGATTTAATACAAATACAAACACAGTAAACCCAGTTACTGTTTAATAATGAGGATGTGACACAGGTCACATACCAAGCACGCCAGCGATAGCACCAACAAACATACCGCTGAATGTCCCTCAAAGGCGACAGATTGTTGTAAATAAAGGATACAAAAAAAAGATACAGGGTTATTTTTCAAAGAGTAGCGAAATTTTGTATTTAAGTTCAAGTATATAAATAACGATGTACCCTTATTGCAGTTACTAATAATACGAGTAAGTAAAGCTTCTACTTTTATTTGAAATCATTACAAATTGGATGTGTTTTACTGGCTACAACGTTTTTGGCCACCGACCGATTCTTACGGATGTGTGCATGCGCAGTTAAAATAATTGATTACCATGCATTTTACGAGTAATTTAAAAGATAAAAAGGACAGAATGTTTGAGATGTTTTTTTGTTTAATTTTTCTTCACTATTTTCCTATGTTACTTATTCTGAACCTTCTCTGCAAATTTGGCCGGTTATTGCAAAATAAGCCTATATAATAGCAATATATACAAGCCGTGCTCCGTGCTAATTTACAGGCGAGGCCCTGGTGGCCAAGAGGTTGCTACATATCCATTGAAGAATGGCGAACTTAAATCCAACTAGTTACTTTATTCTACTTAATCAGGTGACAAGCTATTCCTCGACTTTGCCCGCGTCGAATTTATTACGATTGGATTTCATAGCTTTAAATTTTTTCGCGCGGAACATTAATTCTTCTTCTACAATAAAAGTAGCCTAAGTTACTTCTTACAACATCAGCTTTATGCGAGTGAAAGTCCCGTAGAAATCGCTCGAGGTGTTTCGGAGATTAGCTGGTACAAACAGACAGACAGACGAAAATTTTAAAAATTGTTTTTGTTATAAGTACCGTATGTACTTTCATATGCATTTCGTAAAAAGCTTTATAATAAATATACAAAATTTGACCTGCACAAAGTTCAAAAACTTTTGTTTGTATAAAAGTTTTAATATATTTACGAATTTATGGATGGTAATAACCCCTGGAAAAGGTGATCGCTACCAAGCTATTTCTAATTTGTGTTATTAATATATATATATATATATATATATATATATATATATATATATATATATATATATATATATATATATTAATGTAAACTGTTATTTTTTTAAATCGCACTGTGTTTCTTGCTGGTTCTTCTCAGTATAGAGGTTTTCTTCAGAACCAGTGGTAAATATAAAAAGTAACTGAAGTATTATTTATAATCTATTGAATAAAAACGTTTCTGTTTCTTTTTCCGTTTCATTACAAACAGACAACTCACTATTTATTTTATACTCTTTTCATGTCTGAGGTACTTCCTGCACTCACCAGACGAAACGCGGAAGGAGGGCTTCCACTTCACGCCGGTATTCTGTGAGGTCGTGGTACCACCCCTGTTTGAGCCGGCCCATACGTGCAACAGCAAAGCTGCCGCGTGGCTCTACCACTGTTATCATTCATCCATCAGTTATATAAACAAATTGTATTTATATTGTTTATGTTTGGCGAATGTCTGTGAACTTTAGATAAGGGCACCGGCAGAATATCAGTGCTACGGTTATAAATACTTGTACCGCTAGTAATCGAATCCACGGTACACACTAGGATTTTCTCCTGTATCGTGGAAGCAGTTTGCAACCCAGTTAGACAACTTCTGACAAAGATGGCTGCAGATGCGTTGTTACCCCCGAGGACTAAACATTTACCAGCAAGTCTTTAGTTCTCATCGCTCACCATATGAAACGCATTATACTGCTATTTCACGCTGTTATTTTGTGAGAGCGAGGTCCTGTGGCATGACGCAAGATTATTTATTAGTGCAATATAATTTGTTTATACAAGGTAGAGCCATGCTGCAGCTATATTAATTGTATAGTTGTAGCACGAATGAGTCGGCTCGACCGGGGAGGGACTACGCTCTCACAGAATACCAGCGTCAAATAGCAGTGCTGTGTTTCGTATGGTGTGTGTAGAGAACGAGAGAAAAGAAAATAGCATTCCATTGGTCCTCAAGGGTGACATCTTCATTTCGATTCGTAATCGAGGATAGATGTAGATGTCTATTGGTCACAGCAACCACTTACCATCGGGTGGACTGTGTGCTCGTTTGTCACCCTTTTCCTATATAAAAAAAAATATTTTGACAGCTGTCAGGTTAGCAATGAGTTGCAGCGCTGAAGGCCGACGGTTCAAAACCCGCACGTATGGCTGTTGCCCATATTAATAATTGTTCTGTATATGAGTGATTAGCCTTGTACAATTTATGTATGTAAACTGCCCCACCTCCCGATAAATCCTAGTGTGGGGGTTAAGGTCCTTTTTAAGCAAAATAATTTTTTTTAAAAGAATATATAAAGGAACTTAACAAAATAACTTTGTCTGCCGGAAGCAAACACTCGCCGCGAGAACGAGTCTCATACATTAGCATAATAATGAAGAGAACTTCGCCGAGGCAGTTAACACCGTGCAGCGACTGTCGTCGACAATATTGAAAATGAAATTACCATAAAGAGCGGCAAAATTTCTGCGCTATGCGGCTGATTACAGACGCCGTTTGTTACTTTGGCCACCCCAGATGACGCTCTATTTTGTGTGTGACTGCGCCATTACTGACTGTAAAATTCATGCGAGTGTATCCTCTAAGCCAGCATGTACGCTGTTTTTAAAATATAAATAAATAAAAATGTTATCGAACAAGAGATGTATTTTAAACGCTGTTAAGTTAAGAGAAAAGATTATTAAGAATAAAAAGACAGACACTGATGGTAACAACATTAATTGGCTCAAGAACACTTTATTGAAATACTACATATATAATCACGATTGCGGTCATACTTTGTTTTGAACAATCCAAAGCGACACAGACTAGAAAATTTAAAGTATTACAGTGAGTGACAAGAGGTAAGTACTACAAACTATGATTTAACCTGACGTATCTAATTTTAAAATATTTAACTTAAAAAATTGCAACACAAAACGTGTCTAAAATCTGACTCTAAGGTATTAAATTTTAAACATATAAAGAAATCTTTGAAAATATCTTTTAATTGCTTTAGGACGCTAAATAAGCCTGTACAATTATTGCAAGCTTTAAACGTAATAGCTATGAAAAGTAATTGGTATTTTACTTTATATATATATATATATATATATATATATATATATATATATATATATATATATATATTATTGGTATTTTGTCAGAAGAAGTAGATGGCGTCATCGTCACAGCGTAAGGAAACCGATCACATGGTAGTTCTAATTAGTTCTAATAGATGGCGTTAGTGTTTCTAATTCGAAAAACATGTTAGGTTAATGCTAAATGTTGGGACGACCGTATCTTTACTTTTGAAACCAACACCTAGACGTAAACCTATCCACTCAAAAGGGCGAGGGGCAGCTCTGTAACGGGTCTGAGACTTCCAGTGCTCCGAAGCACTAGCGGTTTGACGACCGATCGTCAAACCGCTTCCCCAGCGCATCAATTGAAGTAAATCTTACAACAGGAGATGGTCACAGCTATTACTAGGCTGATGAGGATGAAGAATTTAATGTACTGGATGAATTGAATGGAAACTATGGAGTGTAGAGGTATACAGCCTTACACGCCCACAACTGCACGGATCTTTCTTTTCTAAGAGGGTTATTAAAATATATTCGAAATTATACTATATCAAAGAGGCATACTTAAGTAGTTTATTTTACAAAAATATGCTTTACTATTTTAAAGAAATTGACTTTATTACAAGTACAAATTGTTTGTCGTTCAAGTTTGTGCCAACGAGGGCCGACAACATCACGCTCCCCGCATGTCGCTAGTTGGCACAAGGTCAACTTATTTCTTGCGTAGATGATCACTCAGTGTTACATCATGGACAAATCGTCGGGGTGACTGCAGCAGTCACCCCAAGGTCTAATTTGTTTGTGGTGACATGAGCATTCACCACTTTTTCTGCCACCAGGGCGACAGGGCGGCGACAGTTAGAAATGAGGTGAAATATTTACACAGATTTCATAGCGGGGGAAGTAAAGTTAGAAGTGTGTAGAACTTCAAAGCTGTTTCTTTCTGAAATATTAGATATAGGTATATCATTTCATATTATGAAAAGTAGAATTTAAAATGTGAAAAAATACTAGAAACCAAAAGACATAGTTATAAATCGGGACTTGTCCACGATGTAACACTGAGTGATCATCTACGCAAGAAATAAGTTGACCTTGTGCCAACTAGCGACATGCGGGGAGCGTGATTTTGTCGGCCCTCGTCACTGACCTCTATATATACAAGTACGCTGGACTGGCTATACACCATGACATGCTGAAGTGATTTGATTTGCGCCATTTTGGCGCTGACAGCAGAAGTGCACGTCCACGGAACTAATAATAGGGATAAGACAGTGTACCAAATTATATCGATAAAAATTCTATACCCTACCTATACCTAAATAAATAGAATAGACTCTATGGATAGATGGACTCTACCCGTAACGTCTATTATATTTATGTATCATATTAATATAATGCCATTATCATTCATCATCATTAAAGCCCTTCACAAGTCCACTGCTGAACATAGGCCTCCCTCAAGGAATGCCACAAAGCACGGTCCTGAGCTACCTGCATCCATCAACTTCTGGCATGTCTTACGAGTTTTTGACTCCATCTAGTTGGGGAACGTCCTACACTTCACCTGCCGGTACGAGGCTGCCACTCGAGAACCTCTTTTCCCCATCGGAACTGAATACAGTTCTTCGAGCTATATGGCCGGTCAATTGCCACTTCAGCTTACTAATCCATTGGGCGATGTCGTTCACTCTGGTTCTGCTGCAGATATCCTCATTCCTAAGTTTGAACCCCTGAGCATAGCCCCCTTCATAGCTCGCTGAGCGACTTCGAGCTTCCTCATACAGCTAGCAGTAAAAGACCTCGTCTCAGATCCATAGGTCATCACTGGCAACACGCACTGGTTGTACAATCTAGTTTTGAGGTATTCCTGACGAGGAGATCTGTTGTAATCTCCCGAACGCTGCCCAGCCGAGTTGAATCCGTCGATTGACCTGTCGGTCGAAGTTGAACTTACCTAGTCGGACTATTTATCCCAAGTAAAAATACTCGTCAACAACTTCAGCTAAGTGCTCCCAAAAACCACCGGCGTAGGTGTGACATGGACATTACACATGACTTTTGTTTTGTCCATGTTCATCTTAAGACCTATCCGTTGGGAGACACGATTGAGGTCATTGAACATAGTGCGTAGGTCCTCCAGCAATTCTGCCTCCTGTTCGCTCGACAGTGGTACAAATGTGACTAACACAACGCCCTCCGCCCGCTCGACAAGGATACACATTAGTACCACTCATAATTTATGAGGGCGAACCCTGCAAAAAAAGGTTTGTCATTAAAAATTATAACAAATTTATACTGAAATGTATAATGTAGACATAGACAAAGACATACTCTTTAATTTGGTACCATAATCTGTCAATTTCGATTCTAAAAATAGACATAAAAATCATTCTGACCTAATGGCTGTTTACAACAGTAGTGCGTGGTAGTGCGTGAGTTATTTCTGAGTGATTTCTCCGTTTTTCTGTGTGTTTTTGGAATAAAAAGGTGAGTTTTATACTTTTGTGTATTCCTTGTAATAAAACAAACACGTAGATATATAATTTGTGGCATAAAAAGTGAAAAGTAAGTGCCAAATGAACTTCGAAATCGGGAAGGCCCATTTTAGCGGTTGGGTCAAAAATGTGTTATTTTTACAATTCTCATTAATTTATAGTGTCAAATGTAACTAAATAATAGTTTTATAACATATTTCAAATAATTTGACGTTGTATTTATTTCAAATTCAGACAAAAAATATTTGAAATATTATTCGAAAATCTCATACAGATAAAAATTAATTTCGTTTTTTTTTATTTTTATATTTTGGTATGAGTAACGAATAGAAACACATAAAACATAAAAATATACATATTTCCAAACATTTTCATATAGATTTTTCTAAAAACAAACATGTAGAATTCAAATTAGTAGTAATTTTACACTAAAAGTGAAGTATCTACTACTACTATGTTATAATTTATGCATTTTATTACAATTTCTAGCAACTAAAAATAATTTTATTTGATAGTTTATACATTCAATAAGAATCCATGTAAGTTTTATTCATAAATATTGTCTCAAAGTGAAAATATTGCAAAATTTGCAAGTTAGCAAAAAATTTGCAATTCCCGCCATTTTACGTCGCGAGCCAACCGGCGAATCGAATAAAGTCGCCTTACAAGCAAACTGCAAATGTTTAATAATAATGTTTTGTATTTGTTTAGTTGGTAAGCCTAAATAAATAAATAAATAAATAAATTAACGGGTGACAATAAATTATTTTAGAAACGATGTCTTTATTTTAATTTGTGTAGTTAGTTTAATCTTAATAATTTTTAGTTAAATGGTCTAAGGGTTACGATGGCTATCCGAGTACAGAACAAGAGTACAAAACTAATCCAACTGTAGAGATGTGTAAGACAGGGTGTGGTAATATCCCCTAAATAATTTATCGCTGCATTGGAAGACGTTTTCAAGCTACTGGACTGGAAAGGATACGGTATTAACGGTATTAACGTCGATGGCATGTACGTCTCTCACCTTCGATTTTCCGACGATATAATCCTATCTGGATAGGATATCGTTATATAGATCTAGAGCTAAGGTGCGAGCCTTGTGGAACTCCAGACGTTGGGATAATTTCTCTAGAAACAAAACCGCTAATGACTACTCTTTGTAATAATACTAGTTTTTACGGAATTTATCGCGTATATTTAACTTTTTAATACCCGACGTTTCGAACGCTTTACAGCACTCATGGTCACGGGCGGGACTGAGATGTTCAACGTCCATATGTCATAGTTAACCGCGGTTACCATAGATTAAAATTTAACTTTTGTTCCGATCTATGCAGTATGAACTTATTGTATCTTGAAGTCTTGCAGTTGTATGCTTGGGTTGGGATTTAATTTTATTTATTATAGGATCCCAAGCAGATGGTAGCACCCAGCCATCTTCTCTATTGAAATTAGGATGTTTTTTGATTTCAATAGCCTCGCGGATCATCCTTGGAAAGAATCGGTGTTCTTTAGCGAGGATTTGCGGTCTATCAAATCTGATGTAGTGACGGGGGCGATCCTGTACGTGTTCACAGACTGCAGACTTCCCGGAGCGTCGATGCTTCACATCAGCTATATGTTCTTTAACGCGGGTTTTTATTGATCTTTTAGTTTGTCCTATGTAGGAGAGACCACATTCACAATTAAGCTTGTACACTCCTGCATCTTGCAGAGGGACATTACACTTGACTGATGGTAAAAACTGACCAATCTTCTTCAGCGGCTTGAAGTATGTTCTGATCGAAGCGCGCTTCAAGATGTAGCCAATCTTGTCAGTGACTCCTCTAACATATGGCAGTACAGCAGAACTTTTGTCGGATGTAAGTACTTATAAAAAGGTTAAAAACGACCCAACAAATAGCACACTAAAAACAACTAGTGACCTCATAAAGAAACACTCCGAAAAATTAAATCTGGACGTAAAATGGATAATACCTACGTGCGCCAAATCACCAAAATTGTATGGGTTACCAAAAATACACAAGCCCAATGCTCCATTACGTCCCATAGTGAGCCAAATCGATTCGCCAACTTACAGATTGGCTCAACACTTAGCGAAAATACTCTCACCGCTCAGGGGACATACTAGAGCTAGACCTACCTCTGGCAGACAATGAAACTATGGTCAGTTTTGATGTGCAGTCATTGTTTACATGCTTACCTGTTGAAGACTGCATCTCAATTGTAACTAGAAGGCTGGAAGAAAACAACATGCCCGTAGAATATGCAGTATTACTCAGACACTGCCTTACATCTGGCTACCTATTGTGGAAGGAGGAGTTCTACAAGCAAGTAGATGGTGTGGCGATGGGCTCACCTGTATCTCCCATTGTCGCCGACATATTCATGGAAGACTTTGAGGAGAAAGCCCTGCTTAGTTCTCCCATAAATCCAAGATTCTACAAGCGGTACGTAGATGACACTTTCACAATTCTACCTTTAGACAAAGTAACTGCATTTTTAGACCATCTTAACTCTATAAATTCTAAAATTCAGTTCACAATGGAGTTAGAGGCAAACAATTCCTTAGCTTTTCTAGATGTGTTAGTAATTCGGAATCCTGATAACACCTTGAGCCATACTGTGTATAGAAAAAAGACCCATACAGATAGATATTTAAATGGTGATTCTCACCACCATCCTTCACAGTTAGCTACCGTGGGTAAATCTTTGTTTCAGAGAGCACGAGGGATCTGTGACAGTAAACACCTGGCTGCAGAGCTCCACCATGTCAAGCAAGTTTTGCATGACAACAAGCTTCGAGTCCCGCGCCTACGTCACAGTGAACGAGTGCAGCCGGCCCCAGTCGACCGTGACTTGCCATATGTTAGAGGAGTCACTGACAAGATTGGCTACATTTTGAAGCGCGCTTCGATCAAAACATACTTCAAGCCGCTGAAGAAGATTGGTCAGTTTTTACCATCAGTCAAGTGTAATGTCCCTCTGCAAGATGCAGGAGTGTACAAGCTTAATTGTGAATATGGTCTCTCCTACATAGGACAAACTAAAAGATCAATAAAAACCCGCGTTAAAGAACATATAGCTGATGTGAAGCATCGACGCTCCGGGAAGTCTGTAGTCTGTGAACACGTACAGGATCGCCCCCGTCACTACATCAGATTTGATAGACCGCAAATCCTCGCTAAAGAACACCGATTCCTTCCAAGGATGATTCGCGAGGCTATTGAAATCAAAAAACATCCTAATTTCAATAGAGAAGATGGCTGGGTGCTACCATCTGCTTGGGATCCTATAATAAATAAAATTAAATCCCAACCCAAGCATACAACTGCAAGACTTCAAGATACCATAAGTTCATACTGCATAGATCGGAACAAAAGTTAAATTTTAATCTATGGTAACCGCGGTTAACTATGACACATGGACGTTGAACATCTCAGTCCCGCCCGTGACCATGAGTGCTGTAAAGCGTTCGAAACGTCGGGTATTAAAAAGTTAAATATACGCGATAAATTCCGTAAAAACTAGTATTATTTCAATGTGTAGTGTTCGCGTAAATATAAGAAATCATGACTACTCTTTGTGTTCGATCTGTGAGATATGAAGCAAACCAATCTAATAAGCATCCATGTATGCCAAATAATGTGTGTAGTTTGTTGATTAGAACTGAATGATTTACTGTGTCAAACGCTTTACTAAAGTCATTATAAATACAATCTACTTCATTCCCTGAGCTCATTCTAGTAAGTGTTCTGTCAACAAATGTAATAAGATTGGATGTAGTAGAGCGTTTTTTAAAAAATCCGTGTTGTTGATCAGCTATAATATGTTTTATATGCCAAGTCAAATAAGAACAAATTAATGATTCAAAAACTTTACCTAAAACTGGAAGAATACTAATAGGTCTGTAGTTGCAGATATTACTTTTATCGCCTGATTTATGTAATGGTATAATTATTGCATCTTTCCAACGTTTCGGAAATATACCTTCAGATAATGATCTATTAAAAATAATATGTAAAGGTATCGTGAGCTCTACTGCGCATTCCTTCAGAAAAAAGGGGTGAATCCCATCACTTCCGGCGTCCTTAGTAATATCTAGAGCCTTTAAGCACTTCTCAATACTGTCATTATTTAAATAAAGATTCCCCATGGAGAAAGCAGACTTTGGTATTTCCATTTTGTTTATATGTAAACTAATATTAATAGGTTTATATACTAATTCAAAGTTTTCTGTAAACAGGTCGGAAATTTTTTCTTCATTATTAGCTTCTTTGTCTCCAAATTTCATATTGGACGGTATACAACCATTATTCTTACGTTTATTTTTTATATGAGTCCAAAAGTACTTGGGGGTCTTTAATCACGCTCTCAACAACATTTTCAATGTATCTGTCATAACATTTTTTATTAATATTTTAGTTCTAACTTTTAAGATATTGTATTCAAGTTTATCTAATTCATTCCTGTACTTTTTAAACTTTTGAGGAGATTTTTCCTTTTCTCGTAATAGTTTTATGAGGTTTGTTGTATACCATGGAGGATATGATTTTTTTGTATGCGACATGGAACAAATTCAGTGATAACTTTTTTTATAATAGAGTAAAACTTCGATACAACTTCATCAATAGTCGAACAGTTTTGGAACTCCGAAGTCCAGTTGAGGTCGGATAAACGGGCTCGTATACTTTACTTATATTTAGGAGTTTGTCTTGGAGAGAGCATTTTTGCTTTACATAAAACTAAGTCGACTTCAATTGGGGGATGATAGTTGTCTATTCGAGAAATTATACTGTTTGATTTTTTAACGGAAATATCACAGATTGTGTTACTCAGCACGAGGCCGAGAATTTTGCCCTGGTGATTAGAGATCTGACTGTATTGCTTTAGATCATAACTAGACAAAAAGTCTACGAATTCATAACCGAAGATATTATCGAAATTGCTGGGTTTAAGCCATGAATCTGCATTAGAAGGAGTCCAAACAATGTCACGCAGATTAAAATCTCCAAAAATAAGAATATCATTGCATGTATTATTAATGACATTACCAGCATTTTCTGTAAAATGCTTGAGATGAGTTTGATTTAGAGGAGAACGTAAGTAAACTGAACAAACACAGATTCTATAGTTACTCAGCCCTAGGGTTACCCATAAATCTTCACAACAAGATTCAAATTATAAAAAAAAAGTCAGCTGCTATAGTAACGACTATTCTAATCAACAACTGGTCTGTCTATAGACAGTAAAATATTTTCTACTATATAAAAATTTATATTTGTTCGTACTTTCTACGATGCCATACCGTTCATCAGATTGCGGTCAAACTTAGTCAACTTATTGGTTGCACTTGTGCGAAGGTTATACGCATGGTACAATTAACTGACACTAGGTGGCGTGCGTATTATACTGACTATTTATTTGAAAGTTATAGAAAGTTATAGAAAGATATATATCATTCTAATTCAATGATTGTATTATCATTCCTAATTATACAATATAACTGTTCCACATTTTTAACGAAATTTCCACAATTATTTCCTCTGCGGCAGCAATGCGCCAAATACGAACTAGCAAGATAATATAAAAAATATAAACTTTGAATTACATAGTTATCAGTTATTTACGTCATTTTCAAAATTGAAATTACAATATTAAAAAACTGAAATTATCATAAAATCCTATTTTCTGTGGTATCATTTAAAGAATGCCGGCTACGTGTCCTCGCTGAATGGCTATACTTAGCCTTCAAGCGAGGAAACAACAAACTAAACAACTTCTTAATACCAGCAGCGAAGATCAGTCGCGGAGACAGTTTTTTAGGAACTACACCGCACGTGCACCCTACAGACCAATAGTCTCCACAGCAAATTGCACATATATGTACTTATCTTCCAGATACTCTGGGCTATTTACTAGGTTCAGTTGCCTCTAAAGCCAACCCTGCTTTAGACGAGGTACCCTAAGATGGGATGCTGTCAAAGTGTTCGCAAGTAGTATCCCACACTAAAGCTTTATTTCTCTCTCTCTCTCTCTCAAGCAACCAAACCCATACCGTCGGGTCTCCTGGTATCGTCTCTAAATATTCTGCAAAGATCTTAAACCGAGGAAACATTTATAGAGATATGAGATGCACTACGGACTCCCCGAGCCCGATATGTGAATGGAGCCAGGGAACAACGAGCACTTGGAAGTATCAAGTGGTGCAGCCTCACTAAAGTCGCGAAAGATAGTCGAGTGGCGCACCGCCAATCGCCATATCAACACTCCTCTTTCCTTACGACTCCACCTCGACTACAGCGGTCCAGGGAGTGGAATCTCCTCCAGCCGCAGCCCACTAACACACATCCAACGTGGCTCGAGATCATCAGGCGATCTTTCGACACTTGGCTATGGTCCTTGAGTTTGGTGGAAAATGAGGAAAGAAGAAATAAAAAAATACGTGTGGCACTCGGTGACTGCCGCGGTAAAGCTATTGCATAGCATTTTTTATCAACTTATGCAATTATAATCATTTATTTATTTTATTTATGCAGTTAAGTCTTTGATATTAAATCAAGTTACACTTTTTGAGCGTGCTGACCGATAAAAAAACAATTTTTTTCTCTTATTGAATAAATGAGAAGTTAATATTGTTTACAATATTTTTAATATCTTACAATACATGTAGGTTATTCAGGAATTTTTATCATTGAGTTAGCAGCTAGTGTACACGCATACGTCTAGTCGCACGCACACAAACACCGTGCCGAAGTCTGCCGAACTGAAACGACGTTAGACGATGCACGGCTTTCAACGCCTCACCTCCGTGCCCGTCGGAGTGGGGAGCGTGAAGTTTTTTTTCGTTACGGAATTTCTGGATTCGGTCCCCGCGCTCAAGGCCCGCGATAGAAGCTATGCAATAGCTTAAAAACATTCGAAATAATAATCTAATACTTTTATACTTACTGGCAACTGGTACCAGAAAATATTGTCGGTATACTGCACTTTTTCAAAGTGGTGCAGTTCTCATGTCTAATAAAACAGTCGTCTGTAAAATGTTTGGAACAAATGTGATCATTTTGTTTCGGACGCCAATTCACAATATTTATGTTTTTAATCCATAATTTTAGTCTAGGTTCAGTTGCAAACCTGTTAATTTATAAATATTTGATAATCATCTGTTGTTGGCGACTTTTTTTGTTAACACATATGGGTAGAAAAGAACATCGATAAGTATTATAGACAAGGAACTCGACAACCCTATCGAATTTTATTCTTTATCAAAACTCAGTAATATACACCAAACATGTTGGTATATATGATATTAAGATTAGTAACAAATTTTTAAGTACTTTTATTATCAAATAGTTTTAATTTGTTTAATATTTGCTGCAAATTCACTTACTTCTGAAATGTTATACCACTTCCCTTTTGGTAACGAGTTTTACAGATTACGCACACTCTCATTATTAATAAAATAATACTTATTATGTAACTAATATTATACACAATCAAACAACAAAATACTTTAGTTTTTTAGTTAAAAGTTCAAAATACAGACTTATGACATAAGACAATATAAATAAGACAACAGACTTTGGCATATTATGTCAATTTTATTTTTCAAGACATCCTTTAGCGGCGCTTCAAATTGGCACAGTCATTTTGTATGGTATAGCCAGTCCAGCGTACTTGTATATATAGAGGTCAGTGGCCCTCGTCGGCACAAACTTGAACGACAAACAATTTGTACTTGTAATAAAGCCAATTTCTTTAAAATAGTAAAGCATATTTTTGTAATATAAACCACCTAAGTATGCCTCATTGGTATAGTATAATTTCGAATATATTTTAATAACCCTCTTTTAATAACCCTCTGTGCCGTGTAGTGGCGGTTAAGAATATCCACTACCCCATATCTTCCCGTGGGTGTCGTAAGAGGCGACAGAGGGAGACAGGCAGGAGATGGGCAGCAGCATCTTCCTGATAACAGCAACTGTACGACAAAAAAAAACTGCGGTTGCCAACCCGCTCGCCAAGCGTGGCAACTATGGCAATATACCCCCCCATGAACAATTACACAAATAGACGGCCCCCAGTCCCCGGCGGCCCCGCTATTCCTGGCTACGGTGGCGACCATGGTAACGGCGGGGCAGGGGGTGCTAAGAATCTCCGGTGGAGGTTCGGTTGCCACCTACGACGACTCGACCTGGCAACATTTAACGCACGCACACTGAGGACTGACGAGAAGATCCTGGAGCTGGAAGAAGAGATAGACAAGTTGCGCTGGAGTATTATAGGATTATCCGAGGTCCGAAGAGAGGGGGAGGACACGGTGATTCTCGAATCCGGCAACTTGTTCTATCACCGGGAGGGCGACCATCTGTCCCAAGGAGGTGTCGGATTTATCGTCCACAAGTCTCTCGTCAACAACGTTGTACAGATTGAGAGTGTGTCGACGAGGGTCGCGTACCTGATACTCAGAATCACCAAACGGTATTCGCTGAAGGTCATACAGGTTTACGCACCAACGTCGGCACATTCCGATGAGGAGGTGGAGGAAATGTATGAGGATATTTCCAAAGCCATACATTCCTCCAAAACCCACTACACGGTGTTGATGGGAGACTTCAACGCAAAACTAGGCACAAGAGAAAGCGGTGAGCTGAAGTTAGGGAAATTTGGAGTAGGGCAACGGAACCGAAGGGGCCAGCAGCTGGCCGACTTTATGGAGAAAGAGGGACTCTTTATGATGAACTCTTTCTTCCAGAAGCGGCCCCACAGGAAGTGGACCTGGTCGAGCCCCGACGGTTCGACAAAAAATGAGATTGACTTCATTATGACGACCAGACGCCAACTGTTCAGTGATGTCTCAGTGATCGCAAGGGTGAAAACTGGCAGCGATCACCGAATGGTTAGAGGCACACTGAACCTAAACGTTAAGTTGGAGAGGTCTCGTCTAATGAAGTCAACGCTCCGTCCCCCTCGTGCTCTGATCCAAAATCCCGAAAACTTTCAGCTCGAGTTACACAACCGCTTTCAGTGCCTACAAGATTGCAATGCAGTGGACGATATGAATGACAAGCTCGTGGAAACTGTCCATGCGGTCGGAGCTAAGTTCTGCAAGACCCGCCGCAGAAGAACACAAAAACTCTCCGATCACACTCTTAATCTCATGGCTGTTAGACGGGAGATGAGGCTGCAATCGTCAACAGATTTGACAGCATACAGGCAACTGAACAGACAGATCTCCAAATGCATGCGGCGAGACTTACGCAACTTTAATACTGCTCGTATTAAAGAAGCGATCGAGCGGAACCAGGGCTCCAAAGTCTTTGCCAGAGATCTGTCTGCCAGAAAGAGCCAACTGTCAAGGCTGAAGACTGAGTGTGGCAGCATCGTTTCCGGGACACCTGAGATTTTGAGTGAGATTGAGAGGTTCTATGGGCAGCTGTACACATCATCGTTGGAGCCACACGCAAGTGTGAGTAACGATCCAAGAGCAAGTCTTATCCGACACTATTCCGATGATATCCCGGACGTCAGTCTAAGCGAGATTAGAATGGCTCTCCAGCACCTTAAAAACGGCAGGGCCCCAGGCGAGGATGGAATTACAGCGGAGCTTCTGAAAGCGGGTGGAACACCGGTACTTGAAGTCCTTCAGAAGCTCTTCAATTCCGTCCTCCATGGTGGCACTACTCCAGAGGCGTGGAGCAGAAGTGCGGTGGTCTTGTTCTTTAAGAAAGGCGACAACGCTCTCTTGAAGAACTACAGACCGATTTCCCTTCTGAGCCGCGTCTACGTGCTGTTTTCGAGAGTCATTACGAATCGTCTCGCACGCAGACTCGACGACTTCCAGCCTCCCGAACAAGCCGGTTTCCGAAAAGGCTTCAGTACCATAGACCACATACATACCCTGCGGCAGATTGTACAGAAGACTGAAGAGTACAATTTGCCACTTTGCCTGGCGTATGTGGACTATGAGAAAGCCTTTGATTCCGTCGAAATTTGGGCGGTGCTGCAGTCCCTTCAGCGGTGCCAAGTTGACTGTCGGTATATTGAAGTGCTGAAGTGTTTGTACAGTAGGGCTACGATGGCTATCCGAGTACAGAACCAGAGCTCGAAACCTATCCAACTGCAGAGAGGTGTAAGACAGGGTGACGTTATATCCCCGAAACTCTTCACCGCTGCTTTGGAAGACGTTTTCAAGCTACTGGACTGGAAAGGATACGGTATTAACATCAATGGCGAGTACATCACTCACCTTCGATTTGCCGACGATATAGTCCTTATGGCAGAATCGCTGGAGGACTTAAGCACTATGCTCAATGACCTCAATAGTGCCTCCCAACGGATAGGTCTTAAGATGAACATGGACAAAACAAAGATTATGTTTAATGTCCATGTCACACCTATGCCGGTAGTTGTTGGGAGCACTATGCTCGAAGTTGTTGACGAGTACGTTTACCTGGGACAAATAGTCCGACTAGGTAAGTCCAACTTCGACCGAGAGGTCAATCGACGGATTCAACTCGGCTGGGCAGCGTTCGGGAAATTACGACATATCTTCTCGTCAGGTATACCTAAATCTCTGAAAACTAAAGTGTACAACCAGTGCGTGTTGCCAGTGATGACTTACGGATCAGAGACGTGGTCCTTCACTGCTGGCCGTATGAGGACGCTCAAGGTCGCTCAGCGAGCTATGGAGAGGGCTATGCTCGGAGTTTCTCTGCGTGATAGACTCAGAAATGAGGATATCCGCAGTAAAACCAGATTGACCGACATAGCCCAACGGATTAGTAAGCTGAAGTGGCAATGGGCCGGCCATATAGCTCGAAGAACCGATAACCGATGGGGAAGAAAGGTTCTCGAGTGGCAGCCTCGTACCGGTAGGCGTAGTGTAGGGCGACCCCCCACTAGATGGAGTGACGACCTGGTAAGATATGCAGGAAGTCGATGGATGCAGGTGGCTCAGGACCGTGCTTTGTGGCATTACTTGGGGGAGGCCTATGTTCAGCAGTGGACTTGTGAAGGGCTGTGATGATGATGATGATGATGATGAACCCTCTTAGAAAAGAAAGATCCGTGCAATTGTAGGCGTGTAAGGCTGTATACTTCTACACTCCATAGTTTCCATTCAATTCATCCAGTACATTATATTCTTCATCCTCATCAGCCCAGTAATAGCAGTGACCATCTCCCGTTGTAAGATTTACTTCAATTGATGCGCTGGGGAAGAGGTTTGACGACCGCAGCACTGGAAGTCTCAGACCCGTTACAGAGCTGCCCCTCGCCCTTTTGAGTAGATAGGTTTACGTCTAGGGGTTGGTTTCAAAAGTAAAGATAAGGTCGTCCCAACATTTAGCATTAACCTAACATGTTTTCCGAATTAGAAACACTAAAGCCATCTATTAGAACTAATTAGAACTACCATGTGATAGGTTTCCTTACGCTGTGACGATGTCGCCATCTACTTCTTCTGACAAAATACGAGTACCCATAATATAATATATATATATATATATATATATATATATATATATATATATATATATATATATATAAACAAATATATATATATAATAAAGTAAAATACCAATTACTTTTCATAGCTATTACGTTTAAAGCTTGCAATAATTGTACAGGCTTATTTAGCGTCCTAAAGCAATTAAAAGATATTTTCAAAGATTTCTTTATATGTTTAAAATTCAATACCTTAGAGTCAGATTTTAGACACGTTTTGTGTTGCAATTTTGAAGTTAAATATTTTAAAATTAGATACGTCAGGTTAAATCATAGTTTGTAGTACTTACCTCTTGTCACTCACTGTAATACTTTAAATTTTCTAGTCTGTGTCGCTTTGGATTGTTCAAAACAAAGTATGACCGCAATCGTGATTATATATGTAGTATTTCAATAAAGTGTTCTTGAGCCAATTAATGTTGTTACCATCAGTGTCTGTCTTTTTATTCTTAATAATCTTTTCTCTTAACTTAACAGCGTTTAAAATACATCTCTTGTTCGATAACATTTTTATTTATTTATATTTTAAAAACAGCGTACATGCTGGCTTACAGTATGCCCAAAACGTCAGCACTTCTTCTTATAGCACTTATATCTTATTTCGATGGCTTTGATGCCATTCTTACTGCAGTACCATCCTGAGGGATGGTAAATATTTACGTTTTTTAAAGAACTTTCAATATGCGTGCACAGAATAAACCTCCATCACAGAATGGCCAGGTTCAAAGTAACCGTGTTCTATTTCAGTAAATAATATGTAATATTTGCACGGCATATAGTAGAACCGCAGCTAAATTTACATTCCTATTCTGGCCTCCACAAGTATCATTCATAATAACGAACTTTTTTTCATTACCGTGGTCTAATAAATATTTATAGACAGGAAGACAACTCGTTGGTACCTCTTGTTGCAATACCTTCACGCCACATGAAGTTTGACGCACACCTTGATTCAACATCATAGACTGTCGCACCATACCTAAATAGCAAATCGCCATTTGTAAAAATCGATTTAGCTGATACTTAATATAACATTATAACATTTATACAACATCTTACGGCTTCTCAGTCAATCTCAATAAAATTCAAAACTTACTTTTCTGCTAGGTCCTTGTAGTTATCACGGTACTGACGTGCTTCAATCTTCCGACGGATATGTTGCATGTGTAATGGAAATAAAGCTAGTGTATAGTTTAGATAGAGTGTATAGATTTATACCTACATATCCCTTTGAGATAAATCTTCTGGCAAATACTTATAATTTTTTAAGGAAAAAATTTTATTCAAGATCAAAGGTCAAAAAAATGAGTTTTTCGCGATTTTCAGCAAAACGGTAAGTTTTATCATAAAAGTACCTCAGACAAAAAATTGTAGATCATAAAATTATCTATAAAAATGTATCAATACTTTTTTTCTTACGAGCCACCGTTTCTGAGATATAACGATTCAAAAAGTTATAAAATCGTCATAATATACATGAGTACGCCACGTATATACATCTAGAGTTGTTATATTTTATATTATATATATATATATATATATATATATATATATATATATATATATATATATATATATATTAAATGTTTAAATATTTTTCTATCGGTCATTGTAACTTATACTTACAATATAAAATATGCATAAGTTTTAACTATAAGAATATCAGGTAAAATGAAACCCAGTCCCTTAATCTTTATTTACTTTTGTAAAGTGTCAAGATCATGTACTATTTTTACACTCAATAACTGGCTGTGATACGACATCTGCATTTTACAGGAGGGGTAAAACAGCAGTTTTCAAAATGTTTGAAAAACAAGATTTAATTCAATGTGCTGAAGATTTTAAAAAGAGTAATTCAACTCAACAAGAAGTTATTAACAACGGCATCCGCTTTCTTCTTTCTATGTACGGAGCTCCTAAAAAAACTACCTGTTTAGATAAGCATCGATATGCATGTTTCGTTAAAAATACTAAAAATAAAAAACAAGTTCAATTAGCTTGTCTTCCTCCAACCTCAGTTGCTGCTCACCAACATCTTTTTCGAGTATATTACCAAGTTCAAGTGTGGCTTGGTTATCAGCTAGACCCTACAGACTGGGGTTGGAAGTTGGTCAACAATATATTAGAGCCAGTTCAAACTTTACTTCCACCTGCGCCGGAAAAACTGCTGAACACTATTTTTTGCAACTGCAAAAAGGGATGCAGTGCTAAATGTGGTTGCAAAAAAGTCGGACTGTCTTGTTCTTTGGCATGCACAAATTGTCAAGGCTGGTCGTGCTCTAATATTGAATCACAAACAATGTAGGATTCGTTTGACTCCGACGAAGTATCATGCGATACATCGCTATTGACGCAATTTACTTGCATCCAAAATGAAGATGAAGAAGAAGCAGAAGAAGAACAAGAAGAAGATCAAGAAGAACAACAAGAATTTGAAACTTACGAATAAAACGAATAAACTTCAACACTTTTTTTTTTAATTTACATCGCTTTTATCTTTCCCAATCTTTGAAAATTTCCGTTATTATGCAATAGTTTTACATTAAACAGGATCACAACTGACCCGTGGAGTAGGCCTACTGGGGAAACCACGTTAAAAAAACGCGCTAAGTAGGTACACTACCTCATAGGTGGCGTGGAAACGTGTGCATATTATGACGATAACAACTTTTATAACTTTTTGAATCGTTATATCTGAGAAACGGTGGCTCGTAAGAAAAAAAGTATTAATACATTTTTTGTAAATAATTTTATGATCTACAATTTTTGTCTGAGTTATTTTTATGATAAAACTTACCATTTTGCTGAAAATCGCGAACTCATTTTTTGAACTTTTGACCTTGAATAAAATTTTTTCCTTACAGGGGAATGATGGGGAACTTCTAGACATTGTTTATAATTATGTTTTGAACAATTTCACAGAAATTCAGCTTGTTGGGACTTTATGTAACTTCGAATATCTAAATTGACCGGACTATTAGAAGCAGATCGTTTGTTGCGACATTTTTTATGATTTTCGTCTTTCAGTAATAGCTCTGTAGAATTAGCTTTGGGTTGTTCAATCGAGATAGCACACTAGGAGAATTCTGAGTTGTCCTTTGGTTTAAGGGACTGCACGGACTTACTCCATAATCACCATATGTCGGCAAATCAAGGATAACAGGAGAAATATCTAAACAATTATCAGTCTGAGGTATTACCATTCCGCTACAAGGAAAAACAGGGCCTTCAGGGAGTGAACGGTTGAAACTGATAAACTTATCCTGTAGGTTGACTGCTGATTTGTTAGACGGTGAAGGTGTCCCAAGAACATAAAAGTTTTTTTATAACATTCTGGATATGGAGAAGCTTTTGTCAAAATACCTTCAGTTAGATGACGTGGAGTTAGCTTTCAAAAGAGATGGCTGCAGCTTACCTATTTTGGGTCAAACCCGTTTATCAGAACTGTCGTTGGAATCAGTATTGCAAATATATGATTCAGATGAATCATCATCCAATTCTTTAAAAGGATATGGTAGAAAAAGATTCTAATTTATTTACTCAACTCATATTTAGGAATTATTTTCAGAAAATCATTATAGGTAAAATTATTGTCGGTATATTTTCATAAAGTTAGCACCCAATGATTTTAGGGCTGGCCTTCTTTCATCATCACGTCCTACAAAATGTACAGAACTGTAGAAGTAGGTATTGAACGAGATTACTTAAATGAGCCAAAAATCGAGAGAGTAATACTTACTTATTATTTTATAGAGGAGTATAATGCCCATCTGCCAGCCCGTTCATCAAGACAGTTCGATGGTACTTTTAGCTACGGCACCTACCTATTGAACCCAACGCGCAGCTCTAAGCTCAGACCGAGCCACATCCACGTGCATCTAGATTCTAGATAATAATATACGCTTTGTTTTTGTGCATGCATCGTTTAATCTACTAAGTTACACACATACGTATCGTCAGATTGGGTTCGGTTTTTTTTTCTGTTTTACGCATATTACAAGGAACATACAGACGTATCTTCGGATAAGTTTCTGTGTTGGTACGTCGACCATTTTAATATTTACGTGTTATTGAGATACGTATCTTTGTGACTAAATATAACTTTTAATTTTGAGATAAGTTGCATATTTAACTCAAAACTCATAAAAATCGAAATACGTTTTTGTTACTAAGGGGACGAATTATTATTTTTACGTTTTTCATCAAAATTCGCCCAAGCCTTTACGACACAACTTGGTAGTTTCATTAAGAGATTTAAATAAATTCGATGTAAAGCTCATTTTAGGACCACAGTGGCGCAATTTTTTTTTCGATTCGCACAGTCCTCACGTGATGCAGTAATGTATAGAGTATACGTCAAAGCCTCAGAGTAAAAACAAGATTTTCTGGAATTTTCCAGTCATTTAAACGTAGTAGAGCCATGCTACAGTTATATTAGTAGCATAGTTGTAGCACGAATAGGTCGGCCCGACTGGAAAAGGACCACGCTCTCACGGAATACCAGCGTAAAATAATAGGTTAATGCTGCTGGGTTTTGCATGGTGAGTGTAGAGAACAAGAAACCTTTTTTACTGGAAACGAGGCATACCATCTTAGTCCTCACGTGTGGTAATCAAGGATAAATGTAGATGTCTATGGGCCACAGCAACCTTTTACGATCAGGTGGACTGTGTGCTCATTTGTCACCCTAACCTATAAAAAAAAACTTCTTAGATGGAAACGAAACTACAAGTTTAAGTTACAATGCAATTCCTCCAGATGACAACAATCGCTATATCGTATAAAGACTATTTTATTATTATAATACATTGTTTCAATATCTGACAGAAAAACTTAAAGTACATGACAGTGTTAATAATACAAAAAAAAACCAATTCAAATTCTCCGTCAGTCCTCTGTTATACACCCGCACATACTCTACTCTAATGGATGTTGAAAATAAATAATACGCCTTATTGGTTTTTATATTATTTATTGCATAAACCTAAACACTTCACTTAACTTCTTTCACCTGCAGACCTGCAACAAAAATATAATATTATTTCACAAATACTGATAATGCAGGCATACAAGACAACCATGTCAAAGCACAAACCATTATTAGATGGAACACCTAAAATTATGTTTCAAAGTGAGAAATAATAAAAATATGAAAAAATAAATGAATGTTGAAAAAGCACAGGTATCTAAAACAAAATAAATAGACATATTAATATAAATAAATCTTAACTATCGAGAATGTAGGAATGTAATTGTTTTTTTTTTTTTAATTTGATGTTATTCAATTTTTAGCATTAGACAAGATCTATACCTCATTAGTCACTTTTAAATCAATTGTACGTTTTGTTTTAGATATTATCAGTATATTTAAATTATGTCTTAAAAAGGTTTTATTTATAATAATGATAGAAAAATTCATTATTTTTCTTGATAATAGGAATCCGTTTTTACCTGTAAATTAATTGATCACATTCATTTTATTATATATACTCATACATATTCATTATAATAAATTATACCATACATACATAATATACAAAGAAAACAGTGGAATCAACTAGACTGTTCTCTTCTCCATTTAAAATCACATTGATACATACATACATAAACACTCACGCCTGTCACCCAGAGGGGTAGGCAGAAACTACAGACTTCCATTTGGCACGATCCTGACACACCTCTTTCGCCTCCTTCACATCCATATACCTATACATGCTCGTCGGTTAAGGGTACTCCTAATTTGGCCCGTTTTCAATAAATCGCCAATTTGGTCGATGAATTTTCGCCTAGGACATCCCTTTCCAACTCTGCCATTCACTTCTGCAACATAAATTTTCCTAGTCACTCTTTCCTCATTCATTCTTTCCACATGACCAAACCACCGAAGCATTCCTTTCTTAATCCTGGTCACAACATCATCTTGCAAACCACACTCTTCTGTTCAATGTGAAACACATTGATCTTCATGTTTTAACATTGTAAATTTTATACATTTAGGTTTGTTAATGCAAGGGTCACCTCTATACTAAAAGAAAATAGTAAAGGCATATGTCATTTTTTGTTTGATTAAGGTAAGGACAAAAATTAGAGATGGCCCGAATATTCGTTTCATATTCGGTATTCGGCAGCTTTACCAAATATTCGTATTCTAAATCACCAAACATTAGCTAAAGTGGTACTCAGTGTCCACTGTATTAAAATGTACGAATTGAGTAATGCCATGTCTTTCATAATTTTACTGATGAAAGTATATTTTATTTTTGGGTAAAATGTACTTGTATGTTTTAGAGGCACTTTAGTGTTTTTTCCAATTATAGCAAATAGAAAGCTTGATGAAATGTTTTTGGAATCAAACTAAGAAACATTACATTACATTAGTACAATTCACTATATTTTGGTCGTCAGTTTCTCTAAAATTAGTCCAAGTAGGTGATCTCCTGCCACTCATTTTTACCATATAATTATCAATTTTCACTAAGAATAACACAACTAAATACTTTTTTTCTAACAAAAATAGTCAAAACATAAGAATGTGGCGGCTATTTGCTCAGTATCAAATGATGCAATAACATGCCAGGTGCCATGCGGGGCAACGAGAGGCAGTTTCCGGCGCTAATCCCGCTCGCTTAATGGTAACAAGTTTTGACATAAATTGGTTAGATACCGAGGTGATCCTGCTGAATATTGTTCGGAGGAATATTCAGTTCGGTAAAAGTTTTACTGAACTTTCGGCCGAATATACGTGTTCGGTGAAATTCATATTCGGCCCATCTCTAATAAAAATGCATCAATATTCAGTGTTCATATTGGTGTATTTTTATCCGTTTTAAATTTTCCAAGAAAAGTTTTTATTATTTTAAGAAGACAATCCAAATGCACCTGAAGACGATCCAAATGCACCTGAAGACATGTATAGTTCATAAAAAAGCACAACCATGGTCTTAGTAAATAACATCAGAAAATAATAAACTACACAAAATATACTATATATACTTAAGAAATTGACTACACATCTGTTGTTTATTTTAAAACTCCATATAACAAACTCTTGCAAAAAAAATACAATCCCTTGAATTATGTTGTCACTACATGGCAGTGTAAATTTCCATGTCACCCAATACAATGTTAGGCAGACAATTGTCACCATTGCTTCATCTGACCTTAATTTATCTTTCTATCATAATTTCTGTTGATTTTAGTAAGTATTTAAATTTTTATCATTTAGAACCCTAATTAAACCTTAAACTAAAAAAGAATTTCTTGAAACTACTAATTTTTGCATGTAAAGCCACTAAAGTGTGCATTTAGCATTATTGTACATCACTATAGTCAACCAAATCTAAGAAATACCTTTCGATGTTTCACATTAATCATACCAATGCGTTATTTTGTAATTTTGTGTTTGTATTCTTATTTTGTGACTCGACTTTAACTTTTTGGACTGTTTTTCTATATTCGTTGAAGCATGTACCCATGTCACAAAGGATGATTGGGCAAGTGGTAAAAAAAACAAAAAATTGATTATGACTATGGATGACTTTGAAAGAGACATTAATCTTGACTGCATTATTGAAAATTAAATAATAATTTATTTAAACGACATCTCAACTAGTTGTACTGAAAGTGATTGAATAAATTTATTTTTAATCTAGTTTCAATCTTAAATTTTTATAACTTTCATCTAGAAATAAGCAGTAACAACAAATACGAAGAAACTGATAAATCTAGTGTTTTAAATTATCTGTTTCTAATTAATTCTGCTATTATTCAAATCAAACTGTAAATGATTACCAACTCTAAATAATAGATACCGATTTTCTTAAGAATCAAATATTGTATGTTCCCATTTTTTGGTTGGCATGCTTGGTGCAATAAGTCTGACAGCTGTCAAAATGTATTTCTTAGATTTGGTTAACTATACAACCTCTGCAATCACCAACAACATCAATCATGATTGACATTTAACCTGGATCAACTACCTCATATTCATCCCGTAGGTTTCATAATAACAGAGGGCGATAAAACTGATAGGCAGCAACATCTTCATGATAACACCTCAAAATAACAAAACTGTGGTTAACAACCCACCCCCGTCAAATGCACCAATTATGGCAAATCGCCCCACTGTGGTACAACTTATGGGGGATACTACGTTCAACAGGAGACTATAAATAGACTAATTAATTAATTACATTATTACTTTATACTGAATATAACAAAACAAAAAGGTAAAGAGCTAAACCTCTCTACCTTTTATTCATAGGCTTTCTAAGTAGTTTTGACTGAATTTAATGGAGTACTTTTAATGCAGTATAGCCATGCTGAAGCTTATTTTGGTTACCATCAGGTACATGTGCCCATTAATAACCCCTATTCTATAAAAAAGGAACAATAACAATACCTGGCGGTAAACTCTGTTTAAGTTTCTCTGCCTTCTCCTTGTCAGTGATCACAAGGGTATAAAGGAAGCGTGAGCAGCGCACTTTGAACTTAACATTTTCTGTGTTTTTCTTTATCTTGACAGCTGAAATAGTGCAAATTCAGGATATTCAATAATTTAATCTTCATGCCTATTGGTGTCTTGGAGGATTTTTTTAATAGTATACTTACATTTTGCATCTTTCCTGCGGGCCTTCAACAAGAAATCTTTGATGTCTTTGATTTCACGTGGCTGGAATAAACGCCACAAATTTATTTATCTATGTAAAATTAAGCATACAATAAAAATAAAACTATTCATTAAAATCTTATCCTAAATGAAATGATTCATACCATCTTCAATGTTTTGTTGGACAACGCTGAAAATAAAAGAAAGGCTATTAAAATATAATACGCATCAAATATTAATACACATTAACATATGAAAAATGTCACAAGTACGAGAAAAACACTTATTTATTCAAAGATTTTTACAGATTTCTATAAGAAAAACATGGAATCGAACTTATCCCACCTGTCAAACTTGGTAAAAGAATTTGACAACTGACAAGTTGTCAACACAACACAACACGTCAAGTGTCAATGTGATTAATATTGTCAGATGCCAGACCATAAAGTTAGTTGTCTATTTTAGACCTAGATACTACGTCCATAATACACGGTGGTTTGGGCCGTTTATTCTTGAGTATTCAACCAACTGGAGAGAACTTAATTCCTAAACAAAAATTCAATGTCTTTGGTTCTATAATTAGTTAGATATGTGGTACATCAACTAGTTAAACTGTTTTTACTGTAAATGATTTCAAATAATGTTAAAATTGCGAAAATATCCAAAAAGTGTCTTTGGCCCCAATTGTGAACGGTTTGGAACTAATTCTGAACAAAATCAGCCTTATTTATGAACTAAAAAATGAAAGGCAAAATTCTATATAAAAAAACATTATTGTAATTAAACATGATTTCGCTTACTTACCCATATAAATAAGTATCCTGGGGTATAATCCTCAGACATTATTATGACAGTTATGAAATCAAGTGAAGTTCCGTACGAAAATACATCTATGGGTTATTGTGATACAGGAGTTTGAGACTATTAAAAGTATTTTTCCTGAAAAAACTGTGAAACGTGTAGTAGTAGTTCCGTCTGCTGAGAAGTTGCACAGTACAGTGACAGACTCTTTTTCTTTTCCAGACGCAACATCATGCGTTACGATAATTTTTAAGAGTTATAATGTTTCCAGGTTTTGGGCAAAGTTGCACACAAATTTCATTAAGATTGACCACTATTGTAGGATCATTTAAGATTTCTAGTTGATTTTCGGACTCAAGATGCTCATGGACTTCATCAAACCAATTTTCGAGAGACTCTTCAGGTCTTCAATCACTCCAACTCGTGCTCTTGAAATTACTTCTGCTGTCCGTTTAGTAATTTGCGGGATGTCTTTTAAGGAACAATTTCACGCATTGTTCTCCAGGAAAATCCCTTTGACCTGTTTTTTCACGTGTAGTAGTGGTCTAAAATGACTGTACCATACATTTGACATCATTTGAGTGCAATGGATACCCCAAACTAAGTTCATCTAAGATCCATTGTTTTAATTTTAGTTCCTCGTCATCCGTTAAAAAAGTTTTTGGGCCGTTTTTGCAAATACTGCCACTTTTTACTTTATTGTGTAATGTTCCTTTGGGTATGTTATATATTTCACTAGCCTTGTGGTGATAAGATTGATAGGTGTGTGCATTCCACTTAAATCTATGTTGTTATCTTTAGACGTTGATAGTCTTTTCACAAATGTCCCATCCCCTGACTGTTTGCATAATATACTCTCAGATCTCTTTAAAAAAACGTCGTCTACATCCCGGAGAAACAAATGATCTTCTTAACTTAACCTCTCTCTGTATGAAACATGCTTCCTAGCAATCCTCCTCAGGACTGAGCAGCGGCGATCGTTGGCCGTGTGGTTTTTTGCACAATTTGCGCACTTTGGCTCTTCCTCTCTACCCCTTGGGCAAAGGCTAGCAATAAATAAATAAATAAATATGCTCCCCGGCACAGCGAACGCATTTCACTGGCCTGAAGCAGTTTGCGGAGGCGTGGCCGAAAGCCTGGCAACGGTGGCATTGTGCCGATCCCGTCTTCCTCTGCCAGGCTTCGATGACTACTCCTCTCATATAGAGGAGCTCGTCAATCCGGTACAGGTCTTGTAGCCACTCCAGGCTCAGATGTTCAAGCTATGCATAGTAGAGGCAGCCCGGTCTGCCTCTACGTGGTGGTATGGCCTTCACATAGGTGATGGGGAAGCCTTTTGCCCGGATAGCCTCCTCAATCATTTTAGGATCCATGCCCACTGGCAGGCCCCGGATGCCCACTTTAGTGGGCTTCTCTTCTGCCGGGGTATAGCAATACTACGACATGGTTGGTAGTTTCTCGGAGAGTTCGACCAAGTATCTTTGTATAGTTCGGAACTCCTCCGGACTCTGGGGTGCGAATCTTACACCCTTCCCGAACGGACGGGCTTTATGAGGGTGGCCCAACTTTCTGTTGAGCTCCTTGAAATGCCTGGTCCAGTCCGGGAGGCATTCAGCAACAATCGGCGGATATCTCGTTTTTCCTTTTCTTTCTCAGTTTTTTGTGGCTCTTCCGCCAATTGTGGTCGTGGTATTGCGGGGGCCACAGCCATGTGGGCATAGCTCGTTGACGGCCGCTGTCCGTCATCTTGTGATAACCCGGACGGGTTGGTAATCTGCACCGGAAATGATCTTCCGGCGGATGCAGCTAGGGTCGCATAGGTTGTAGAGCCCTAGCTGTAGGACTCCTCACCTCCTTGCTCGTATTGGGCCGAGTCGTGACTACGCCGGTCCGGTGAGATGGATGTTGGTCGTTGCAGTGGTAATGGCGATTTAGGAGGTGAGGTATGGACCTTCTTCCTAGTCGCCGGTTGGGGCTCCTCATCATCCGATGATGGTGATGATGATGATTCCGATAGCGTTGGATCGTGAGAACCGATGTGCTGCCTTTTCTCGTGGAGGGAGGCATCGGTTTCGGGTGGTGTGTGCCTTCATGGCGTCTTCTTTGCTCGCTGAGGGGGCAACGGTTCACGCCCAGTCGTATACTCGGGTACGATGGGCGAGAGCGCGGCCCTTGGTGCGGGTTCTTTACCCGGCGACGAAGACTTTCGGGTCGGAATTTGAGAGTAGGAGGACACTACTCTTGTCCTTTCGGGATTGAAGATGTCCCTATAGGCGATAGGCCTCTCCAATACGCCGGGACGGTCCGGTGGTTTTCTTGACTTAGGGGGGCTCCCCCTTATCCTTAACTGATATGTTGGTTCCCTGCCTAACTGAGTCAGTGGTAATCAGACTAAGGCCCTATCTAAATAACCAGCCGATCGGCAGCGGATGATGATGGTGATGATGACTTAAGAGCTTCGACACTATGGGCACTGCCTACCCCTTTTATATCAAAAGGGTTGGGGGAAGTGCGGTGGTGGCACTTTAAGGATGTGACTAGGCACAATAGACACGAGCGTCTTAAAGCGCCAAGAATCTGCCTAGGGGCCGGTGACCTCGACGCTTCACGGAATCAGCGGACTCAACGATCGGCGGAGTATGTCGTACCGGCGGTTGTATGTGCTCACTGCTAAACACAAACCTAGGAGATCCTTTTAATATGGCGCTGCGAATATATGTTACATGCCTATGCATAGACTATCGCATTTACCATGGGGAGAGCTCAGAGGAATTGTTCGGTCTAATTTCAGCCGCTGTATTTCACCATCTTACTTCTTTACAGGGGACTATTTTCGATCTAATCCTATTTCTGTTACACATAAATGACATTTTTATTACGACGAAGCATAAAGTGTATACTATTATTGCTTAAAATAATGTAATATGTAATATACACAAGCCCAAAACGTTAACAACGATAGATGACACAAATTCCCTTAGTTCCCGAGATCCATATAGGCTCATAATAGTGTAGTAGTTTATCCATAAGTGTACGATTATACATATAATAACATACCCAGTAACATAAAAATATTGAATACCAGATTATTTAAATTAATATTGTATGATTGTTTAAATGATAAGAACATAGCATTATAGGTTTTGATAACCATAAATGTTAATGTTAAAATATTTACACGCTATGTGTATATGTATGTATACGGTTGTAATAAAACAAGCTGATCTGTAATGATAAGTGGAATCTGTTTTACATCATGTTTTGTGCAAATAAAATATTATTATTACTATTGACAAGACTCGCGATACCATCCATACCATCTGGATGGTTGGAAAATCACTACTTCGTGATTTACGAAAAATTCTCTTCCTCACCTAATTTCTTTGTGGAACTGAATACCATCAGCGATTTTCCGGACTGAAACGACTTAGAGACCTTCAAGAAAAGAGCCTACTATTTTTAAAAGATCGGCAACATACCTGCAATTTTCCTGGTGTTGTAGTTATTCATGGGTGGCACTAGGCACTTAACAACAGGTGAGCCGCCCGCCCGTTTGTCTCTCTTGTATAAAATAAACATAATGTTGGTAATTATTATCCTATGAAACAATTTGCTTAAAAATGTCTTCACATGCTTCAAATTACGGAGTTTTTGGAAGATTGACGACCCAGCCACCATCAAGCCAAATCTCAAACCTCAAGACGTCTGATCAGCAAAATACCTAGAATTTTAAATCATCAGAGAACTTTTTTCGTCGTATTGCCTAATAGTTCAAATATGTAGCCATATACACATAATGTTTTCCGTTCTTACTTTTACGTATCAAAATCTACTTCAAATTATTATTTAAACGATAAAACTGAGTAAAAACCGCCGGCGGCCCCTAGTTCTAGTGAAAGGTCAAAGTCAAAGTCAAAGTCAAAATCTTTATTTGCAGAATAAAATGTTTAGGTAATACAGGTATTTAGTATAAGAGTAAGTCTCAATAATATTCTACCGGGAGTTGTACCGGTGTGCAAATATATCTTAAAATAATCAAATTTAATTGTCATAAGGTGTCATTTTTTATATAGGATAGGGTGACAAGCGAGTACACAGTCCACCTGCAGTGTGTTATTTTGCCTTAGTTGCGGACATACTCGTTTTATCTTTGGAAAACTAATAATCAAACAAAACTCTTATTAAAACTCCCCCGGCTCTAACTACTATAGTGTAAGAGAAATTCATAAAATCGAGAAAAATCTTTAAAAACCATAGAAACATAATATCTCGTTTTTGGATTTGATTTTTACACTAAATGTTTAAGTTGTTGTAGGAATTCACTATAGGACATTGCGCTAGTAATGTATAACATTACGAGCGCATAGACCGGGCTAACTGAATAACTAAATCGGATCAGTGCGCTGGCCCTAAAATTACAATTTAGGGCCAACGCGACTCGGTCGACAGTGGTGCACGTACAGGGCAGATTTGATAAATATGTCTAGTTGCGTGGTAAAATGATGCAAAAATTACGATACAAAGATTAAATAGGAACATGGGGTATCGTATCATCGGTAAATGACCTTATATTAATTTTGTTATAATTAAATTATTATAAAAAGCACTTTTAAAGTTTCATTTTACAGTTAGTCTAGTTATGTTATCAAGATTAGGCCAGGATTGGATTCAGATCCTCAAAAATACTGTACATGGAAAATAAAATTATACTGTTCTTCAAAAATTGTATCACGTTTGATGTTTCATGTATCTTTTTTCCCATGAGCCGGGATTTTGGCGTTACGTATCAGTTTATCTATACCTTTCGTTTTTGATGGTTTTATTTTTATTTCTGTTTATTTTTTGTCTAAAGAACTTAGTGTAAGTTAAATTTTGAATATTGATACCTAATATATTTTATATTCAATAAGGGTAAAATGAAAAGAGTACAAAAGAAACCGTATCTGCTTAATTGAATCTGAAAATCTGATCCATAAAATATTTTGAAATTCTGTTTTCAACCCATTGCTTCTGAAGCATAGAGTTTTTATGGTGGTAGCCCCTTGTTAAAGTTGTATCAAGGATGCAACATAACATAACACATATATCAACATAACACAAATAAAATGGGGATTGCAAATAGGATGCAACTCGCTCATATACCGTATGTCTGTCAAGACTTAGTATTGATACCTCCCTCATAATCAGTTTTTAAAGTTTGCAAAACGAATATTTGAATGTAATATTATAATCATCATGGCTTGATTTAGAAAGCAATTTATTTGATCGTTCGAATAATAATAAGTTTAGTCCTATTCTTAGGTACATAAAGTAATAAAAATAAACAACAAAACCAAAACTAGTATACCGATGTTGATTGTTGCTAACATTGCAAAAGAAATCACTAGAAATCAAAGACGTAATATATTGTAATGTTGTAAAGTAACGTCACACATAGAATACTATAATACATATATTTTTTTTTATAGGATAGGGTGACAAACGAGCACACAGTCCACCTGATGGTAAGTGGTTGCTGTGGCCCATAGACATCTACATTTATCTTCGATTACGAATCAAATGCAGATGCGTTGTCACCCGTGAGGACTAAGATGGAATGCCTCATTTCCAGTAAAAAGGGTCTCCGGTTCTCTACACTCACCATACGAAACACAGCAGCATCAAGCTACCATTTCACGCTGGTATTCTGTGAGAGCGTGGTCCTTCCCCGGTCGAGCCGACCCATTCGTGCTACAACTACTAATATAACTGCAGTATGGCTCTACCACGTAATAATAATATTACTACAATAGTAAATAGTAAATATAAATGTTATTTTTCTAGTAAAACTGAACATACGAATGTACTAACTCTAATTTTTTTATAGAATAGAATGAAAAACGAGCACACAGTCCAGCTGATGGTAAGTGGATGCTGTGGCCCATAGACATCTACATGTATCCTCTATTAAGAATCAAAATGCAAATGCTTGTCACTCCTGAGTACTAAGATGGAATGTCTTTTTTCTAGTAAAAAGGGTCTACGGTTCTCTACCCTAACCATAATAGTTTTCAGGAATAATTCAATCAGGAAAAATGATATATTATACTTTCCATCATCTATATTATGTATGACTATCAAACTTGATTGAAAATATAACAAATTGTCTTGAGAGTACTACCTATTTGTATTATATTTTATCCACCTTCATCTATACATCAATGTTAACCACAAATAATATCGATATTTTTTTCATTTTTCGTTGCTAGTCTTTATGTTTATATTATGTTATTTCACTTATTTTATTAAAACCTTTTTCACGGTATTTTATTGATTTAAACCAATTGGTAAGTGTTAATTATTTATTTTGTTTAACGTTTCAAATACTTATCGTATCGATTAGGAATTTTTCCGATGTGTCTTATGGTACATCCCTATTGCGCGTCGAGTGGAGAATTGACACTTTGACACAATAAAATACAATAATACACGGGCATCGTGATGACATAGAGTTGTGATTGTGAAACAAAAATTGCTCCTTTAAGTCGCGTAAGGCTAAAAGTGAACGATTAGCGTGATGTGGGTACGAGGATCGTGGTCGTGGACAGCGGACAATCAGTGGGGAGACGGGTAGTTGCGGGATGGGCAGAGGTGTGCGAAGCAGTGCGCGGCTGAGTGGCGGTGGGTCTGGTGGGTCCGGCTCCAGCGGGTGTGGTGGGGCGCGCGCGCGGCGCAGGGGCGCGCGGCCGCGGCCCGCAGCTCGGCCGCCGCCGCCGCCGCGCGTGCCGCCGCTGCCGAGCGCCGAGCGCGCGCCGCCGAGCGGGCCCGCGAGGTCGAGGACAGCCCGCAGGTGCTGCGCGAGAAGTGCCGTCAGCTTGCGCGCGCCGTGCGCGATGCCAAGCACTTAGTGGTGAGTGCCCATATCAACTAATTTAACTAATATGTACTACATACTAGAACAGACGCTGAGACATGGTTTATTGCTAGGTACATGCGTTATAGCCCACAGACTCAAACTTAGTGTGTGCTATAAAAAGGTACTCTGTGCCTCCGACCACATATTCTTCACTGCTGCACAAGTTTTGTTCATGATTTCTCTTTAGGTATGTGTATATTCAATGTATTAGGTCACTTTTTTCAACATTTAATGCTTTATGGCAATGCTTTTGATTTTTATTCAATGAATTGTTCTATGAGTTATGAAATCACAACTGACTCCAACACATTCATAATAATTTCCTTCAGACCAAACTTTCGTCATGCCATCCAATGTAAACAAAGACTAGCTATCTGAGCCGGACAGGATTATAGTGATCAAGTGTATGGGTAAGCACAGGTGCGATTTACTTTTATTTTGCTATAAATATAAATCCCACTGGAGCAATGCATGCAAGAGCTTTACATACTTTCTGAGGCATGTGCATGAAACACCACCAAGTGCTTGGGTGTGAATTTTCTGACAAAAAAATTACTGAATTTTTTTAGCTCTGACCCAGGATTCTAACCTAGGGTTTAGAATTCTTGGTTAATTAGAGTTTAGTTTCTTCTATAGGAGAGGAAGCATATGAGCATATGGCTCACCTGATGTAATGTGACGAATGGTAAGTGATTACTGCCGCCCATGAACAACTGCAACACCAGTGGAATTGCAGATGCGTTTCTGGAATTTTAAAAAGGAGTAGGCTATTTTCTTGAAGGTCCCTAAGTCGCATCAGTCCGGAAAAATCTCTGGTGGTAATCAATTCCACAAGGAAGTTGTGAGAGAAAGAAAACTTCTTTTAAATTGCCCAGTGGTAGATGGTATTGCGAGTTTTATCGCGATGTGCAATGGTGACATCGTGCAACTGGAATGAGTCCGAACAATTCCTCAGAGCACTCCCCGTGGTAAATGCGATAAAATAGGCAAAGAGATGCCACATTCGCAGCTCCAGTGAGTCAAGCCGATTGGAAGAAACTTAGACGCCGATGATTTGGAAGGAGCTGGTAATTGGGAGCCCCTGAAATAGGAACAGTAATCCATGTGACAACTTTCGCCTTCCAAAGTTGCAAGCGGTGTGCCGGCATGAAATACTGCCCCATTTTGCTGAGCACGCCAAGCTTTTTAGAAGCCAATTTGGCCTTCGCCTCCAAGTGACCATGAAACTGCACATAACTCGATATGCAGATATGATATGTCATTGATATGCAGAAGAAACAGTGTTGGTGATAGCACACAGCCTTGTGGAACACCAAGGCTAATGAGCTTGTAATCGGAGCACGCACCATCTACTACGATCTTGATGCTCCGTATGTAAGAAAACTGGTGATCCAATCGCACAATTTCTTGGGAAGCCCATAGGAAGGAAGCTTTGTAAGAAGCGCTTTGTGCCAAACACGATTGAAGGCCTTCGCTATATCCATACTAACAGCCAACGCCCCCCCTTTGAACTCTTCTGCCTCCACCCATTTATGAGTTAGGTAACCCAGAAGCCAGCCGAGTGTACATGACGATTACCGCAGCACCGCATGAGCTGGCTGTTAATAACAGACTCCATTATTTTAGAGAACAAGTAGGTGATGGCGATAGCCCTAAAGTTGGACGGATCAGCGGGGTTACCTTTGTTAGGGATTAGGTGCATGAAAGCTGTCTTCCATGATTTTGGGACCATGCCTAGGGACTAGGAGTACCGGAAAAGATGCGTTAAAACCTGTGCCAACTCCTGAGCCCACACCTTCAGCACAATAGGATGGATGCCATCAGGCCCACTCGAGTTGTTGACATTCAGAGAAAGGAGTGCTCTGCGCACTGAGCGTTGGGTAAACAGCACATCGTGCATGGACCACTCTCACCACGGGATGGTCGCTAGTATGTTCCCCCCGTCATCAAGACTTGAGTTGGACCAAAGAGAAAACTCAGCAGATCGGCTTTGTCTTGCGGACTGGACTAGTGAGTTGTCCTCCATGTGCAGAGATGGGATAGATGGCTGACAGAAGTTCCTTTGGTGAAAGACCAGAATGCACGTGTCCTGAAGGAAGATGAACTAGTTTCTCGCCAATTCTTTCGATGTGCTCTGACTTTGCCTTGACAATGACACTTTTAAAGGACCTGGAAGCGGAATTATACTTCTTTTTAAGAGCGCTGGTATTTGCATCCCGAGATGTTGATGTGTGAGCACAGGTTTGGTTATAATTAGTATGCAAATTTAAGTTTATGTTAGGTAACATTTATTTCAAAAGGGTCAAATGTATTCATTAAAATCAGTGTCAACAAATCAATAACCATTAAAGCCTAATGTCAATAAATACTTCAATGTCATACACTTTAAGTTCAATAAGCCACTTATAGTCTCGATTTGAATAAATTCATTTTGAGGTTTTTGATGACATTGGGAATCTTATTATACACCTTAAGGTGGCTCAAGTCGCGGGCTCGAACTCATTGGTGGGCGCGGCCAAAAAGCACGTTGTCTCACCTGGCATCGTGCCCGACAGAGATAGTACCAGTGAAGAGCAGTTAGAACGCACGTCTTGTTCGTACGGCGTTCCGAACCGTTAGAACAAAAACGAAGTTACACGAACACGATGCACACATACATACCACCCTATTCTGTGCCGCTCGACGCTAAGAAATCAGCAGTACCTACCTACAAACTCGTACTAAAAATGATTTAAATTTAAAATTATTAGGCACTGCGCTACGTTATCGCTTTATACCATACCTCTATGGCTCTATAGATACCTAATATAGATGGCTTATTTTATTATGTTTTGTTTTCCCCGGGTGGTCATGCAGCGATCACTCAAGAGTTCACGACGCCGAAGCATGAACTGGAACAGTCATCACAATTTATATCCGTACTAGCTGTTGCCAGCGGCTTCAAACGCGTGAACTCGAAAATTATCCCACAGGAACGAAATACCTGAATAAACGGTATCAAAAAATGTGTTATTCCAGACCAGGTATAACCTATCTCTGAGCTAAATATCATCCAGATCCCTTCAGCTGTTCTGGCGTGATTGAGTAACATACATCTATCCATCCAAACTTTCGCATTTATAATATTTAGATAATAATTGTAATTAGTTCTGCCTACTTTTAAATTGTTTTCAAAAATACTTACCTGTCTTTTTACTTTTTTTATATACACACAATATCACTAGATGTAAACACATGTTTTTATCAAGACAAGTGACCCGTCAAGACTGTGTCCTTAGTACCGACGTACTTAGGCAGGTAGTAGTAGGTAGGCAAAAACGATTACTACTGAAAAACTAAATAGAAAAAATATTCGCAAAAAGCTCAACCAATTCAGAATTTAATTTTGTTAAAAGAAAATTGGTCAAATAAAAAATAAAGGATGAAAATAAAGCATATGGGAATATAAAAATAAATCGTATTTATTTGAATAAAACTATTATTTACGGATTTTATCGCGTTTAATTACTTTAATTTATTTTTATTATTATCCCGACGTTTCGGGTGCTTTACAGCGCCCATGGTCCCCCCCCGTGAATAATAGTTTTATTCAATGTGTAGTGTTCGCGTAAATTTAAGAAATCGTATTTATTTGTTATTTCGAGTTTTACAAGAAAAGCATAATATTTACTGGAGAGAATTATTTTATTATTATAATAGTACATGATATTCCCTTTAAAATGACACCAATATGAATAATATCTTATATCTATATCTACAAATAAATAAAATTTAAGTGTCTGTTTGTAATGTTAAAATAACAGCTTTTTATTAAATGCATATGAAAGTACTAGTAACAAAAACACATTTTTTAAAATTTCAAACACCACAATCTCTAATTTTTTACTCTGCTATCTTCAGTGCTGTACACGAACGGAACGATGTCGTTGAGAGCCGTGGTAGCTCACATGGTTAGCGCTCGTTATAGGTATCACAGTACGGGAGCAACCCGGGTTCGATCCCCACTGGCACCATTGAAATTGTTGTGTGCTGATTTAGCTATCAGTTGGAAAGTCTGTTTTTCTGGGCCGTTTTGTTTTGTTTCACTGACATCTCGCAAGTCGCAAGTGTGTATATGTGTATATATGTTTATATTTATTATCTTTATTGGTATATATGTATGTAAATTAATAGAAATAAGAATAAAAGGAATAAGAAAATAAATTATACTCACTTATATGTTAATTGTTAACTGTAACTTATAGCCAATTTCTATTAAGTAGCGTTATGTTAATTATTGAGTACGCACGCTGCTACCTACTTGCTTTATATATAAAACTATTTCTCTTTCCCAATAGGTTTGCTGGAAGAGAACTCTTATTAGGGTTAAGCTCGCCTTTGTACATTTATTTAAATATTTAATAATTGTTACCAACTTATTGTGTGTACGATAAAGAATAAAGAATAAAGTCACCTAGGGACCTAGGAGGTTGTCGGTTGCTTATTTTTTATTTTTCTTTAAAATTTTCGTCGGTAAAATAACATAATTATAAAAGTTAAAAAAAGTAAAGTTACAGCCTATATACGTCCCACTGCTGGGCACAGGCCTCCTCTAATTTCTGAGAGGGGCAAGGAAATGTCCGCCACGCTGCCTCAATGCGTGTTGACGAACTTCACATTTCTTCGAAATATATATTTTTTAATTTCTCAGACATGCAGACCCGAGTTCGATCCCCGCCGGTATCAATGAAATTGTTAATTGCAATTGTGCTGATTTACCACGTGCTCGGCGGTGAAGGAAAACATATTGAGGAAACCTGCACGTCTGAGAATATAATTATAATCGAATGTAAATCAAATTGACATAGGTAAGTACAGATAAAATTAGCGGAACATTAATAAAATTTTGAGATCGTTTTTTTTTTTTCAAAATTTTATTTATATATTCCTCTATTTTTGTCTGTGCTTATATCAATTTGATTTAATCCAAAGTTCAAGCAGGGGTCAATGTAGCGTAGTAGGTAATTTAGAGCGCAGGTATAGCTATAATCATACGAACGTCACAGGCCGCAGCTGACAATGACGTCGAATAAAACTAGAATAAGCGCGCGTCACCGCGCATGCATGTGTGTGTAAGTGTCGTCCTCCCGCACCGCACCGAGGGAAAAATTATTCAGTGAGATGCACGATAATTCATATAAACACGCGCGCGTAAAAAAATACGAAAAGGCCTTTGGAAGGAGGGGTTTTATGAAAAACCCACTGCATGAATCAATTACCAATAAAATTTATTGAATTCTTCGATAATTGAGCTGTAGCTAGCTAGCTAGCTAGCTAGAGCGGTACCGACTTTGTTTTGGAAATTTTACACTGCTTTTATTACTAATTTACGCCCAAAGTTGTGTTAAAATTGGCAATAAAAACGAATCTTTGGTAGCTCGTAACTTTTTACTGACTTTTTATTTTACTATTCTGTTTCGGTACAGACAAAATTAATAATGAGACAAAACGATATCATGTTTAACTTTGGATGTACACTGTCAAACAGCGGAGTAAAACCCCTCCGAAATTTCTATGGAAATAATGTCGACTAGAGTCACCTTAACATGCATTGCTAAACAACTTTTTTCTGAATTTAGCAGATCTTGGAATGACACTTAACACTAATCTCTCCAGATTTCTTTTCCATTGAGAGTTTATATCTCTGGCTTTCTGGAAGAGCTCAGTATGGCGTTTTACAAAGCAACTCATTTCAAAGATGTACAGTGCTGGCAAAGGAAGTAAGCCCAGGCTACAAAACGATGCCCTTCAGGAATCCCACATATGGCACTGATGCATTTTTTTGCGCTAGAAATACCCTTTTTCTCAGTACTATTGCCCCCATACCAATAAAAAGTTCCATTCCCAGTAGCTCCACATCAGCAACAGAATCAGCAACAATGCTGGGATCATCCAGCGAGAAGCAAATCCAAGGGTAGTAATATGTTCAGAATATAGAATAAAACACAGAGGTTGAATATTGTTATGTATTAAGCTTGGTAGCATGACAAAAGACAAAAACTTCATAAGTGAATATTAAATTACCTATATTCAATTTACTTTATTAGTTAACAAAGTAAACAAGTACCCTCAAATAAAATAACAATAAATCTTTGAATATGACATACCTTCCCCATTAGTAAGAAACATAAACAATATAATTTAAACAAGATAGGTACATGGAAAAATGGCGAACGGTCGAATGGTTAACACGTACTTGTGAGTGCTTTTCGGTATTTGGTTAATTTTCCTTAATTCCTTCATTTTGTGGTGGTGGATTCCTCTGTTGTAAGTAGATTACGTTTATAAGATATAGTTATTTCGAACAATACACTCAATTATGGGTGACGAAACGGGGTCTCCCCGTGAGAAACCCCCTGACCCTCCCAATGTAGACATGTGCTTTGGAAAGTGATAATAATGATTGTGATCGTGGTAAAAAAAGACATGCTGAGACTCGAACATATGATCCAATATTATATAAAAAGAATTCTGTAGTTGATTTAACAGCATCAATAAATACTATATATAAACATCCCTGCCTAGAACAAAATCTTAGAATGTATGGGCCAAATGATCAAGGCCCTTTCATTGTCCACATCTCCCGGTCTTCGTCAGACCCTAGATTAGGGCTATCACTTCGACCTATTAAAATAGGTTTATGCTTGTCTAAAAATAATATAGGAAACATTAAAAAAGGAGGAGTCAAAAGTGTTGGTAGAAATCGCATCTCTATTGAATTCTGCTCAGCAGATGAGGCTAACAAATTCCTTAATAATTCATTGCTCGCAAAAGAAAAATTGATTGCAACTATTCCATCTTATAATGTTTCTCGAATGGGTGTCATCCGCGGTGTCCCTGTGGATTGGTCAATGGAAGAACTTGTAGAAGCTATTGAGCTTCCCCCTGGTTGTGGTAAAATCCTAAAAGCTCGCCGTCTTCAGAGAAAAACTTTTACTGAAGGGTCATCATCCCCTATATGGGTTCCTACTCAATCTATTGTTTTGACATTTGAAGGCCAGATACTCCCCAAATACGTATATGCATTCTTCACATCCCTTACTGTTGAAACTTATCAACTCCCCACCATCCAGTGCAAACAGTGTTGTCGATTTGGCCACGTAGCTGATCAATGCCGCTCCAAACCACACTGCTTCTGTTGTGCCCAAGAACATATTGGAGCAAGTTGTTCTGTTCCTGAAAGCGAAGCCACTTGTCGGTTATGCTCCAAAAATCACTTTGCTAATAACAAAAATTGTCCAGAACACCATAGACAGAAATCTATCAAAGTTATGATGTCAGAACAAAATGTATCCTATATAGAAGCGTCAGCCAAAATCCCATCTATTCGTTTGAACAATCTTCAAAAACCAGATTCTGAAGTGGCCTCTACTCAGCCTTCACCTACTTCTACTACCTCCTTCAACCTCCCCATCATGTCACAGGCATATAGAAAAACCGTTTTTCAATCTCCCCGCCCCATCCCTAGAATCCCCAAGGGATATGACCAACAAGCCCATCAAAGAATAGTTGCAGACTCCATCCTCTACTCCAAATGGATGCGCATTATCCAATACACACAATCAAATATCTCCAAATGAAAATCTTGTTGAATGCCTAATTTCTCTCCTCAATAATTTAATTTTGAAAATGTCAGACTCACTACCGAACAACATTGTAGAAATTTTTTTTAATCTCGCTAGTTTAATAGATAATATAAATGACTCAAACAGAAGACCTCCATCTTCTACAGTGGAACTGTAGAAGCTTGCACCCTAAAAATCAGAACTCATCTTCCTAATAAATAAACATGCAATCTCGGTTGCTTCTATTTCTGAAACATGGTTCCTTCCTGGCTCCAAATTTCGCTTGCAAGGCTTTACCTGCCTCCGTGAAGATAGAAATGATGGTTATGGTGGTTGTTGCTTACTCATTAAAAAATCGCTAACTTTTTCTCAAATTACACTCCCTCCTCATAGCCAAAACATCAATGCTGTAGCTGCAAAAATTGCAGGAATCAACATTAAATTCAAGAACTATCCTCTCTCTTTTCTTTGTTACCTCCCCCTTTTATTATTACCGGTGATTTTAATTCGCATCATGTATCTTGGGGTCACATTTTTGTGATGTATTCTCTTCAGAACTTATTCAAATTTTTGAAGATATCAATGCTTGCATCATTAACAATGGTTCCCCTACTCATAGAGTATATCCAGGACTAGACCCTAGGTCTGCTGTCGACCTAACAGCTTGCTCTTCTAGTCTAGCCCCTCAGCTTTCTTGGAAAACTCTCAATCAAACATATGGAAGTGATCACTTTCCCATTCTTATTACCAAACCCTATGCGGTTATTCCTTTTCCCTCCACTACGCCCCTCCTTAAATATAAGCTCCAAAATGCAGATTGGACTGATTTCACTAAATTCTTAGATTCTACATTTACCCAAATGCAGGTTGACTCCTCAACCAACCCAATAACTTCTTACTCTTTATTGGTACAATATATAACTGAAGCAGCTGACTTATTTATCCCAATCAAAAAATCCTACAGCAAGAACCTTGCCTCCCCTCCATGGTGGGATGCTGAATGCACCACTATGATTAAAAGGAAAAAAGCTGCAGAAAAACTTTACAATCACTGTATGACAACCGATAATTTTATACTATTTCAAAAAACCTCTGCTCAAACAAGGAGACTTCTTTCCAAAAAGAAAAAAGTGGATGGAAAAAATTTTGTGAATCATTGTCCCCTAATACACCAGTAACAATAGTTTGGAAAAATATAAAAAAATTTCGTAGATCTCTTACTTCTGATAGCAACATTTCTGATAACTCTATCATGGTTAGAAGTCTTCTCTGATATGCTAGCTCCTCCTTTTGTTCCTAATGAAAATGCAATATGTCCACTGATTCCAGTCCCGTCTAGCATCAACAATAATGAGTTAATCTTCTCATTGTCTGAACTACAGTCTGTGTTATCTGGCTTAAAATCCTCTGCTCCAGAAGATGGCATACCCTATGCATGTTTATGTAAATTAAGTCTTAAGGGAAAATTAATTCTTCTCCAAATTCTGAACAATATCTACATATCTTCTAATATTCCTCTGTCGTGGTCAAACCAAATTGTTATACCTATCCTTAAACCCGGAAAAGATCCCAAAGAAGCTTCTTCATACCGCCCAATTGCTCTTTCATCTACTTTTTGTAAAATTTTAGAACATTTAATTAAAAACAGACTTGAATGATTTTTGGAACATAATAACATCCTTGCAAAAAGTCAATTTGGTTTTCGAAAAGGGAAAAGCACATTAGATAGTTTGAGTATCCTAACTACAGATATTAGGTTGGTTTTTTCTAAAAATGAATACTTGGTGTGTTGTTTCCTTGATATATCATCTGCCTATGACAGTGTTCTCCTTCCGGTGCTCAGGCATCTAAACATCCCTGCGAAGACTGTTCACTTCATTTACAATCTATTCATGGGACGATCTATCAAAATTCGCAATAAAGGAATCTTAAGCTCGCCCAGAACAATTTGGAAGGGTCTACCACAGGGCTCAGTTTTAAGCCCTATTCTTTACAATATTTACACATATAACCTGGAACATTCAATTTCGTCTTTCTGTGACATATTACAATATGCAGATGATCTTGCTATCTATGTAACGGCTCCTGATATTCTAACGGCCTCCCATCATCTTAACAGAGGATTATATTATCTTAATCAATGGCTTACTGACCATGGCCTCTCTCTTTCACCTTCTAAAAGCAAAATAATAACATTTAATAGAAAACGTGTTATCCCTACTATTGATATCTCATATAATGGTGAATCTATTCCAGTTGTTAACAAAGTAAAATTTTTAGGTATTTACTTAGATTGTCATATGACCGGTACTGCTCACTTTAATTACATCAGTGACAAATGTGAAAAAGGTGTTAACATTCTTAGATCTCTCTCTGGCGTATGGTGGGGTTCTCACCCCATGTGTCAAAAATCCTATACAATGTCATCATCTGTAGTCACTTCGACTATGGTTCTTTTCTCCTGGAGCCCTGCAACGAATCGGCCCTTAGTAGGCTTGAAGCTATCCAAACAAGATGTTTACGTGTTATCACAGGCGCAATGAAATCAACTCCTAAAAATGCCTTACAAGTAGAATGTGTTGATCCCCCTCTCTCTTTACGAAGACAGTTTCTAGCTGATAGGTTTATCTCAAAAACTCTACAACTATCATCTCACCCCTTACATCGTAAACTAGAATCCTTGCTACTATTAGTTGTAAACAACTCCTATTGGTCTAATAAAAGCTGGCCCCCTATTCTTAAATCTCTTAATAGATTAAAAAATATTGAGTATCCTTGTGTTACATCCCCAATTCTACCCTATTTTGAAACCAGCTATGATGCTATATTACTAAATCCTAAAATCACTCTGAATTTAAACATTAATAAAAATTCTCCAACTGCAAACAGAACCTTCTATAACCTAGTGGCAAAAAAATGGCCTGATTGGCTATATATTTTTACTGATGCTTCCAAATTGCCTTCATTCAAATGTGTCGGTTCTGCAGTCTGGATTCTCAAATATAAAATTGTCCTTAACTATAGATGCCCTCCTCAGGCTTCTGTTTTTACAGGGGAAGCTGTAGCCATATATGAAGCTATATCCTACATTTTTTCCCATAAAATTCCTAAATCAGTTTTATTTACTGATTCAAAAAGCTGCCTAATGTCGTTACAGAGCAATATATCTAAAATGAAATCCATCTCCCCATTGATACTGAAAATTAAAGAACTCATACTAAATTGTAATAAGAGTGGGCTTGAGGTAGAGATTGTGTGGATTCCTAGTCATTGTGGCATAGAAGGAAATGAACAGGCTGACTTCTGGGCCAAAGGAGCGGTAGATACTGGCTGCCCTTCTCATTTAATGAATTACTCTCATGATTTAATATCATTAGCTCAAATTGAATTAAAGAATTCTTGGGACAGAGATTGGAGCACATCCAGACATAGTAAAGGTAGCTACTTTGGTAAAATCCAACCCCCGAATTCCTCCAAAACCTTGGTTTTTCAAATTTAGGTTTCTGAACAAACAAATCACATCTACAATCTGTCGTTTAAGGCTTCGGGCATGTCTGCACTCCTGTATTCCTAGCTAAAATTAGAATCAAAGATCATTCCCTCTGTGAATGTGGTCTGGATGAAGGTTCCCCAGACCACATTTTCTTCAGTTGTCAAAATCACCCAATTTCTTTATATGACATCCTTCCCAAAACAATCCCTCGACCAGTTAATATCAATTCCCTCTTAACTATCCCCGATTCCATATATGTCAATACAATCTCAAAATATATTCGAATGTATAATATTAAAGTATAATTATTGTGTACTAAATTTAGCTTAACCTAATTCTATATTCCCTGCCCAGGCTAATACCCTCCTTTAACTAGATTTTTACTCTATATTATGTGGTCCTCAATTCATATATTTAGTTGCTTTGTTTTTATCCACATTCTCACCTAATAAGCACTAACTCCTTTTCCACCGGAAAGCCTCAAGACAAGGTGTGACAGACCGAAGACTGTACATTGGCAGAATTATTGTGACATTATCACAATACCAAGGGCCATATAGTTATTTAAAAAAAAAAGATAGGTACATAGCTTTTGAAATCAATCATGTCTAATTTATGATACTTATTAATACACATTACATACAAATACAAACTTTATTTTTTATATTATATATTAGGGGTCTAATAACAAAGGCGGCAAAGTCCCATATAATGACTTTGCCGCCATGAAAGATCAAGTGCTAATAGAGAAAATCTTTATATTATAAAGATTTTCTCTATTAGCACTTGATCTTTCTTCATATGGTGTTTTGGAATGTAAACTTGACTTATGTTTTATCTTTCTACTTGTTGAAAGTGTAGTCTCTGCTGTTGATGGTATTCCTAACATTTCTGCCCATTTATTAGAGTCTGGAATCTCAATTATTATATCAAAGTCTTGACTGCTTTCTTGATTTTCTTCGTTGTTGACACTATCTGAATTCTCAGGACATACATCCTCTACTGATTCAGTGGCTCTATCCATTCTTGCCCCGTCCTGCATTTCAGAATCATCACATTGAATATAAGGCCCTTTTTTAATTAACTGATCAATATGTCGATTGATTGTTATACCATTATTGGTCCTAATCTCATAATTTGATGGCCCTTTTTTGTTAATTACATTTCCTGGAAGCTATCTTGGGCCAGTACTGCTGTAGTTGCGATACATAATCTCCTGACCTACATTAGTTTCCCTGTTTTTCCTTTGACTGTTATTGCTGATTTGTGTTTCAGTTTTTTCATTTTTTGCTGAATCTGGATATATAGTATCCAAAAGTGTATGTAAACATCTCTTCATTAGTAGTTCAGATGGGCTCTTATTGGTTGCGGTGTATGTTGTAACTCTAAGACCAAGCAACAAATTTGGTATTTTAGTGTCCCATGCTATATCTTCCATTTTGCACAGTTTGTCTTTAATAGTCTGAACCATTCTCTCCGCCAACCCATTTGTAAATGGATGATATGGCGCTGTTGTTACATGACATATGTATAAATAATATAGTATAAGCTTTTAGGCATTCACTCATTTCTTTCGAGACAAGTTATGGTCCATTATCAGAAACCACCACTTCACATAAGCCATGTGTTGCAAATGTTGTTCTTAAAATTCTTATGACTGTTGATGAGGTAGTGTTATTTACCATAAATAATTCTGGCCACTCACGCTGGCCAGAATTATTTATGGTAATCCGCTATGGTTAAAAAATATTTTTTATGGTATGGTCCAGCAAAATCAATATGAATCGTTGACCATGGTTTTGTTGGTGTGATCCATTCGTGGCTAGATTTTTGAGGCATATGGCGATTCTCCAAACACTTGACAGCCCTTTACCAGCATCTCTATATCCTCATTAAGATTTGGCCGCCACACATAACTCTTTGCAAGTGCTTTTGTTTGCACTATACCTGCGTGTGTTTTATGCAAAATTTGTAAAGTTTTATGGCGCATTGATTTTGGTACTAATACACGGCAGCCCAATAATATACAGTCCTCTTGTAATGATAACTCTGTACGATGAAGCTAAAATGGGCGTAAATAGCCTACAGCTTCCAGCGACAGTAGCCTAATGGCAGGGCACGGACCACGAACTCAAAAAGGTTGTGGGTTCGAATCTATTCGAAGCCATTCGACTACTGCCGTGAACCACTTGTAACACAAGCAATTTTAGCTTACCACGAGTGGTTAAGGGGAATATTAGTAATGTTTACACCATGTCTATTATCCTAGCAGACCAACCATGTTGAATATAATAAATAACACGTGATAAAGTTTTATCGCGTTTCGTTTCTATGGCTATGTCTTTAGCACTAAATGGAAAATCATTGAGTGAGACTCTCAATTTATTTTTATACGCCATTAACAAAACCTCAGACAATTGTTGCTCTGGTTGTTTGTTGACTGGTTGTGGCTATCTACTTAGGCTGTCGGCGTTACCTATTTGTGATCCTGGTTTATATACATTCATTCATCGGCATCGGATAAGTATCTGACTCTGTTGCTTCATTATCTCTACTGCGGTAATCTCCACATAAACGAATCTCACCAGATTTTTTTATTATTGGCACAACTGGTGTAGAAAGTCGTTGGACGTAAAACTCCTTCCTTTTCCAAATGATCTATTTCCATCTCTACTTTTTGCTTTATAGCAAACGGTACAGGAAGTGCTTTTAAACATTTTGGAATACTTCCTGGTTTAATGTGTATTGTTACTGGATGTCCACGGTAGGTACCAAGTGCATCTTTGAAGACCTCTTTATCTCTCAACAATACACTATCTATTTCCAATAACAGCACTGGAGACATTAAAACTGCCGACAAACTGTAATGCAGTTTGGCAGATAAAAATGTTAAAAACGTTTATTGTATAATTGGAAGAAAATAAATTAAAAAAAAACATAATTGACATTCATAGTAATGTTAAGAGGGTTCAGCCAGTCTCGACCCAAAAGGTTGGGCCCATTACCCTTCGCTACAATAACACATCATCATCATCATCATTACAGCCCTTCACAAGTCCACTGCTGAACATAGGCCTCTCCCAAGTAACGCCACAAAGCACGGTCCTCAGCCACCTGCATCCATCGACTTCCTGCATGTCTTACCAGGTCGTCACTCCATCTAGTGGGGGGTCGCCCTACACTACGCCTACCGGTACGAGGCTGCCACTCGAGAACCTTTCTTCCCCATCGGTTATCGGTTCTTCGAGCTATATGGCCGGCCCATTGCCACTTCAGCTTACTAATCCGTTGGGCTATATCGGTCACTCTGGTTTTACTGCGGATATCCTCATTTCTGAGTCTATCACGCAGAGAAACTCCGAGCAAAGCCCTCTCCATAGCTCGCTGAGCGACCTTGAGCGTCCTCATACGGCCAGCAGTGAAGGACCACGTCTCAGATCCATAAGTCATCACTGGTAACAAGCACTGGTTGTACCATCTCGTTTTCAAGTTTTGAGGTATATCTGACGAGAAGATGTGTCGTAATTTCCCGAACGCTGCCCAGCCGACTTGAATCCGTCGATTGACCTCTCGGTCGAAGTTGGACTTACCTAGTCGGACTATTTGTCCCAGGTAAACATACTCGTCAACAACTTCGAGCATAGTGCTCCCAACAACTACCGGCATAGGTGTGACATGAACATTAAACATGATATTTGTTTTGTCCATGTTCATCTTAAGACCTATCTGTTGGGAGACACTATTGAGGTCATTGAGCATAGTGCTAAGGTCCTCCAGCGATTCTGCCATAAGGACTATATCGTCGGCAAATTGAAGGTGAGTGATGTATTCGCCATTGATGTTAATACCGTATCCTTTCCAGTCCAGTAGCTTGAAAACGTCTTCCAACGCAGCGGTGAAGAGTTTCGGGTATATAACGTCACCCTGTCTTACACCTCTCTGCAGTTGGATAGGTTTCGAACTCTGGTTCTATACTCGGATAGCCATCGTAGCCCTACTGTACAAATACTTCAGCACTTCGATATACCGACAGTCAATTTGGCACCACTGAAGGGACTGTAGCACCGCCCAAATTTCGACTGAATCAAAGGCTTTCTCATAGTCCACATACGCCAGGTAAAGTGGCAGATTGTACTCTTCGGTCTTCTGTACAATCTGCCGCAGGGTATGTATGTGGTCTATGGTACTGAAGCCTTTTCGGAAACCGGCTTGTTCGGGAGGCTGGAAGTCGTCGAGTCTGCGTGCGAGATGATTCGTAATGACTCTCGAAAACAGCACATAGACGCGGCTCAGAAGGGAAATCGATCTGTAGTTCTTCAACAGAGCGTTGTCGCCTTTCTTAAAGAACAAGACCACCGCACTTCTGCTCCACGCCTCTGGAGTAGTGCCACCATAGAGGACGGAGTTGAAGAGCTTCTGAAGGACTTCAAGTACCGGTGTTCCACCCGCTTTCAGAAGCTCCGCTGTAATTCCGTCCTCGCCTGGGACCCTGCCGTTTTTAAGGTTCTGGAGAGTCATTCTAATCTCGCTCAGACTGACGTCCGGGATATCATCGGAATAGTGTCGGATAAGACTTGCTCTTGGATCGTTACTCACACTTGCGTGTGGCTCCAACGATGATGTGTACAGCTGCCCATAGAACCTCTCAATCTCACTCAAAATCTCAGGTGTCCCGGAAACGATGCTGCCACACTCAGTCTTCAGCTTTGACAGTTGGCTCTTTCTGGCAGACAGATCTCTGGCAAAGACTTTGGAGCCCTGGTTCCGCTCGATCGCTTCTTTAACACGAGCAGTATTAAAGTTGCGTAAGTCTCGCCGCATGCATTTGGAGATCTGTCTGTTCAGTTGCCTGTATGCTGTCAAATCTGTTGACGATTGCAACCTCATCTACCGTCTAACAGCCATGAGATTAAGAGTGTGATCGGAGAGTTTTTGTGTTCTTCTGCGGCGGGTCTTGCAGAACTTAGCTCCGACCGCATGGACAGTTTCCACGAGCTTGTCATTCATATCGTCCACTGCATTGCAATCTTCTAGGCACTGAAAGCGGTTACGTATCTCGAGTTGAAAGGTTTCGGGATTCTGGATTAGAGCACGAGGGGGACGGAGCGTTGATGTCATTAGACGAGACCTCTCCAACTTAACGTTTAGGTTCAGTGTGCCTCTAACCATTCGGTGATCGCTGCCAGTTTTCACCCTTGCGATCACTGAGACATCACTGAATGGGGCTCGACCAGGTCCACTTCCTGTGGGGCCGCTTCTGGAAGAAAGAGTTTATCATAAAGAGTCCCTCTTTCTCCATAAAGTCAGCCAGCTGCTGGCCCCTACGGTTCCGTTGCCCTACTCCAAATTTCCCTAACTTCAGCTCACCGCCTACTCTTGTGTCTACGTTCAAGTCTCCCATCAACACCGTGTAGTGGGTTTTGGAGGAATGCATGGCTCTAGAAATATCCTCATACATTTACTCCACCTCCTCATCGGGATGTGCCGAGGTTGGTGCGTAGACCTGTATGACCTTCAGCGAATACCGTTTGGTGATTCTGAGTATCAGGTACGCGACCCTCGTCGACACACTCCCAATCTTTACAACGTTGTTGACGAGAGACTTGTGGACGATAAATCCGACACCTCCTTGGGACAGATGGTCGCCCTCCCGGTGATAGAACAAGTTGCCGGACTCGAGGATTACCGTGTCCTCCCCCTCTCTTCGGACCTCAGATAATCCAATAATATGCCAGCGCAACTTGTCTACCTCTTCTTCCAGCTCCAGTATCTTCTCGTCAGTCCTCAGGGTGCGTGCGTTATACGTTGCCAGGTCGAGTCGTCGTAGATGGCAACCGAACCTCCGCCGGAGATTCTTAGCACCCCCTGCCCCGCCGTTACCATGGTCGTCACCGTAGCCAGGAATAGCGGGGCTGCCGGGGACTGGGGGCCGTTTATTTGTGTTGTTGCTCATGTCAAAATCAACATATTTGCCATAGTTGCCACGCTTGGCGAGCGGGTTGGCAACCGCAGTTTTTTATTATGTTATTGTTGTTATTAGGAAGATGCTCCTTTCTGTGTCCCTCTGTCGCCTCTTACGACACCCACGGGAAGATATGGGGTAGTGGATATTCTCAACTGCCACTACACGGCTAAAAAATATATATAAAATTTATAAGACACAGATATTTCATTAGGTTTTGGGCTATAATGATTTGTTAAAATTATTTCTATTTCACTGAATGTCACATCAACCGCTTTTTTTGGCGTAATTAATGCAAGTAATGTCTCGTAAACTCGTGAACCACACACTGTGATAAAATTTGCTCTTTTAGCAGCATCTAATATGACGCCATTAGCCTCAAAACAAAATTTTTAACGATCTAGATAATTGCCCAACTATCTGTTTGTGGATTGTACTCATCAAATTTCACTGATTTTACATCCATTTTTAACACTTTTCACCACTCGTCGCCACTAATATGTTCAGAATATAGAATAAAACACAGAGGTTGAATATTGTTATGTATTAAGCTTGGTAGCATGACAAAAGACAAAACTTCATAAGTGAATATTAAATTACCTACATTCAATTTACTTTATTAGTTAACAAAGTAAACAAGTACCCCCAAATAAAATAATAATAAATCTTTGAATATAACAGGTAGGATGCAAAAAAAGATTGTATTCCGTCCCAATCGGCTGACCTATAATGCCAAACACGGCGGCAACCTGAAGAACGGAACCGCAATGGGAGCGTGAGTGGCACCGTACTCCGGATCTGACAATGGTATGAGGTGCCAAGAGACATCAACGGACACCCGATATCCGTCCAGATGAGAGGTCAGCAGAAGGTCCAACAGAGAAGGTACATGGTTTTCCACATCTGGGATCCGCGTAGGCGATGTAACCAGTTGTGTCAGACCGTATGCCAAAGAAAAGTCATAAACAAATCTACCCGCATGATCAGTGAAACAATCTCTATGGATGGGACCTGTTGTAGCACGGAGTCTGCAGCCATTTGGATGTGGTCGATGTCGGTCGGTCTGTGTAGGCATTATCACTATGGGACCTATAAAGGCAAAAGCTGCCTCGTGACTCTACCGCTGTTAAGTCACCAAAGTAGATAAACTAGTGAGCGACACCAATATGAATAGTTTGTTATTAATTACTTTCTAGTACCATAGAGATCATGAATTTAACAAATGATGAATTAGAGTGCATCTTAATATTTGTGCTTGTTTAGTTGAATTAGTGCGATTTTGTAGTTTTATACTTGTATAGCTGTACTATATTCCTTCAGACTTGACAGGCTTAGGACTGTCAGTCAACCTAGATTACTTTCAATTACAGAAGATTTCCAAGGCAATGAGTAGGAACATGCAAATAAACTTGTTGCGACGAGTTTATTGGTGCTGGTAAACTAAAATGGGAAACTATGAACAACTGAACTAGTTAACTGGAAGAATAATATTGTTAATTTTGTAGTTTGTTTGTGTTAAATCCAATAAAACACCGTAATTTAGGTAAATACGTGCATTGTGCTAGGTAGCAAGACTAATGACTAATGACAAAAACTAGTTTACGTAACTAACATTATTTCTTAACAATGTTATGTAAGTACCCACATTCATAACTATTTATCACAATCCATGATATATAACAGTTTGCAAAATACATATTATGGCCTTTTATGAAAGCTAAACCTAAAAAAGTTATATTAACTCTTATTTTGTTAAAAAAATTCATAAATTGACATTTATTTGCATAATTGTATGTTACAATAAAAGGTTTTATAAGTTTCAACGTCAATGATGTAAAGTTGTACAGTTTACTCCCCATAAACCCATGATTATTAGGGCTCATTTTTGACTTGTTGATTTTCAAAATGGAAGAACACCTCTAAAAAAAAATTTTTTTTTTTATTCTCCGTCTGTTTTTAATTGTTTTATGGAACCTAAATTAGACAGTTTAAAGATCAATATTTGGATTTATGTTTTTTTTGTATCGGTATCTTTGCATATGTTCCGTTCCTACTGTTGGATTTGCTATCATGGGTGTTGGACATGAATACAATTTTCTAAAAAGGAAATTAGTTATTCATCAACTCACATACCTGAACTGTGAATAAGGACAGGGGGACCAAAAAAAAAGGGTTCCAAAAAAAAAGAAGAAAAAAAAAAAATTAAAAAAAAAAAAAAAAAAAAAAATAATAAAAAAAAAGTTTTGGAGGAAAAAAATCTTATATCCTATTACATAATTAAATTAAATAAGTACTCAACCCACATAATATTACAAACAACTAGAAATTTAAAACATGAACACTATAAATTCCACACTATATCAATTCCAAATTCAACACCCCACCCACATAACATTGCAACAAAATAAAAATTGTAAATATAACCCGGATATATTTTTTTAAATATTACAAACAAATAATAGTTTTCTAAATGGTCATACATCTAGCATTTTATCCAAAAAATAATTCCCAAGTTTCTTTTTAATTGTTAATTTGCAATTAGGTCTATCTTGCCTTAGCCAATCTATTTCATTAAGAAGCTTTGGTATTAAATATTTTGTACATCTTTTACAATAGTAGTTTTTAACACTAGGCTGAAATAATTTCCCTTCTCTAACTTTCCTGGTTCTATATTTATTATCCAATTTTTAGTTATAATGGTTTTTATTAATGTTTTCCAAAACTAATAGCATGTTAACTTTGTGTTCTACAAACAAAACCATAACCTGTTTTCCTTCATTTAAGTATTCGTTAACTGTATCCGAAAATAGTGCAAGTGCGGAAGCTGTACTACGATTTTTTCTAAATCCGTGTTGTGCCTCTGATAATATATAATTTTGTTCCAAAAAGTCACTTATTTGTCCTACAACCACCTTTTCAACAATCTTATTGACCGATGATAAAATGGCAATTGGCCTGTAATTACTGTAATCTAAATGACTACCATGTTTAAATATGAGGTGAATGATTGATTTCTTTAATAAATCAGGATAAACACCTTTTGACAGGCACATATTAGCAAAAAGGGCCAGTATTGGACTTATTTTTTTATTTACTAACTTTAAATCTTTCAGTCTAATTCCATCCAATCCTGGTGCTTTTTTATGTTGTAATTTATCAATTATTTTTTCTATATCACATGATTTCACTCTCTTATACCTAAAAGACACCTCGCTCCCTTTAACATACATGTTTCTATCTAAAAAAAATTAAATTACAATTATGCTTGATGTCTAATATTTTCTTTGGTGAATGTTTTAGAAAATTTTGTGCAGATGTTATGTTAGGTATCATATCTACCCAAGTCATCATCATCATCATCATCATTACAGCCCTTCACAAGTCCACTGCTGAACATAGGCCTCCCCCAAGTAATGCCACAAAGCACGGTCCTGAGCCACCTGCATTCATCGACTTCCTGCATGTCTTACCAGGTCGTCACTCCATCTAGTGGGGGTCGCCCTACACTACGCCTACCGGTACGAGGCTGCCACTCGAGAACCTTTATTCCCCATCGGTTATCGGTTCTTCGAGCTATATGGCCGGCCCATTGCCACTTCAGCTTACTAATCCGTTGGGCTATGTCGGTCACTCTGGTTTTACTGCGGATATCCTCATTTCTGAGTCTATCACGCAGTGAAACTCCGAGCATAGCCCTCTCCATAGCTCGCTGAGCGACCTTGAGCGTCCTCATACGGCCAGCGGTGAAGGACCACGTCTCAGATCCGTAAGTCATCACTGGCAACACGCCACTGGTTATACACTTTAGTTTTCAGAGATTGTGGTATACCTGACGAGAAGATGTGTCGTAATTTCCCGAACGCTGCCCAGCCGAGTTGAATCCGTCGATTGACCTCTCGGTCGAAGTTGGACTTACCTAGTCAGACTATTTGTCCCAGGTAAACATACTCGTCAACAACTTCGAGCATAGTGCTCCCAACAACTACCGGCATAGGTGTGACATGGACATTAAACATGATCTTTGTTTTGTCCATGTTCATCTTAAGACCTATCCGTTGGGAGACACCATTGAGGTCATTGAGCATAGTGCTAAGGTCCTCCAGCGATTCTGCCGTAAGGACTATATCGTCGGCAAATCGAAGGTGAGTGATGTACTCGCCATTGATGTTAATACCATATCCTTTCCAGTCCAGTAGCTTGAAAACGTCTTCCAACGCAGCGGTGAAGAGTTTCGGGGATATAACATCACCCTGTCTTACACCTCTCTGCAGTTGGATAAGTTTCGAGCTCTGGTTCTGTACTCGGATAGCCATCGTAGCCCTACTGTACAAACACTTCAGCACTTCAATATACCGACAGTCAACTAGGCACCGCTGAAGAGACTGTAGCACCGCCCAAATTTCGACAGAATCAAAGGCTTTCTCGTAGTCCACATACGCAAGGCAAAGTGGCAGATTGTACTCTTCGGACTTCTGTACAATTTGCCGAAGGGTATGTATGTGGTCTATGGTACTGAAGCCTTTTCGGAAACCGGCTTGTTCGGGAGGCTGGAAGTCGTCGAGTCTGCGTGCGAGACGATTCGTAATGACTCGAAAACAGCACGTAGACGCGGCTCAGAAAGGAAATCGGTCTGTAGTTCTTCAAGAGAGCGTTGTCGCCTTTCTTAAAGAACAAGACCACCGCGCTTCTGCTCCACGCCTCCGGAGTAGTGCCACCATGGAGGACGGAATTGAAGAGCTTCTGAAGGACTTCAAGTACCGGTGTTCCACCCGCTTTCAGAAGCTCCGCTGTAATTCCATCCTCGCCCGGGGCCTTGCCGTTTTTAAGGTGGTGGAGAACCATTCTAATCTCGCTCAGACTGACGTCCGGGATATCATCGGAATAGTATCGGATAAGACTTGCTCTTGGATCGTTACTCACACTTGCGTGTGGCTCCAACGATGATGTGTACAGCTGCCCATAGAACCTCTCAATCTCACTCAGAATCTCAGGTGTCCCGGAAACGATGTTGCCACGCTCAGTCTTCAGCCTTGACAGTTGGCTCTTTCAGACAGATCTCTGGCAAAGACTTTGGAGCCCTGGTTCCGCTCGATCGCTTCTTTAATACGAGCAGTATTAAAGATGCGTAAGTATCGCCGCATGCATTTGGAGATCTGTCTGTTCAGTTGCCTGTATGCTGTCAAATCTGTTGACGATTGCAGCCTCATCTTCCGTCTAACAGCCATGAGATTAAGAGTGTGATCGGAGAGTTTTTGTGTTCTTCTGCGGCGGATCTTGCAGAACTTAGCTCCGACCGCATGGACAGTTTCCACGAGCTTGTCATTCATATCGTCCACTGCATTGCAATCCTCTAGGCACTGAAAGCGGTTTTGTAACTCGAGCTGAAAGGTTTCGGGATTGTGCGTAAACCTGTATGACCTTCAGCGAATACCGTTTGGTGATTCTGAGTATCAGGTACGCGATCCTCGTCGACACACTCCCAATCTTTACAAGATTGTTGACGAGAGACTTGGGGACGATAAATCCGACACCTCCTTGGGACAGATGGTCGCCCTCCCGGTGGTAGAACAAGTTGCCGGACTCGAGGATTGCCGTATCCTCCCCCTCTCTTCGGACCTCGGATAATCCAATAATATGCCAGCGCAACTTGTCTACCTCTTCTTCCAGCTCCAGTATCTTCTCGTCAGTCCTCAGAGTGCGTGCGTTATATGTTGCCAGGTCGAGTCGTCGTAGGTGGCAACCGAACCTCCACCGGAGATTCTTAGCACCCCCTGCCCCGCCGTTACCATGGTCGCCACCGTAGCCAGGAATAGCGGGGCTGCCGGGGACTGGGGGCCGTTTTTTGCGTCGTTATTCATGGGGGGATATTTGCCATAGTTGCCACGCTTGGCGAGCGGGTTGGCAACCGCAGTTTTTTATTATAAAACAGTTGTTATCAGGAAGATGCTGCTGCCCATCTCCTGCCTGTCTCCCTCTGTCGCCTCTTACGACACCCACGGGAAGATATGGGGTAGTGGATATTCTCAACCGCCACTACACGGCTCTCTATCTACCCAAGTACCTCTTAATTACTAAATCCAAATCTGTCTTAGTTTTTCCTAACCATGTACTTATTGACCATATTTTTCTGCTATCACCATTGCAATCTTTTATTTGTTTTTGCCTGTACTTGTTTTTGGCATCATTTATAATTTTATTTACTCTATTTCTAAATCTCGTGTATACTAAACGCTTATTCATATTTTTTGGCGATGCTTTCCACGCTCTAAATAAAGAATCCCTTTTTAATATTAAATTGATCAACTTACCATCTACCCATGGTTGTGTTAATCGTTTACTGCTTTCTACAATATTAACCTTACTTTTATTATAAATATTTTCAAACACCAAACGTAACTTATCATACAATAACATTGGGAAAGATAAATTTAAAAGCGGGACCAATCATAATTATCCAACTTTACCCTACACAATTTATCACTAATCACTTGTTTACATTTATTTACCGTTTTTACCACATTCAACTCACTTTGCGATCCTAAGACACCTAATGTAATGCCAACAATATGATGATTAGATACATGACATTCGATTACATAGGCAACAGATGTAGTGTCAGCCGATTTCGCTCGCACCCACACATGGTCATTGCATGACCGCTCGTGCCGACCGTCGACTACCGCTTCTCGTGTTATCTCTGAACTTGGCACTGCACATTGTAGGCTGTGTAACACAAAGTTAGATTATATTTTGAAATAATTTGATTACACTTGTTATTATAAGTATCAATATTTGTCTCCTATGACAATAATATCATCTTGAGGCGATATTCTTTCCTTTATTATTGTATTTAGGCACTCAATAAAACCATATTTATTTTTAGCGGGTGGTCTATATATGCAAAGAATATGAAAACTCCTTTTTTCGATCGTTAAATTTCCATGAATTATTTCTGCCATGTGGGTGTTGATTGTTTGTGAAGAAAAGTTTAGTTGTTCCTTTATAAAAATAAGTAGCCCTCCTCCTCTTGAAGTTTCTCTTGTGTTAGCATGGGGTATGTATCCATTTATATTATAAAGACCTAGTTCTTCTCTCTTTATATTTATGTCACTTAGTACTATCATATGTATTTTATATTTGATATGCTCTAACAAGACCAGCAATTCATTAAAATGTGTTCTTAAGGAGCGTATATTTAGATGCAATATATGTATTCCATTTGCACGTTGAGATTCATCCCATTGTACCAGGTCCTTATATTTTACAAAATCGATTTCGGTAGGTAATTGTTGTATAGGTGAGAATTTTAAGTATCGAACGTAACGCGGTGTGTACGCGCGGCCTTAGCACAGGCCTCGGAAACTTTATTCATTGCTCGGTAGCGTTTTGTTAATATCACTTTCAGAACTTATTTTGAATATTTTCTCATTGTCGTTTCTTTTAACGAGTATGTTCGAATTCTGAATCCAAATACATTTGAAATAAGATTTTAGTTGACTTTTTACTTCCCAAAAAAGCTGATGCTTATAGCTTGGCAAATCTTCATTTATATATATTAACTGGTCGCTATTATTTCCGAGAATTTGCACATTAGAAATAAGCACTTTTCGAGGCGAAATCCATTGATCACGGGCATTCTTTGTGCGTAAAGTAACAATAATCGGTTGTGCCTTCTTCTGGTTCGGTTTTTCTCTACCTACCCTCCTCGCATCTTCTATATCCTCCTGGCATAATTTTAATATTTGAGACACTTTTTTCACTATTTCTAAAGTATTTTCGTTCTCCTTTCTCTCTATTCCTATTATCCCAATCTTTTTCTCTTTTTCTTTTAATTCTAGATTTTGTAGCCTTTCTTCCAAAGCCTTATTATATTTTTCAAGGTAAACATTTTTTTGCTCAAGCGCTTTCATCTTCTTCTGTGCTGTTTCTTTGAACTCCACCATTTCTTGATATTTTTCAGAATAAAAATCAATGAGTTCCAAAGCATTGTCCAACTTGGCTTCTATTTTATAAATCACTTGCAACTTTTTATTAACTTCTTCTAAAATGGATTCTGTAGATACCTGTTTAAGATCCAAATTTAATGTTTGCGAAGGTGGAATGTCTTCATTTTTCTTGGAACATATTTCACACCTCTCTTTCTTAAGCAGTTGTTTTGATGCACACTTCTTGTGATAGACACTATCACAACTCCCCAAACACTTAATGACTTCATCTTTCGTCAGTGAAAGAAACAACTTACACTTTTTACATTGCGCCATTTTGTTTTACAAATTTCGTATTATAGGTAGGTACAAATGACACACGCCCTCACGCTGAGTGCGCTTGCGCGAGAATGAATGTCAAAAGTCAATATGAAGTCACATTATAAGTTTATCGAACATTCCAAGTAGTTATCCAATTTTATCAACGTGACATGGTCATAATGATTTTTCGCTGTGACTTCTTGGTAACTGGAACAATGGTCATGCTAATTTAAAAATAACACTTTTTGCCCAGTCTAGTCGCCTCTTACGACACCCATGGGATGGTATGGACGTTCATACACCGCCACTACACAGTAATTGATAACTTTTCAAAACACTTTATTTATCAACCACATCTTGCAATAGTCAATTCTCTAGCGCTCGCTTGACCTTCGTACAAAAAATTCGATAATTTAATTCTTGATAATTTTTTTGGATAAGAACCATCGATCACTAATAAAGAATATTAGTGATCGATGATAAGAACATTGTAAAACTAATTGGCAAAATGACTATGTTATATTTACCTTTATTTAAAAAAATGTCCTTCTGACCGTAGGCCTGACTAAGTTGGTCCAATAAAATGTCAGGGACATGAGGAGGTTGCAGCATACAATTGTTGTGAATTACTGCATACTGTGTACAGACGAAGCTAATAACTAATGAATGTTATTAACTAATGCATTTATAAGCTGTAAAGGTTCTGAGATGTATATTTACCTAAGTAGTAAAATTGTGGTTACAGGTGTACACAGGGGCGGGTATAAGTACTGCTGCAGATATTCCTGACTACCGTGGCCCTCATGGCGTCTGGACACGTCTGCAACGCGGCGAAACTGTCGGGTGAGTGCTTTAACCAAATTATACTAAACATGTCATAAAAACCAATTTAAAAAATTGTGTAATTGAACATACAGAAACAGTAACATTTTTATTCAATATAGATTATAAATAATACTTATTGAAAGTCACTTTTTTTAATTTACCACTGGTTTGAAAAAGAATAAGCCAGAAACCCAGCGGGACTTTAAAAAAAATAACAGCTTACAATCATGTATGTTACAATCAACAACACAAAACAAATTAGAAATGACCAAGACATAGAAAAAAACCAAGCTGGTAGCTATCACCTTTCCCAGAGGTTATAATCATCCATAAATTCTTTGATTTTATAATAACTCTTTTATACAAACTTAGTTTAATAAAGTTTTTGAACTTTGTACAATAAATTTTGTATATTTTTTGAGATTTTGTTGTAAAAGCGTATACATCGCCCCAAGAATGAATTACTGACTTGTTGTAGTTAACTGGTATAATAGCTTGTGCCTGTTCTTACTATTTACAGATTGAATATCACTAATTTTCGTAAAACTACTTTTATTTTTTTACTTATTCTTTTTACCAAAGACAGTCTTGGTGTTCACATCTAGAATTAATGGAAACTCGGCTCAGGAAACCTATTTGGATATTTAAGTCTCTACGACATGACTCCACGAAGTCTTTACTTAATAAAATATACATAGCTCTGGCTCAGTCAACATTGGGCTACTGTATTCCTATATGGGGTGATGCAGCAAAACCAGGTTCCTTGAGCTTGAAAGGGCTCAAAGATGTTTAATTAAAGTTATGTACATAAAGCCCTATAGATTCTCTACAACTGAACTTTATGAATTGAGTAATTTACTTTCGGTAAGAAAACTTTACATTTTAGCTACAATTTTAAAACTTAATAGTTCCCTAAATTACCATTTATGGTCAAACACCAGACTTAGAAAATATACAATACCCTACCAAGATTCATTTAAGACTAAGTTTGCATCAAGACAGTATTATTGATGTTCAATTTACTTATATAATAAAATAAACCAAAAAATCTATATTTATCCTATGAATTACCGTGACTATAAAAAAAAACCATAACAGACTGGTTAAGAAAACTTTCCTATGAACATACTGTCTTATGAATTTTCACACTCATTAATTTCTGTATATATTACTCTACTCTATGTACAGACTTCTCACGCTTATCCATACACACCATTTTTGCACACTATCACGCAAATATCGCTAATTATACCTTAGTTAAAGTAAAGTAAAGTTACAGCCTATATACGTCCCACTGCTGGGCACAGGCCTCCCCTCATTTCTGAGAGGGTTTTAGGGCAAGGAAGTGTCCGCCGCGCTGCCCCAATGCGTGTTGACGAACTTCACATGTCATCGAAATATTTTTTTCTTATTCCTCAGACATGCAGGTTTCCTCACGATGTTTTCCTTCACCGCCTTATACCTTACTTGCAGTTTAAATTGTTTAGCTTTAGATTTATTTATGTTTTTCGTTTATTTATTTAATTAATTCTAATTTAAAGTAGTAATATAATTGTAATAAGGAAGAGCTCCCTCTACTACAGGTATCTACCTAAAAGAGGGTACCCAACAATATTGTAACAACTTACTACTTGTTTTAAAGTAATAAATTATCATTATCATTAGTGTTAATATATTTGATATTCCGTGTTTTGAATTTCATACATTTAGTTTTAGTGCCATTTAAAACAAAATATTTTACAATATCTTTTGATGATACTATATGAAATATAAAATTCTTTGTACACGCTTTTACATTTTGTTTAAGTATTGATTCACCGACGGCAGGAGAATTCAGTAACTTAGAATATTTCTCAAAGACCGCCTAATCTGATTTAGTTAATTTGTTGTTGAAACTTAACTGGTAGTTTGAATTGCGAGAATTAACCTTATCAGTTTCACTATGAATTATACTCCATGTCATTTTAATTTTATTAGAAGCCGTCTTTATTTTCTTGTTCAAATACAAGGACTTGGCTATGGAGCACATTCTTAAATATTTTTGAATACATATTTTATTACATGTTCCATAAATTTGACCCTAGGATTATGTGACATTTCATGGTAAAGTTCATATAACTTTTGTCTGCTCTTATGGACTCCTACTGTCGCCCATTTATTGAATGCTTTACGATTGTTCAAGGATAATGTTTTGAAGTAAAAGTGTTTTCAAATTCAATGCAAATAAGCTCAAATTATGATCCATACAAAAAATGTAGGTTATTTTGGTATGAAAGTGATGGAAGTTTTTTTACCTTTAATCTTCTCCAAGTGAACCAATACCTAAGAACTGTTAGATCAGTAACTAGGCAACATAGAGTTGTGAGATATGGCGGCTGTAGGCAGCATGTGGCGTGCTTTGCAGGCGCGTGGAGGTGTCGCATGCGCGGCCGACGCTGACGCACATGGCGCTGTCGGCGCTGTGGGCGCGCGGCGCGCTCAAGTTCGTGGTATCGCAGAACTGCGACGGGCTGCACGTACGCGCCGGCCTGCCGCGCCGCGCGCTGGCCGAACTGCATGGCGACATGTTCTGCGAGCGCTGCGCGCGCTGCGGCCGCGTGCTGATGCGCGCCTTCGACACCACCGAGCGCACGCGGCGCCACGCGCACGCCACGCGCCGCCTGTGCCCCGCCTGCGGCCACGAGCTGCGCGACTCCATCGTGCACTTCGGCGAGCGCGGCCGCGCCGCCTGGCCGCTCAACTGGGCTGGCGCGCTGCGTCACGCGGCCGCCGCGGATGTCGTGCTGTGCCTCGGCTCCAGCCTTAAGGTACGTGCTGTACGCGCTGCACTGCGCACCGCCCGTGCGCCGCCTTACCGCTCAACTGGGCCCGCGTGCTGCATCACGCAGACCTCGTGCTGTGCCTCGGCTCCAGCTTCAACGTACGCGGCTCCAGTCTCAAGGTACGCGCTGAACCGCATTACACTACACATTGCGTGCTACTTGTACTGAACGCACTACATTACACATTATTGCACGTACTACACGCCCATGGGCACTACCACGTCCATTACACATGCACAACAACACGATCGCCAAATCAATCCTCTGGCTAACCTAACATACACAAGGTGCGTGAAGGTAAGAACTTCCTTCCTTCTCTGTTGCATGTACTTTTTTCAGCACGAATTAAGTGTACCACATTTTCTACACAAAAAGTACCTTTATATTAATAGGTTTTGTTTATTATTATGAGGTAATGGATCTGAATAAAAATGTAATTGATAAAGAATCTTATTCAATAACATGCCTTTCATATTATGTTCTTTTACGTGGCCATGCTGCAGCTATATTGGTACTATAGTTGCGGCACGAATGGGTCGGCTCCACTGGGGAAGGACCACGTTTTGATAGAATAGTATTTAAAAAAAGTAGTTTAATGCTATTGTGTTTTGTATGGTGTGTGTAGAGAACCAGAGATCCTTTTTACTGGAAAAGAGGCATGCCATCTTAGTCCTTACGGGTGATAACGTATCTGCCGTGGAGGTTAGAGAACACGAGAACGATCGCTGTAGAAAATAGTGTCCCAGAAATATGGACAAAATAAGTGTGGCGCTGCGATCTCTAAGTTGTCTCAATAAAAGCGGGCTGTTGTGCGCTAGTTTGAAATGATTGTAATATCATTCAAAGAAAAAAAAAGAAAATAACGAAAATATTATTATTTATTAATAAATAAATTATAAATTATGTTTTTATAATTTTAATTATTATAAATATTATGAATTATTACAAATATAGATTATTAATTTTTATTGATTTACTATTATATTTTTTTAATATTATTTCATTCATAATATTTATTTCTAAATTACTTCGCAGATACTACTATAATTTCTACAAATGTTCAGGGACAGGCAGGCTATGCTTTAGCACGTAGCGATCGTTCTCCTGTTCTCTAACCTCCATGGTATCTGCATTTTGATTCGTGATTGAGATTTGATGTAGTTGTCTATGGGCTGCGGCAACTACTTATCATTAGGTAGGCTGTGTGGTCGCTTGTCACCTTTAAGACGAGGTCTTAGCACGATTTCAAATTCGTTTTTCACCCGCGCGTCCCGCAGTGGGCGGAGCGCAACCGGCTGTCGGAGAGCGCCGCGTGAACACAGTTGCGCAAAGCAAGCAGACAATTCACCTCCAAACAAAAACTTTTCCGTGAGGTCTACTGTTCTCAACACTACTACTAGGTATTATAGTAATAATATTTTGAGTACCTACTCGCTAATATCAAAACTGTTTACAATATCGGTAGTCTGGACATCATACTAAATTTTAATTGTCAATATTTTTTTAAAGTCAGTTTTATGATATGAGCAGGTACTTAGATTATTATTTATTATTTACGTACATAAACATTTAAAACGCCAACTCACAAATTCTAAAAAAACCCAAGTTTCGTTGGCAAAATAGCTAAAATAAGAGAAAAAGAATAGTTTCAAATAAAACCATTAGAAAATTCAAATTTATTTTACTGTTTTCTATTACCTTACCTCCGGACTTGATGGAGTGACCTGAAGGTGTACTTTGGTAATCGGTATTGGAACTGGTCGCTGAGTACTACTAGGTGTGCCGAGTTTGGACTCGTTTTGTTAGGTATGATGAGTCCTTACCTTCGGACTTGATGGAGTGACCTGAAGGTATACTTTGCTAATCGGTATTGGAACTGGTCGCTGAGTACTACTAGATGTGTGGAGGTTGGGCTCTTTTTGTTAGGTATGATGAGTCCTTACCTCCGGACTTGACGGAGTGACCTGAAGGTGTACTTTGGTAATCGGTATTGGAACTGGTCGCTGAGTACTACTAGATGTGTGGAGGTTGGGCTCTTTTTGTTAGGTATGATGAGTCCTTACCTCCGGACTTGACGGAGTGACCTGAAGGTGTACTTTGCTAATCGGTATTGGAACTGGTCGCTGAGCAGGGTTGGGCCGTTAGGTATGAAGTCCTTACCTCCGGACTTGGAGTGACCTGAATGACTTTGCTAATCGGTATTGGAACTGGTCGCTGAGTACTACTAGATGTGTGGAGGTTGGGCTCTTTTTGTTAGGTATGATGAGTCCTTACCTCCGGACTTGACGGAGTGACCTGAAGGTGTACTTTGGTAATCGGTATTGGAACTGGTCGCTGAGTACTACTAGGTGTGTGGAGGTTGGGCTCGTTTTGTTAGGTATGATGAGTCCTTACCTCCGGACTTGACGGAGTGACCTGAAGGTGTACTTTGGTAATCGGCATTGGAACTGGTCGCCGAGTACTACTAGGTGTGCCGAGTTTGGGCTCGTTTTGTGAGGTATGATGAGTCCTTACCTTCGGACTTGACGGAGTGACCTGAAGGTATACTTTGCTAATCGCTATTGGAACTGGTCTCCGAGTACTACTAGGTGTGCGCTTGCCGGTAACGTTGGGCGTGTTGAAGAATACCTAACAAAATGAGCCCAAACTCGGCACACCTAGTAGTACTCGGCAACCAGTTCCAACAGCGATTACCAAAGTACACCTTCAGGTCACTCCGTCAAGTCCGGAGGTAAGGACTCATCGTACCTAACAAAACGAGCCCTAACACGGCACACCTAGTAGTACTCGGCAACCAGTTCCAATAGCGATTACCAAAGTACACCTTCAGGTCACTCCGTCAAGTCCGGAAATAAGGACTCATCGTACCTAACAAAACGAGCCCTAACACGGCACACCTAGTAGTACTCGGCGACCAGTTCCAATAGCGATTACCAAAGTACACCTTCAGGTCACTCCGTCAAGTCCGGAAATAAGGACTCATCGTACCTAACAAAACGAGCCCTAACACGGCACACCTAGTAGTACTCGGCAACCAGTTCCAATAGCGATTACCAAAGTACACCTTCAGGTCACTCCTTCAAGTCCGTCGGTAAGGACTCATCATACCTAACAAAACGAGCCCTAACTCGGCACACCTGGTAGTACTCGGCGACCAGTTCCAATAGCGATTACCAAAGTACACCTTCAGGTCACTCCTTCAAGTCCGTCGGTAAGGACTCATCATACCTAACAAAACGAGCCCTAACTCGGCACACCTGGTAGTACTCAGCGACCAGTTCCAATAACGATTACCAAAGTACACCTTCAGGTCACTCCTTCAAGTCCGTCGGTAAGGACTCATCATACCTAACAAAACGAGCCCAAACTCGGCACACCTAGTTCTACTAGTCAAGGTGTTCCAGTATTAGTTACTGAAGTTCACTTTCAGGTCACTCCACTAAGTCCGGAGATAAGGTCTTATCATAACTGACAAAACCAGCCCAAAGTCCACAGCTAACTTCTCAGTGCCAGCAGAGGGCTCCCAGTGCAAAGCAGTTTCTAGAGTAGGTATTCGTATTTCGTAACTAAGTCTAATTACTCTATGTATCTAAGTATATTTTTGAGGTGTAAGTAATCAAAAACAAATTCGATCTTTCAAATTATCAAAATAATTTTATTTGACTCCGATTCCCGCAGCCAACCGTGCGTACACTTGTGTGCGTGACTCATGTCAAAGTAATAGTTCGATTCTATACCTATACCAATTTTGTAAAGGCGTCCTTAAAAAATCTTAACGTGAATACTGCGGCAAAAAGAGCGACACGACTCTACAGCACCAGGCCTCGGCCGGCAGTGACTGCACGGGCGTTTACGCAAACATCCGTACGTATTATTTCAGAAATAAGAATATGCGATTTAAAAAAAAAACTAACAGTTGGACTAAAAAATTAAAACACTATATATAACGTTAATATGTTGAATGTGTAAAAATCTGACAAAAAATCAGAATGATTGCATGTATACTAGTATGGTTTTTACTAGTTAAAGGAAATTTTTAGAGGTATGTTTGTGATTTTTTTCTATCGTATTAAATTAGTGATATCATGTTTTCAACACACTATCTAACTAGCATATATCCTGGACAATATCACATATTTTTCTGAGTTTGTTTACTGCAGTGGATCATATACTTTGAGGCATTATAAAACTTGCGTTTAGGCTCATGCCTCGTCTTAACTTATAGAAAAGATTATTGAAAAATATTTAATGATTATCGTTTAAAAAGAATGAGAATTCAAATGTTAGATATTTGCTGGCAATTATTCCTTAATTACAGGCTATCAAAAGTTTACTGCAAACGCAATAAGTATACCCTGTAGATTACCTCATAAGGGGAAATTTAGCACAGTTGTTTTGGCTATCACGCTACGTTTTTGAGGACAATAAAGAATTTTATGTTGTTGGAATTGTTTAAATTGGGAGAGTGTAGATGTTTATATGTGTGGTGACGGTGGTGATGAACGGCGTGCGGTGCGCAGGTGCTGCGGCGTTACCCGCACCTGTGGCAGATGCAGCGCGCGCCGCACGCGCGGCCGGCGCTGTACATCGTGAACCTGCAGTGGACGCCCAAGGACGCGGCGGCCGCGCTCAAGATCAACGCGCGCTGCGACGCGGTGATGGCGGCCGTGGCGCGGCGCCTGCGCCTGCGCGTGCCGCGCTACGCCGCGCGCCGCGACCCGCTGCTGGCGCACGCCGTGCCGCTGGCGCCCGCCGAGCGCCACACCGCGCGCGCGCCGTCGCTGCCGCCGCCCGACCTCTCCGACTCGGACGACGAGCGCTGCTACTCGCTGGGCGAGCCGTCCGCCTCCTCCGCCTCGTCCGACTCCGACCCGGACCCGGACGACGAGCTGCCGCTGCGCCGCCTCGCGGACCGCCTTCGTGCGCCCCCGCCCCCACCCCCATCGCCGCCCGACATGCCCAACCATTTCAAGGCCTTCCAGGTGAGACAGGTTTAAAAACACATCATATCCAAATACACTCCTTATTACTGTCCTTGCACTCAGTTAACGAAATTTCGAAACGAACTTTTTCACATATTTTCATTATTTTCTTATATTTTTTTATTACTTATTGTAATTTTTTTATTTTTGCATTATAATTGGTGGAATATAATGAAAACAATTAAAAAATTACTCCAGTTATGGAAAAACGGTATTGACATATTATACAAAGAAAAATAAATCATATAAGACGAATGTTGACTATGAAAGTGGATAAAACTAAACGGAGATCTAAGAAAAAATAAATGGACTGTCTTAGAAATGATATGCGCAAGAAATGAATGAATATTGTAGTAAGAAGGAAAAATTAAAGAAGACAAAATTACTTGGAATAAAGGCATGAAGAAGATAGATAATAGAAATAATTCCGTCAATTTCACATTCAGTCAAAGAATTAGTATCTCAGCGGAAAAAACAAAAAGTTTCACTATGATAACAATAAACAGCTAATTATCAAAAAGCAAAATCATCGACATCCAGTTCATTCCAACCGCGTACCAAGTTCTAAAGTCTAAAGGAATACAGAACTAACACCGTTAATTTTCATTGGCAGGCGGTACACAGGAGTATACTTAAATACATGTTACTTACATAATAAGCGTACACAAATATGTTTAAAGTTTTATTCCTTTTCCCTCTCTTCTACTTTGCAACATTTAACTAATTCACACTATCTTAAATTGTTTCGACCACTAACAATGAAAATAAAAGTAATACGAAATTCTTAATGCTCACTAATAAGAGCTTAAGAAGGATCTCTCGCTTCACGTCTAACAGCCAGATTGACAATAACAGTACTAAACGTCTTTCATCTTTAACACTGCTGTCTTTCACGGATGTGAGTATTGTACACCCGATGTAAATGAGATTATTACACCCCCATCTATCAGAAGCTGTTAGTTTTTTTAATCATATCTCATTGTAACCTTTTATGAAACTCAATAGGGTGATTGATTCACTTACGTCAGCTTTTTAATTTTGTTTAGCTATCACAGTACGAATTCTTCGACCGTTAATATCTAAAGTGTTTTTGAAAAATGTTCTACAAACACGGATACTTGAACCAGCTTTCTTTAAATAAAACTCGTGGTTATTGTCTGCGACTGTTGTTATGCCTCCAACACGGATGCCGACATCGATAACGACATCGCGGCTGAACAATGTGCATACAGCTAGAAATGAACTATCGCTATAATTCCACATCACCTGATTCCCAAAACTAATTAAATATAACACTTCGATCATTTTCGTTAAACGTCTGAGGACACTGCAGTTTCAATTTTTCTGAGCACCCTAGTTTTAATTTCTTTTCTGGGCTATTAGATAATATCGTCGCTAACTTATTGGCGTGAACTGCACCTGATCGCATAGAAGTAGATTCGTTGTCACTGGAACGACTACTTTCTGTATTTGGGATGTAATCTCGATCTTTATCCGAATCGTCGCAATCTTCTTCTGGATCGAAAAGTGGTTTTGAATATCTAGAATGAAAGAAAGTGTTTCGTAAAAACGACAAACTCTTGTAAGATTATATTAGTTATCGTTATGTAATGGTGGCGTAAGAAAAACTACTATAGTATGTGCCAATCGATTGAGACAACGGCACATTTTATATGTAGTACTTTATTTATAATGATTTTTTATATTTTTTTTTATAATTATTGATATAATATATATTTATTAACTATTATTAAAAAGTTATGTCGCTATAGAAGAAAAATCATCTATTGTTATAAAGTAATATATTCATTTATTTATTATATGGGCAACAAAACAGATAATTAAAATATATTAAAAATTATATATATATATATATATATATATATATATATATATATATATATATATATATATATATATATATGTAATATAACAGTTTTGTGCCAGATTGTTTTCCAAGTATGTTGACACATCATTTTCATATTTTACTACAGGGGCAGGGGAGATCAAATCTACGCTATATTGTTAATATAGCGTAGATTTGATCTATAATATTGTTACATTAACAATATTAATGCCGTACATTACTACGTAATACAAAAAAACAAATTTTACAAACAACAAATGTATAATCTATGTGATATGGGAGTGAGTGTGTATGACTGTAAGCTCTTTTACTGCTCTTTTGAATATCCTTGATCTTGGGTCAAAAATATCCAAGCCGGAGTCTTTCATGGATATCTCATTGTAAAGTCGACACATTCTTATTATCGGGTTGTAAAAAGACGTATTATTCTTGTAAGTTTGCAGGTAAAATGGCTTGCTAGGAATTCGGGGTTTGCGTTTTGTAATTAAGTTTAATTTACTTAAGAGGTAACCGGAATCATACTCATTATGGAGAATTTTATGTAAATATATAAGGTCATATTCCTTACGGCGAATAATAAAAATAAGTATTCTAAGGGTTCTTTTTTGGACGCTTTCTATACTATCCAAATGCCGTGTAGCGACCAAATAACACAAGCATATTGTAGAATACTACGGACAAGGCTATTATAAACGGTCAGGAAGCTTTGAGGTTGTTTGAAGTCCTCAGTGCATCTCGTTATGAAACCTAGTAACTGGAATGCTTTGTTTTTAATGTGGGCATAGTGCTCACGACATGTTAATTTAGAGTCAAACAGCACACCCAGATCTTTTGCTACCGTTTTTCTGTCTAATGAATCTTCATTAATTTTATTGTCATATGTCTGTTTATATCTCTTATTTGTAAACGTTATAATAAAACACTGTTTAATACTGAGATGCATATCGTTAAGCCGGCACCATTCGGATATTGAATCAATATTATCTTGTAGCTTAACACAAACGGATAAATCCTGTATTCGGTACGGATGTGAATCTATTCGAGTAAAAGGCTCAGTAGATGTTACGAGCACTTTCTCAGTTGTTGACAAGACGAGATCAAGAAGGCGGCTATTCACATTATAGACTGAATTAAGTTGAACTAGGTTACAAAGATTCATAATATCAACAAGACAATTAGATTTAAAGTCGGATGAAATACCAGGTGTCATAACGTTACTATAAGTGCTAGGGGACCAACTCAGATGTGTGTTAAAATCGTTAATAAGTAAAAATGTGTCTTTATCCCCAACACGAGATACGTTTTTATGAACATTGTCGTAAAAGGCTTGCAAGTGGTCGCGAGAAATATCGGGAGGGAGATAACATAAACATAAGTGGAGCTTTCGACAGAAAAAAATTGGTCGGAAGGATAGTCACCCAAAGATCTTCAACTTCACATTCCCAACTCGTTTGTCTAATTACATGATACTTGTCCTTAACAGCAATTAATACACCACCGCCATCATGCTTAGAAATACAACTTGTGTAACGGTCTCTTCTGAATACAGTACATTGGGAATCAAAAATTTCGGAATCAAATACACTGTTTGTATTTTTAACATGTATGGCAGTTGAATTATCATCTTTTCTCATATAAACACGGCCATACTTAAACTAGACATATTTATATGACAAGTGCTTGGCCGTAATCTTGCTGCGGCATGAAGCTGTTTTATTTCTGGTGAAAGGTGTTCTGAAACATAAACGATGCACTCCTCTCCATGTATGCCCAAATGAGTAGAGTTCAATTGGGTAGATTTATTGTTCTTGCTGTAACGTTTGTAAGCAGATATCACGTTATCTCGGTCGCGCTCCGACGGTAAAGTTACGAGTATTCCACGCGGTCTTTTTGAATTTTTATCAATTTTTGCAACTCGCCTTACAGCTTTAATGTTAGTCTCACTAAATGACATTTTTATTTCTGTTAACAGTTTACACACAATGGAAACCAAATTTTCGTTTTTCTTTTCTGGTACACACTGTATTTCAAAATTACAACCACTAGAAATTTTTTCTAATGTGGAGATACGACTGTTTAATTAGTTTATCTGCGATTCTAGTGTGGTTTTTTCCGTTTCCATTTTAGCGATATTTTTTGTTGCAATATCTAATTTTGTTTGCATATCACATTGAAGTGCGGTGAAGTGGTCAGTCGTCTCAGTGAACTATGCCTTAAGTTTACATATAGCGCAGTTGATATCCTCCCTAATTGCAGACCTCATATCCGACAATTTTAAGTCCAAGAGTGCGCTAAACTGATAATATTGTTACGAGCTTGAGGTTCGTGACAATAAAAATTGCCGATAGAATTACCTAAATTAACACTTTAATTCACTTTACACTAATTAAAGTTAAAAACACTAATAATTAATCACACTGATTCACTTTATTCCGCTCCGAAGCTTCGCTTGGCTCGCCAACTTCAATACTTCCCCGATCGCATCTTGCAGCGCCTATTTATATAAATTAGCAGCGAAATATCCAGAATATTCAAGTAAACACGCGCAAGGTACCGAGAGTTCGTGTTTCGACTTCAAGAAGTATAGTTCTTCGGTTCGAGACTAGATGGCGCTAGTGCCGTCGACTTGAGCGCGTAACACTGCCCCCTCCTAAGACATGCTCGTCCCGAGCATTATCGGCCCCATAATAACGCGCCAGGCGATCCACATGGACGATCTTAGGAGTCCCTCTTGCGCTTTTCTGTATCCGGTAGGTTACATCGTTGATCTTGGTAACAATCCGGTACGGGCCGTCCCATTTAGCTTGAAGCTTAGGAGATTTCCCTTTGCTGCGGACTGGATTGTGCAACCACACAAGTGAACCTTCGTCGAACCCTTTGTTGTTCATTTTGCGGTCGTACCGGGTTTTCATCTTTTCAGACATTTGCTGGCCCGATTGTCTGACGTGCTCATAAACGTCATTCATTTTGTTCCGCAAGTCATTTGCATAATCGGTTATACTACGTGGAGCATCAGGTAGTATCCCGGTGATCAGGTCTGCAGGCAGCCGTAATTCTCTTCCAAAGTTTGCGAAAGCTGGTGTCACTGCTGTACTTTCGTGAACAGCGCTTCGGTATGACAACAAAAACAGTTGTATGTGCTTGTCCCAATCTCGTTGCCGATTGTCTACAACTTTTGCTAGGTACCTCTCCAATGTCTGATTAAATCGCTCCACCATTCCATCAGATTGCGGGTGATAAGAAGTCGTTCTTGTTTTATGAGTACCCATAACTCGGCAAGTTTCCTGGAATATTTGAGACTCAAAATTCCTTCCTTGATCGCTGTGAATCTCTAAAGGTACTCCAAAACGATAGAAGACTTCATGAACTAGTTTATCTGCAACTGTTGAAGCTTCTTGATTTGGAATGGCGAAGACTTCTGGCCACTTAGTGAAGTAATCCATCACAACCATGAAATACTTGTTACCGCTTTCACTCTCCGGAAACGGCCCCGCCACGTCAATGGCTATTCTCTCCCATGGTGCACCAACATTGTACAACTTCAATGCACCTCTACTACGAGTCTGAGGTCCCTTTACAGCCGCACAACTTGTACATTTGCGACACCAGTCCTCGACATCGTTTCGACAGTGGACCCAGTAAAACCGTTCTCGGATCTTCAGTAGAGTTCGTTTAACTCCCAGATGGCCTCCTGAATAATCATTATGGTACAGCTGTAGAACATCTGGTACTTTAGCTTTAGGGACAACCATTTGTAAATGACAGCTGTCTCCCCGAACATTTTCCCATTTACGGCACAGAACTCCATCCTGAAGCAGCAAGCTGTCCCACTGGGCTCAATAGCTTTTAGTGGTCGAACTCATCGCTGAGACGTCGCTCCACTTGTGCTTGGGAGCACTGGCCTTCATCCATTCCAGGATCGGCTTGATGTCCGGATCTTCCTGCTGTGCACGTTGTAAGCTGTCCTTCCACTCGTTGCTGAGGTGGTCTGCCCTGAGCATCCTCACGGATACCACTTCCTTACTCTCTTGCCTAGTACAATGTTTGCAATCTTCAGGACAAGGTCTTCATGACAATGCATCTGCGTTGCCATGAGATTTCCCGCTGCGATGTTCGATCTCAAAGTCGTATTCCTGCAGTAGTTCAATCCACCTCGCAGCTTGTCCTTCTGGATTTTTAAACTGCAATAGCCATTTAAGTGCAGCATGGTCAGTTTGTGAGTGAAATTTTCGCCCCAGAAGATATTTGCTAAAATGCTGCAACGACTTTACCACAGCTAGCAATTCGCGTCTTGTGACACAATAGGTCACCATTACGTTGAGACAACACACCGCCAAGTCCTATATCACTTGCGTCTGTGTCAACTATAAATTCTTTGCTTGCATCAGGGTATCCCAAAATAGGTGTTTTGTACAGACGGTCCTTGAGCTCCTGGAATGCGATATTATAACTTTCATCCCAGCAGAAATGTCGCTTCTCCTCGGTTAACTTATGCAGAGGTTTGGCTATATCTGCAAAGTTCTTCACAAATCGCCGGTAATAGGAGCACAAACCCAAAAATGCTCTAACCTGCGTCTTGTCTTTTGGAACCGGCCAATCCTTTACAGCTGCGATTTTCTCTGGATCCGTGCGGATACCTTCTTTCGACACTACATACCCCAAAAAGTTGACTTGCCGTTTGAATAGTGAACATTTCTTCGGACTCAACTTGAGGTTGGCACTCTTAATCTTCATGAGCACGCGTTCCAGGTTTTGAAGGTGTTCCTCAAACGTACGGCCCACGATGATGATGTCATCCAAGTAGACCAGACAGGCATCGCCAATTAGCCCGGTAAGTACAAGTTCCATCAGCGTTTCAAACGTTGCTGGAGCATTGCACAACCCAAACGGCATTACTTTAAATTGCCACAGACCCTTTCCCGTCGAGAACGCAGTTTTCTCCTTGTCCTTAGGGTCAATTTCAATTTGCCAATAGCCACTTTTTAGATCCAGCGTGCTAAACCACTTTACTCCTGTAAGCATGTCCAGCGTGTCGTCCATTCTTGGCAAGGGATAGCTGTCCTTCTTAGTAACGTCGTTCAGACGGCGGTAGTCAACACAAAACCGCATACTGCCATCCTTCTTCTTTACCAGTACCACGGGTGAACACCATGGACAAGATGAAGGTTCAATAACACCAGCCTTCACCATTACCTCAATCATGGTTTCCACTTCCCTTTCACGTGCTACCGGCAATCTTCTTGGCCGCTGACGGATAGGCAATTCTTCGCCTGTGTTTATTTTGTGTTGAACTAAGCCAGTCTTTCCTATGTCAGCATCGTTTGATGAGAATACATCGGCATACTTGAGTAACAACTTCTTCGCTTTGACCATTTCATTCGGGGAGAGAACGCTGCGACAGTCTTCTAAAAGTGTGCTCACTCTCGTTTGTGCATCCTTGCTGGGGGTCCCAGTCGATAGATATTGGCACCGACGTAACCAATCCACTTCCTCACCAGTACCAATCAGTGTGCCTTTTTCTATAATCTGTTCCTGGCCACAAAGGTTCAGCACACGTACTCCTGAGATGTTAGTGGTTCTGACCAAGGTTCGAGCCACTTTCCATGGAAGGTCATTTTCTAACCTTTCCACGAGTACACAACGATGAGGTTGCCCAGGATTCCGAGGAAGGAAGACTAACCGGCACAATCGTTTCCGATCTCGGCGGAAGAACAATCTTCTCAAGGCTGTACACGTTCCGTGGTAACGCTCCTTCCACAAAAAGTTCCTCTTGTCCAAATTTCAAGACACCTTGCTTAACGTCAATCGCACAACAATTCTTCCTCATGAAGTCTAGGCCCAGGATGCAGTCGTCCATTATATCAGCCACGATGACATTATGCAGGTAGATCATGTTGCCTAGCTGCAACTCCATCTCTTTCTCTCCACGGACGGGTATACGCTGACCGGTGGCTGTTACCAAACTAATGCGTTCTCGGTTGTATGCGGAGTCCCCAAGGAACTGACTTATTAGTTGGGAACTAACAACCGTGCGAGAGGCTCCAGTGTCTATGGTCAGTTTACACGGCATTCCGTTGACCTCGCCCTTGATGATTAGACTGTTCCCATCGTGGGTTTGTGAGATCGAGATCCTTGGGGCTCTTTTAACATCAGCCAGCACCCGCCCCGCAGTTCTGGCTTTTACTCGTTTCCCTGCTGCTGCTGGGCGGTGTTGTAGGCCGCACTACCCTCCTGAGATCGTTCACCTTCCCTTTCTAGGGTTCGCTTAGGGCAGCTGGATCGAAGATGGCCCTTTTCCCCACAGCCATAGCACCTAGGGCTGTATCCTTTGTTGCGGTCGCGAACTGTAGCTGCTGCAAACTCCCTGACGCGATGGGAACGATGATCCTGCTGCACGGCTTCTACCTCCAGTGCATGGGCCAAGGCGTCCTTAAGCGTCTCGTGGTGCCCGAGCCTCACAGCAGCTCTGACTTCCAGGTCGCGGATGCCGTCAATGAATGTCTGCACCAGGTTCCCTTCAATGAGCGCAGGTACAGACTGGTATGCTTTTCGAACCATCTTCTCCACCTCAAGGGCCCACTGCTGCAGGTTTTCGTTGCTGCGTTGCACGCGATCTTTAAGCTGCGCGCGAAAGACGTGTTCCAGATGAGCGTCACCATATCTCGCCTCCAATGCCTCAAGGAGCTGCTCGTAGGTCACTTTCTTACCGAGAGCTTCCAACACGGTTAAGGCTTGGTCGCGCAGGCCTAAAGTGATTGCAGTCATGGCCATGGCCTGGCTTTTATTCCAGCCGTTTGCCTCCATGACGGCCTCGAACTGGATTTTGTAGGCCGACCAGGAAGAAGTCCCGTCGAACGGCGGCACTTTGAATCCACGTAGCGAAGGTGCTGTAGCTACTACGGGAGCTGTAGTTCCATCCCCAAGTTTGAGGTCGTTCAGCGTTTTCTTCACGTCAGCCATCACGTTGTCAACCCGATTGTTCACATGGTTGATTCGGGTTTCAGCTTCCGATAGGCGGTTGTTATGTTGAGCAACCCTATCCTTCACCTCCCTTATCTCTTTCGCAAAGGTAGCGTGAATGTCCTTCATGAGGAGCATCTGTTCCTCCTGTCGGCGGGCCTGTTCCTCTTGTCCGCTCTGCAGCTGCTCTTTCAACTGACGGACCTGTTCCTCCTGCTGCTCTTTCAACAGACGGACCTGTTCCTCTTGTCCGCGCTGCAGCTGCTCCTGTAGCATCGCCACCAGAGCACCTAAGTCAGGTGCTGCAGATGTAGGAGCTACTGACGGGCTGGCAGCTTCCGTGGCTGGCAGTTGGCCCTCCGACATCTGCGGCGTTGCCCCACCAAACCTCCTCTGGTCCGTCTCCTGCTGGCGTTGACTTCGGGTACGGACACCCTCTGATTCCTCCTTAGGTAAAATCCGCATGATTTAATCCCACTTCCACACCAATTGTTACGAGCTTGAGGTTCGTGACAATAAAAATTGCCGATAGAATTACCTAAATTAACACTTTAATTCACTTTACACTAATTAAAGTTAAAAACACTAATAATTAATCACACTGATTCACTTTATTCCGCTCCGAAGCTTCGCTTGACTCGCCAACTTCAATACTTCCCCGATCGCATCTTGCAGCGCCTATTTATATAAATTAGCAGCGAAATATCCAGAATATTCAAGTAAACACGACGACTCCGTGGCGCAGTGGCTTAGCAATGAGTAGCTGCGCTGGGGGCGCGGGTTCGAATCCCGCACGGAACAATTATTTGTATGGCCTACATATAGTTGTTCCGGGTCTGGATGTTTGTCCTTGTGCAATTTATGTTTGTAAACTGCCCCCACGATACAAGAGAAAATCTTAGTGTAGGGGTAACGTTTTTTTAAAAAAAAAACCAAAAAAAAAACACGCGCAAGGTACCGAGAGTTCGTGTTTCGACTTCAAGAAGTTTAGTTCTTCGGTTCGAGACTAGATGGCGCTAGTGCCGTCGACTTGAGCGCGTAACAATATGTAATAGTCGCCGATGGTAGTACAATGCTAGAGTTAGAGTGATAGGAGACACTTTTCTTTGTAAAATCAACCGTCTGCGGTACTATGTTTTCGGAAGACGTATCCGTGTTGTCGGTGGGCGGTGATGGGATCGGCTTACAGACAGGCGTATTATCATCCTTCGGCGCGTTACTTGCTTACATGATTGGCACTTCCATTGCCGTTTTAGTTGTCTTTATAGAAAGATGTTATAGCACTTGTAATGATAACATCCCTTACGTGCAATACATTTAAGCTGTTCGTCACTAAGAGTGATTTTATTGCATGCTAAACAATTCATTCTAATAGAATTCTCGTAGGTAGGTGAAACCGTTTGAATATAGTAATATAAAACTTGCTTACATGCGATAACGCAGCAAAAACAGCGCACACGCAGCGTACTTTGTCCAACTGAACGAGATTATATGAAGCGCTTTATGGATTATTTGTCTTCAAATAGGTGTATTTTACGCTAGTAGGCAGAAAGTAAGCGCTGTAGCTTTTGGCATCGGTCAGTAAGTTACTACTGGAGTTAGCGCTTAAGCTACGTTGTTGTACCTTAGCGGTCGAGCTGTGGGTTGGTGTCGGTCAAATCCTCTTGGTATATCAATTGTTTTGTTAATTCACTATCATCATCATCATCATTACAGCCCTTCACAAGTCCACTGCTGAACATAGGTCTCCCCCAAGTAATGCCACAAAGCACGGTCCTGAGCCACCTGCATCCATCGACTTCCTGCATATCTTACCAGGTCGTCACTCCATCTAGTGGGGGGTCGCCCTACACTACGCCTACCGGTACGAGGCTGCCACTCGAGAATCTTTCTTCCCCATCGGTTATCGGTTCTTCGAGCTATATGGCTATATGGCCGGCCCATTGCCACTTCAGCTTACTAATCCGTTGGGCTATGTCGGTCACTCTGGTTTTACTGCGGATATCCTAATTTCTGAGTCTATCACTCAGAGAAACTCCGAGCATAGCCCTCTCTATAGCTCGCTGAGCGACCTTGAGCGTCCTCATACGGCCAGCAGTGAAGGCCCACGTCTCAGATCCGTAAGTCATCACTGGCAACACGCACTGGTTGTACAATCTAGTTTTTAGAGATTGAGGTATACCTGACGAGAAGATACGTCGTAATTTCCCGAACGCTGCCCAGCCGAGTTGAATCCATCGATTGACCTCTCGGCCGAAGTTGGACTTACCTAGTCAGACTATTTGTCCTAGGTAAACGTACTCGTCAACAACTTCGAGCATAGTGCTCCCAACAACTGCCGGCATAGGTGTGACATGGATATTAAACATGATCTTTGTTTTTTCCATGTTCATCTTAAGACCTATCCGTTGAGAGGCACTATTGAGGTCATTGAGCATAGTGCTAAGGTCCTCCAGCGATTCTGCCATAAGGACTATATCGTCGGCAAATCGAAGGTGAGTGATGTACTCGCCATTGATGTTAATGCCGTATCCTTTCCAGTCCAGTAGCTTGAAAACGTCTTCCAACGCAGCGGTGAAGAGTTTCGGGGATATAACATCACCCTGTCTTACACCTCTCTGCAGTTGGATAAGTTTCGAACTCTGGTTCTGTACTCGGATAGCCATCGTAGCCCTACTGTACAAACACTTCAGCACTTCAATATACCGACAGTCAACTTGGCACCGCTGAAGGGACTGTAGGTGCTACAGTCCCAAATTTCGACAGAATCAAAGGCTTTCTCATAGTCCACATACGCCAGGCAAAGTGGCAGGTTGTACTCTTCAGTCTTCTGTACAATCTGCCGCAGGGTGTATGTGGTATATGGTACTGAAGCCTATTCGGAAACCGGCTTGTTCGGGAGGCTGGAAGTCGTCGACTCTGCGTGCGAGACGATTCGTAATGACTCTCGAAAACAACACGTAGACGCGGCTCAGAAGGTAAATCGGTCTGTAGTTCTCCAAGAGAGCGTTGTCGCCTTTCTTAAAGAACAAGACCACCGCACTTCTGCTCCACGCCTCTGGAGTAGTGCCACCATGGGGACGGAATTGAAGAGCTTCTGAAGGACTTCAAGTACCGGTGTTCCACCCGCTTTCAGAAACTCCGCTGTAATTCCATCCTCTCTTGGGGCCCTGCCGTTTTTAAGGTGCTGGAGAGCCATTCTAATCTCGCTTAGACTGACGTCCGGGATATCATCGGAATAGTGTCGGATAAGACTTGCTCTTGGATCGTTACTCACACTTGCGTGTGGCTCCAACGATGATATGTACAGCTGCCCATAGAACCTCTCAATCTCACTCAAAATCTCAGGTGTCCCGGAAACGATGCTGCCACACTCAGTTTTCAGCTTTGACAGTTGGCTCTTTCTGGCAGACAGATCTCTGGCAAAGACTTTGGAACCCTGGTTCCGCTCGATCGCTTCTTTAATACGAGCAGTATTAAAGTTGCGTAAGTCTCGCCGCATGCATTTGGAGATCTGTCTGTTCAGTTGCCTGTATGCTGTCAAATCTGTTGACGATTGCAGCCTCATCTCCCGTCTAACAGCCATGTGATTAAGAGTGTGATCGGAGAGTTTTTGTGTTCTTCTGCGGCGGGTCTTGCAGAACTTAGCTCCGACCGCATGGACAGTTTCCACGAGCTTGTCATTCATATCGTCCACTGCATGGAATTGAATTGCAATGCAACTCACTATCACAGAACAATAAAATACTACATCGGTAATAAAATCAATAAGTTATTTACTACTGTTCGGCACTTTTGACTATGTTTTTGATAAAAACACGAAGAGCAAATCTTACAGTGACAGTGTAGATAACACAGGTAGATTAAACGATTAATTTATTCATTTAACAACAAAAAGCATTAATTTATAACACATAAATATTCGAGTGATAACGACACCGAATAAGTACGTACTTATTCAAAAGATAAAACTTTATTTTCAATATTATATAAGAACTTTATTTTTATTAGGTGCATGCGGACCGGCCCAAAAAAGGTGACGTGTCTCTGGTTGTCATTGTCACGTTTCTTTTAGAACGAACTGACGTACTGCGCGTTTTGTTTATTTTAAAAGGATGAATTTGCAAAAGTTCAATATGGTGATTATATTCCTACAAATATTTTTTTTAAATATGAAACTGTCATTAAATGAATTGCTGCGTTACTTACCGTAAATTGAAATATAAAATATAAGACATTTTTCGCGATGTACCGTAAGATTTTACGATGTTTATAGGAATCACAGACAATATTATTTAAGAAACAAAAACAAAACATATGCACTGCCCTAGAAGTGGGAATAATATCAATATTTAAATATTGTTATCACATCTAATTTGAGATTTTGTAAGTTACGCCTTTTGACACTCGGCTGATATCTGAGGTTATTGTCCGTTTTTGTCAATCGATTTGTCACATACTATACTTAGGGTAGTGGATTTTCTCAGTAAATCAACCCACGGGTGTCGTAAGACGTAGCAGAGGGAAGCAAACAGCGCAGCAGCATCGTCCCGATTGCAACCGAAACTAAAAAATGCAGCGACTATGACAAACTGTGTGGTATCCACAGGGAGACCTATATACAGCAGTGAACACTGTAATGATGAATTAATTAATCAATAAATGTAACATTGCTTAGGGTAAATGTATACTTATTTAACTACTGATGACGAAAACTGGTTAACCGCGTTCCTGACATCAAGCTTAGCGGTTTCATCATGACGATTATCAACACCGGTCATTTCATCCTCACAGTTTATCTGAACTTGACGAACTAGACGAAGACGATGAAGTGGATGAGATGAATTTATTTTGTGTTTTAGTAGGATGCATAGTAGTATGCAATTGTTGAATGGTGACTTGATCTTCCTCATTTTCCTTACTTTCATCGTCACGATTCTTAACAACGTCAGCCAATAGTCGCCCTCGAAACACCTGAAAGGTTTAATTAAACTATTGGAACACACTCAATATAATTAAAATATTCATTGCAATAATGACATAACCTAAAATAATTGTTCAAGTTTAACACATTTTTCAGATAGAACAAAATATTGAATCTCAACAGTCTAAGCTAACTGAATTAATTTATTAAGGTAGATTAATTACAATAAATTGTACAAATGTGCTGGGTTATCCTACCACATCATACGATAACATTATTACCAGAATGTTCGAGGCCTAAGATCGAACGTTAGGGATGTCTCATTAAAAATACAAAACAATAATTTGACATTATAGTTCTTACTGAAACGTGGTTAAACTGCACAGTTTATGATACTGAAATATTTGACGATAGATATACAGTGTGTAGAAGAGATCGTGCAAATAATAAACTTGGGGGGCGGCGTTCTTATAGCTGTATCTAACAATTTAACATCTTGTAGAATATCTAATTGCAATACTGAATGTGAAGATCTTTGGGTAAAGGTTAAGATTTTTATAGGTAAGAAATGCGAATTTCTTAAAATCTGTGTTGTGTACCTACCACCACCCCTAAATCAAACTTATTTAGAACATTCATTAATAACACAAATCAAATCATGAACGAGTATAACACAAAACACACGTTAATAGCAGGTCACTTTAATATTTCAAATACAACCTGGGAACAACATAGCTCTGGTACGTATCTTTTACCGATCTTAATCAGCAACAATAAGATACATAATTTACTCTTAGATTTCTTGGAATTAAATGACTTCAAGCAATTCAATTCTATTATAAATAGTAACAAAAAATTTTTAGACTTAATTTTATGTAACTCCGAAATAGTAAAGATTAATGAATGTTTCAACCCTATACGTAATGTCGACACTCACCATCCACCATTAGAACTATCTATTGCAATACCATCCAGTTATTATCCGAATCACGTGAAATTACAGAAAAATAACTATTTTAAAGGCGATTACGATCAGATTACTAAAGCCCTGGACGAAATCTTATAGGCAGATGAACTTTTAAAATATAATATTAACGACATGGTTAATGAATTCTATCTAATAATTTATAAAATAATAAATCTATATGTACCTAAAAGTAAAAAATGTGGCAATAGGTATGGTACAACTCCTATTTGATATATCTATTAAAGCAAAAAAAGAAGTTTCATAGAAGATACAAGATCTATAATAATCCCCTAGACCTACTAGAATTTCAATACCTACGTCACGACTGTGAAATACTTACAGAAACATGTTGTCATAACATATTTCTCTAAGTATTTGTACATTTGTACCATGGATGCTGTAAAGCGCTCGAAACGTCGGGTATTTATAGTTAAATATACGCGATAAAATTCGTAAAAACTAGTATTATTTCAATGTGTAGTGTTCGTGTAAATATAAGAGATCATAATTTATATCATATCGATAAGTGGAAAGAAAAACCTTCAAGTAGATGTTATATATACTGATTTTGCCAAGGCATTTGATAAGGTGGACCATAATATACTTGTTAAAACTCGCATATTTTGGCATTTCCGATACAATTTTAAGCTGGTGCAAATCTTATCTCTCTAATCGTAATGCCAGAGTAGTAATTGATGGCGAGTGTTCGGATTCTTTCAATGCTTTCTGGTGTTCCACAGGGATCAAATTTAGGGCCTTTATTCTTTGTACTATTCATTAATGATATAGTAAGTGTATTTAAAAATTGTCAGTTTTATTTGTTCGCAGACGATTTAAAAATAGCTAAAGTTATAAAGCAAGAATCTGACGCATTAGAACTACAAGCGAATATTGATAGACTTGTAAAATGGTGTGAAACAAATCGAATGCTGTTCAATCCGGGTAAATGTAGTTTTATTAAATTCACAAGAAAAAATTATCCATTAATGAGTTCTTACAATATTTTGGGTAAAAACCTGAAGGAAACCAATTCCATTCGAGACCTGGGCGTGATATTTGATAGCATATTAAGATTCGATAAACATATAATTCTATAGTGACTGCTTCTTTTAGGTTGCTCGGCTTTGTTCTTAGACAGTCTAAAGATTTCAAAAAGGTAACAACAATACTTCAACTGTACAACAGCTTGGTCCGTAGCAAACTTGAATATTGTTGTCAAGTATGGTCTCCCGCTTACAAAAATCACATTGAAAGAATCGAACGTATTCAAAAAAGACTCATTAAACACCTAATCTTTCGTTTTAAGGCGTCAAGTTATAGTGAGTGCTACAAAAATAAACTCGCTTGCTTTAGGATGAAACCACTGGCAGTTCGTAGATCTCTTCTTGATTTGAAATTTCTTTACGAGTATAAACTTTTCAATGGTAAAATTGATGACAGTGAGCTGTTGAGCAGATTTAATATTAATGTACCTCGGAGACCTCCTCGCAACCCATGTCCTTTCTTTAAGACTGACAGCACTCGAACAAAACTTGGACAGAATTCTCCAATAACACGTATATCACGCGTATACAATGTATGTCTAAAAAACATAGCAACACTGGACATTGGTTGTGACGGGCTCACACTTTTTATGAAAAAATGTAACGACTGTTTAGAAAATTAATTTTACCTTTTTTTAATTAAAATTTTTAAAAAAAATTTAATTAAAAACCTTTTGAGCGCCACGCCAAAAACTCACTACCGTGTCCTGTACGCCAAAGCGAAAAGTAAACAAAAATACCTACGAAAAAAACCAGTGCTGCCAAGAGTTGATACATCGATAACACAAAATAACTGGTTTTTGTTGGTTTTTTTATACAATAAATGACTCTTTATAATCGGGTATGTTTTATTTAATCTTGTGAGGTCTTCCACTCTTTTTATATATGTACTTTGTACATAAATAAAAAACAAACAATAACAATAAAATAGTAGTAAACCACAACACTACTCTCCATCGTGATGACGTCACTGTCACGACTGGACGACAACGGCGTAGCTGACCTTTCTTTTTGAAACTTTCTTAGAGATGTAGCCGTGTCGCACGTTGTGTATCGATTTCAAAATCGATCTAACCAAAATATACAGACACCGATTCAAAATATTTTATGGCGAGGCGTAGGCCAAGTGAATCACAAAAAGTTACGCTCTTATGACAATGGGGGTTTCATATGATGCTGATGTTGCTAAATGATTTTGAGATTGAGAAAGAAAATCGCACAACACAAAATGAAAAATTGCTCTTCATACCTTAAGTAAAAAAAACACATTTATTATTTGTAATTTTATATTATTAAAATAAAAAAGGGTACATAATTATTCACTAATCAACAATTGTATATAGGTAATTATTCGTACTAGGAAAATCAGTCTTATAATATTAAAATCTTGGTCATGGAATAAAAAATCAGTAATTATTATAAAAATCAACAAATGGTACACATTTATCCACCAATCAACAATTGTATATAATTATTCGCACTAGGAAAATCAGTCTTATAATATTAAAATCTTGGTCATGAAATAAAAAATAAGTAATTATTATAAAAATCAACAAATGGTACATAATTATCCACCAATCAACAATTGTATATAATTATTCGCACTAGGAAAATCAGTCTTATAATATTAAAATCTTGGTCATGGAATAAAAATTCAGTAATTATTATAAAAATCAACAAATGGTACATAATTATCCACCAATCAACAATTGTATATAATTATTTGCACTAGGAAAATCAGTCTTATAATATTAAAATCTTGTTCATGGAATAAAAAATCAGTAATTATTATAAAAATCAACAAATGGTACATAATTATCCACCAATCAACAATTGTATATAATTATTCGCACTAGGAAAATCAGTATTATAATATTAAAATCTTGGTCATGGAATAAAAAATCAGTAATTATTATAAAAATCAACAAATGGTACATAATTATCCACCAATCAACAATTGTATAATAATTATTTGCACTAGGAAAATCAGTCTTATAATATTAAAATCTTGGTCATGGAATAAAAAATCAGTAATTATTATAAAAATCAACAAATGGTACATAATTATTCACTAATCAACAATTGTATATAATTATTTACACTAGGTCTAGTCTTAAAATATTCAAATCTTCGTCTTTAACTCAATCAGTACTTAATATAGAAAACAACAATTAAAAATAATTAATAAATAAAACAGATTTTGCAAATTTACGATGTTGAGTTGAGATTAATGTTCTTCGTTTATATGATGTGCAATGTGTTAGTCAATGATTCGTAGTGAAATGCGAAATAGTGACTCTAAAAACTACGCTGCAATGGCGGATAAAGAAAATAGAAAAAGTGTTCTAAGTGCAACAGCTTACCAACCATTGACAACATTAAATTATTTAGGTTTCCGAAACCCGCAGTAAAGTATATTTTGCGGTACGTATACAATATACATATACACTATTTAATAAGTTCTAACCTTAAAGTAAATCTCTTGTCCAACTTATTGTTTCTCTTAAACCATTTAAAAACAAATTATAAGTTTGTAAACCATTGGACCTACTTTGATAATATTTGTATTTAATAATTATATCTTTTGTTTTCAGCTGTAAGTTGTGGGCGAAATATTATATTCCTTCCCAAGAGCAGTATACTACTTCAGCTTTCCAGACAAAGCTACATAATATGTCCAGAATGCTGTATGAAAAACATTTTCATGATGGTTAATTTAATGATGCAACCAAGAAAAAGCTTAAGAAGTGCATTCCCATGTGATGCAAGTAAAGTGTATAATGTATATGGTAATATAGTATGTATATAGTTTTCTTTAAGGATTACTCAGATATTTTATATGGGGATTACTATATTCAGGAGTGGACTTTGATAGACAGTAATGAAAATGATGATGATTATTCATATGACCATCATCTGGATCTAACATGGATGGACAGACCACATACAGTACTTTGAATCCTGTAAATGCTTTAAACTAATTTATAATAATTGGACGGACAAGGCATCCAAAGGATTGAAGTCTATAACTCTATAAAGCTCCTCGCAAATTATTGCTGCAAATCCAAAAGCAGGATCTTCAAAAAGGACAACATTATATCCACTGAAGAACAACCACAAACATCAAAGCATAACAGGTAATGTTGAACCTGAAAAAGAAAGTATTCTATATGAAAATTTTTAAAATTATATAAGGAATATTTTTGTAATCTAATATTTAATATGTTTTATAATTTTGAATTAAAATTATTCTATTTATAAGCTCATTCAATACTTAATATATTGCATATAGTATAGAGACAAAATTTTTAGTGTCAATTCAGGGAAATTTTATATGTGGTAGAGCCATGCTGCAGTTATATTAGAAGTATAGTTGTAGCACGAATGGGTCGGCTCGACCGGGGAAGGACCACGCTCTCACAGAATACCGGCGTGAAGTGGTAGCTTAATGCTGCTGTATTTTGTATGGTGAGTGTAGAGAACCGGAGACCCTTTTTACTAAAAATGAGGCATTCCATCTTAGTCCTCACGGGTGACAACGCATCTGCATTTTGATTCGTAATCAAGGATAGATGTGCCCAGATGTCTATGGGCCACAGCAACCACTTACCATCAGGTGGACTGTGTGCTCGTTTGTCACCCTTACCCTATAAAAAAAATAGATGGAGAACCAAATATTATCAAAACAAAATTAATATTTATGAATTTTGCACTTGTGTCTAGGAGCTTATTTATTAATTAACTTGTTTTTGATTAAAATATTGATATTTGGGTTATTGTAGACATTCTGTGATTTGTGATTGTGCATATTATCAATTCATCCATGATTGTAAATCTTATATATATTGTTTACTTAAGCAATTGAAATGTTGTAATCAATATTGATTTTTTTTTCATGTTTAAACCCATCAAATGTCTTTATAGAAAGAACTAAGCTGCTGGAGAAATTTTGTCTTAAGTTATGTATGTTTTTTTATTTTTATTTTGAATAAATAAATAGAAATTTTGTAATTTTTGTTCTTTTATTTAGTGCTGGGATAGGCAACCCAAAAATACCTGAAATAAAAAAGCCAAAAAAGACCACGTTCAAATTTCCCGCCACACGAGAAGTGCAGGAGGCTGACGATAGATGGAGCTAGTGGTTATATATATAGCATTTCTTAAATTTTGTATGAAGTTGTCGTTCTTCTCCGATAGGAGTAATAGTATTCTGTGATCTAAGTCCTCACGGGTGAGAGCGCATCTGCATTTTGATTCGTAATCGAGGATAGTAATTTATATTATTAATTCACAAAAATTAAATGCTACCAATAGACCTACTAGTCAAAACCTAATACCATTAATGAATAATTTTAAATTTTTTTAAACATACGTATTTTACTTTATAAATACGTATAATAAAAATATTTTAAAAATAATATTATTTCCTTGTAAGAAGTATATAGTTCAAAATCCTAATTTATTAGTCATCGAAAAATAACATCCAAAGTCATTTATTAGAGTATGGTCAGAAGTGTTTTCTGTACGTTAAATGTATCTCTTTAACGTACAAAGTTTTTCTTTCTTTAAAATTGTTGAGGCGTTTCCTTAATAATTGCTTACTATGACTGATAAACGATTTTTAATATGTGGATGTTCGAAATTCAACTCCAAATTTCTCGCAGTGCTCAAGAAAGGTAGGATAAAGATATTTCAGTTCTGCATGATCCAACGTTGGAAAATAATGATGAAGTGCATGATATCCAAACCGTGTAAGTGATTTAAAATGGTTGTCATCGTACTCAACTCTCTCAACTAAAGTGTCCAATTGATGAAGACCCCAGTCATAATACATGTCTCTGTAAAAATACAATATTTTGATTAAAAAAATACAATTCACGAGAAAACTTGTCATGAAGAAAAATGTATGTAATTATTATCATTGTAGACTGTATGTGTGAGAAAGCCTTTGATTACTGTAAGACGCGAAAGTGTTAGCAACAAAAAACGTCGCCGCCGAGAACAAAAGAGCAATTTAGTACTAAGTCGACACGCTATTTTAGATCTTAATGTTTTACCATTACATTGATTTTTAGTCTACTCACAATACTATTCGAAACTATTGTAATGCCGAAAGGTAGAAAGTCGATATACTATTTTGGACCTTAATGATTTTTCATTAGGTTGATTTATGATTTATGGTCTACTCACGGTACCTACTTTTCGGAAGGGTTATGGTGAAATATGGTTTAAGATATTTATTTCGCTAAACATTATTACCATTCGCTTTTTGACAGAAAAAATATCTACTAGTTTCAGTATAAAAGTAAACGAACATGATGAGTTATTCTAAACTCGAAAACAAAAACATAAAAATGTGCTCACAAGAGTCGCCCGGGAAACAGTTTCATTTTGTATCGAACTTATTATATTTAAATCTTTTCAGATTCCGAAAATTCATCATCGTCGACGCTTTCCAAAATTCGAATGTGTTCTAAGGAATCGTTCATGTTGCACTGCACTAATTTTCCCGCTAATCGCTTATGACGTCATCAGCGTGTCGTCTATACTTGACCACGGCGCCCAGTGAACTGATTTTCGATGTCGCGCTAAGGATGCGCCAGAGTTGAGATATTAGATTTATTATGCGAAGATAATATGATAAATTTTTTTTATTCATGTAGCTAATTATAGTTTTATATTTCTAACCTTTTGTTTTATTTAAATATCAATAAATAATAGAAAAAAAAAACACGTTTGAGCTTAATTTTTAATAGTTTTCAATAAATTTATGCCTAACGCATTACAACACTAGCGGTCAAACATAGACGACTTTGGCGTGCTGGACATAGTATTTGCTTAGATAAAAATCCATTTTTTTTAGTTCAATGTTTCTTAGTACTTTTGGCTCTAGGAGACTTGTTTTTTATACTCACATGTTGCTGGGTTATTCTTTTTTTGAGGGGTGTAGAATTAAAATACCAGTAATAATTTTCCAATGTCTATATTTCATATTTTTTGTGGGCCGGGTTTTTTGTCAACTATAGACGTCGTTGGCGCTCAGGGCCCGCGGGTGCTGGTCACGTATAGACGACTTTGGCGCTCAAAAGGTTAAAATAGGCAAATTATAAACACTGCTGTTATTTTAGAATGATGTGTTCTCCTATAATTGCTAGTACATAGTAATTTATAGATGTAAAGCATGTGTTAGAAGTAATTTAATATGTACAACTGTTGGAGATCCATACAAATAAATAAATTCCTGCCAAATGATTCTAAATCCAACCTGAGTAGTGCCTCTGTGTTTGCATGTATAGTACGCGTCACGTAAAAAGAACGCTGGCGGTCAAGCTGCGCATAGGCGATTTATCGGTCTACTTGGTGGTATGAGGTAGGGCGCGGGGCGGGTGAGCCACGCGCCGCATGTTTACCGATGCGCTATTGGTTCATCAGTTGAGCTTTGCTTCCCGCGTAGTATCCACGTTACGTTCCTTTTAAAAATACCATCGCGCACAAAAGTTTTAAATTACGAAATGGTTTTACATAGAGAAGTGAGAAAAATGATTTATGACGTATACTGTTTTATGAAGAGGGAAGCTGATAATAATGTAGTTAATAATTTAAAACAATGTATGAAACGGACCGCAGAGGCAACAAAATGTTCCGAGTCGACAGTGAGACGAATAGTAAAGGGTTCAAAAGATTCGGAATTTCTTACTGTTTTCCGAACTCCCGGCAAAAATAAAAGAAAAAAAAACAAAACCAATAACAGACATTAACAGCTTTGACCAGGGTGTTATAAAAAGAATGATCCATAATTTTCACGTTACTGAAAAAGAATTGCCTACCATAGGCAAGTTGCAAAGGAAGTTACAGGATGACATACATTTCCAAGGATCTGCAGCAAGTCTCAGGCGAGTATTGAAAAACTTGGGTTTTAAATGGAAAAAAACGGAAACCAATAGAAAAATCTTAATTGAGCAGTCACAAATTCGATTTCAAAGAATTGAATATCTGAGAAAGATTAAAAAATATAGAGGAAGTAAGACCTATCATTTACACTGACGAATCATACGTCGATAGTTCCCATGCGTCTCACCATGCTTGGACAGACGGTTCCACCAAGGGCATTAAAAAACCTGTATCTAAAGGTAGCCGCTTAGTCATAGTGCATGCGGGTGGCGATGCAGGTTTTGTGCCGAATGTTTTACTGACGTTTAAAGCCGGTACAAAAAGCGGCGACTACCATGACAATATGAATTCTGAAAATTACGAGCGGTGGCTCCATACTCAACTGATACCAAATTTACCGCCTAATTCAGTCGTGGTAGTCGATAATGCATCGTACCACAATAAACAACTCGATGCTGCACCAACGTCCAATTCAAAGAAAGCAGACATGCAAACCTGGCTTCGTCAAAAAGGTATTGAATTTGAAGAGACCATGCTAAAGCCGGAGTTGTACAACTTAATAAAAAAATGCAAAGATAAATTTAAGAAATTTAATATCGATGCTATTTTGAACGAAGCAGGACATTCTGTACTTCGTTTGCCCCCATATAACCCGGACCTGAATCCTATTGAAATGGCCTGGTCCCAAATAAAAAGTTATGTTGCCTGTAAAAATGTAACTTGGAACCTGACACGTATAACTGAGTTGATTCATGAAAAAGTAAATTTAATGGGAGCAACAGAATGGGGGAAGCTATGCACGAAGGTAAAAGAAATAGAGGCTGATTACTGTAAAAGCGATCATGTGGTGGACATGATGACAGAAACATTTGCTATCCACATAGGGGATCATGATTCCGACTCAGATGAGGATGGAAGCTCGAGTGACGACAGCGACGACGATGAAATGGCCACTTCTAGCACCAACACCGCGTCCTCATCTGGTTTTCACGTCACGCATGATGACTTCATGGAAGGAGTTTCAACATTACTTTAATTTTATTTCGATTAAACATTCTATAATACATAATTCAAACATGTTTTTAATTCATTTTATTGATATTTTATCTAATATATTTTTCAATGTTATAACTAATAAGAATAACAAATATATAGGTACGAAGCCACGACCCGCGAGCGAAAGCCTAGTTAAAAAATAAATTAATAGGCACATAACTTTCGTGCGAGACTGTACCCATGCGCAAACACACTCCCACCACTTTCTTCCAGCGTTCTTTTTACGTGACGCGTGCTATACCACAGTTTCCGTACTCTGTTAGCTTGTGTCATTGTCAAATTTATTAGAACTTGATGTTTCTTATAATTGGAAATATATCCTTCCAAACAGAAAAACTCGATTTTATTGTGTTAAACAATATATTTTCAATTCAAAAACTGACGATTTTTTAAAATAAGTTAAATTTTAGGCAGAGCCATTTATTTATTCTAGAATATTTAAATAAATTGACAATCGGGAAATTTGCATTATGCAGGTGAGCATGCGGTCGTGCGAGGCAACCATCTTGCTGCGCGCAGAGCACGCGCCCTCAGAGCTGCCGCCGCCCGAGCCTCCACCTGCTCCCTCTCACTCTGTCCCCTCCTTATCATATCCTTTTGCTTCCGCTTCTTCCACGTCTTTCGTTCAGCGTCCCGTTCCCACCAGTGACCTCCGTCGTTTTCGCATCCAGCGGCCGCTCGCTTGCAACGGCCAGTTAGTGTGTGGGTCAACATTCGCACCGGAAACAAAACCAAACATCTTGGGAGATCTGTCTACCGTAAAACAGGAGAAGGGTGAGACTAACGGCTATGGGGCTTGGCTTTGTAGCTCGAAACTCCGGCAGCTTCTCGAGTTAAAACCTAAGGACGAAGACGTAAAGAGTGAAATCACTCATACGGTTGGCGCAATTAAGATCGAATCGAACGGTGTGACGAGGGGTGAATTCGGTGTGGACAAGAAGTGTAAAGTGCAGCTGCCAATTGAGGACTGGAGAGATTCCAGTGTTTTAAAAACCGAAGTGAAAGTGTCGTGTAAAAGTGTAGTGCCGTACTCGCCGCAAGTGCCCAGTGTAGATAGGAGGTGTAAAGTGCAGTTGCCCGTTAGAAACTGGAGAGATTGTAGTGAATTGAAAAGTGAGATTAAAGGGCAGTTTAGAAGTATGGTAGCAGGGCGCCTGGAAGCTACGGAGTATAGAGGCGCCTGTAAAGTGCAGTTGCCTGTTGCGGAGTGGAGCAGTGAGCGGGGGCCGGGGCAGCAGGGGCAGCGGCAGCAGGAGGCCGACGAGTGTGCGGCGCTGGCGGCCATGTTCACGCGGCGTGCGGTGCTGGCGTGCCGCGCCTCGCTGTACCCCGGGCTGCACACCATCCTGGCGGGTGCGTGCGCCTGGTGCGCGCGGCACTTCGCGGCGCGCCGCTGCCTGTGGTACGGGCCGCCGCCGGACGCGGGCGCGCCGCGCGTGTACCGCGTGGTGCGCGGCCGCCGCTACCTGTGCGCCTGTTGCCCCGACTCGTGCGGCGCGCCGCTCACCGACGACGCGGGCTGGTACGGCAAGGGTTACCGCAAGGGACGACGCCGCCGGAAACCGTGACCAAAAACGTGTATCTTGTGTTATTTAAACTATGTACTAGAGCAAACGACCGTATATTGGATCATTTGAGCAGCTGTACTAAAATTGAAACAGTGAAATTAAAAACGAGTTTTTTGTACCACGATTGGAAAAGTAAACTTAAAACAGTGAACGAATTTTAGTATGTTTCAAGTGTATAATATACGCAATGTGAAGTGCTTGGTCAAACAAGATATAACAATACAAAACTACAGAATACGATTACCCTAAAACCAGTCAGTGATTCTTATACATGTCTTTCAATAAAACCATTACGTTTGGTCAATGACAATGCCAATTATTGCCATATTTTATCGGTAGGTACTCTGGTTGAAGATATGAAACTTTTAAGCTATCCTCAAATATTTAATATACAAAAAAAAACTACTGTTCAAAAGCTAATATCACTGTGTTATAATAAACTAAACATATCAATGGCAATACCTACATACCTAACTACTTATGTTAATATATTGGTATAAACCGATTGCAAATCTGCAGCACCGATTAAATAGTGCTGACAACAAATAGAACGAAGTTGATGTGATTTCCCCTCATACACCTTATCTAAAAACACTGATTTTAGAGCAATTTTGATCATACATGTAATCATTATACTATATTGCCACTAAAAGGTGACTCAGTGTAAATCAATATTAATCCATATTGGAGAGTTACACTCAGACAATAGTCTGTCAGTTTATTGCGATTATTACATGTTATTGAGCAACATAACCTTAATATACAACAACCACTAATTTTTGTGTTTACTTAGATGACTCAGTGTCCACTGACATGTCACACACATTTCAGTCGGCACTGACTTGTTTAGTCTAAAGTAGTAAAAACAGTTCTCATGGTAAAAATGGTTCTCATGGCCGCACCATGGCATATTTTTGCCTGTTATTGACCAAATGTATGTGTGTCATTTACTAAGTTGTCGTAAATAAGTGATGTGATTATTTAAAATGGCGATAGAATTCATTTTATATGCATTTACTTTTCTTCTGACTGTTGAAGTGAGACCTGTCATCACACACTGCCATCATACTGGGTGTAGTACAATCGATTTTAATTATTTAATTTTAATACATCTACTATGTATGCCATAATATATTATGTAGATTGTTAAGTGTGACCATAAACTTCTTAAGACCTTAGGGCCCGAATGCTGCTTACATAGGAGGTTGTGATAAATGCCTGTAACGATCGTGAAACCTAAACCTAACTCCTCTTGTTAACTATCACAATCTTTAATTGCACTACAAATTATATAAATTCCAAACGCCTTTATGACTATTATATTTTGTGTAAGTGCAAATGTATGCTTAAAAACTAAAAATTAGTAGATATCTTCTTCATTGTGGATTGCAATAAATAATTTCTAAGCATTAAGAACAAATTTTATTGTAATGTAACTTGTGATTTTTATTTTGACATGTGCATGTTATCAAATAGTTTGATAGCAGCTGGGCTCCGGATGTTAAAATGAAAAGATAACTGATATAACTGTGTCAAATATGTTTTAAAACTAAGTAATTTTATTTATTTCTGATCATGTGATGGATGTTTATTATGTATTACTTGGGCCTAATTTGTTGCAAGATCAATCCTTATTTAATATACCATTGTGAGAATGTGAGAGATTACAAATGCATAGACTAGTATGGGTTAGCTAAGTTGGTGAACTGAATGTCAATGATGTTGCTGTAATTAAAATAATTGTAATGTTACAAATAAGTAAACAATTGAAACCACACTTGTTTCATTCAGCGGTTACAATGACACAATCATTAAAATCCTCAGTTTTGAAACTTGTTTAAAAAAAAAGATAAGTACCTTAATTACACTGAAACTCGGCTTCCGCAAAATCATCCCTTTTTTCTAAATCAGTGACCGATAAAGACAAATAATCTTAATTCTTAACTTTGTTTGAAATCGGTCGACAGGAAACATATAAATAAAATTGAAGTGTGTAATACCGAAATAACTGTCTTTAAATGAGCTGAAGCGGTTGTTGTATATGTTTAAAACTTTTGTCTGTCTGTTGGGACTTACCTTCGAAATGGCTGGCTGAGCCAATTGTATTGAAAGTTCATGAACAGGTAGAGGGCCATAGCTATAGTTTATACAATATTCTAACTTCAGTTTTTAATAAATCTACGCAGGGAACAATGCCAGGAGTGATCTACGCTGTATTTTGTAAAAATAAATGGCCTTTGACGAGTATCTGAAATCTAAATAATGCGAGAATGCAACTAATGAATCCCACCGAGGCGCAGTTTGGGCGGGTCGCTAGTCATCTAAACATACCAGCATTCATAGACGATTAACATAAAACGCACTAAGCTGAACGCACATGTGTTCGCAGCGTACGCGCCGCTTTTTAGAATTCGGTATATGAAATCATATGAAACCTCGCAAATTCAGCCGCACCCTACGCGCCACATTTTATAAAATGCGGTAGGTATTCGAATATTGAAGGAGGCATGTTGATGATGTCATATAATGCGGCGCTCTTGATTACCTCGCTGATGACGTCATATAATTAGGACAGCAATAGCGACTCCCTATCGCCACCAGGAGGCTGTTAGAGCTATTCCGGATACGGTACTATGCGAAGGCAACCCGTTTGCGCGTGATAACTGGGAAACTGTCGGCAATGTCTGTGAGCCTCCGCAAAGATTGCCGACGCGCTGCAGTACCGAGGCAACCCCATCAGTATCCCGAAGTCGTTATTATATTGGACGCTTAGGGTTGCAAGCGTCCTCCGTGAACTATACTCAACCCATAGACTGCAGGTGTAAAAGGACTGACAATAGGCTCTGAATAGAGTTTAACTTCTAACACCCTGCAAATCTACGGGCGAGCATATTCGCTCTCACAGCTAGAGCTGTACGTTCCCTCTCTATGTCAACATCATCCGACATATTTTCAGTAACCCAGTTCCCCAGGTACTTAAAACTTGTTGCTCTTTTCAGTGGTACGACTTCAAGAGCGGCAGTGGAAAAATAGTATAGTTCGACCGTTCAGAGAATGCGTTCCTGACACCTATCAGTTAGTAGTGTACGTTAAACATCGATAGACTATCGATGGTATCGATAGTAAATGGCTATCGATACTATCGATAGTTTTTAAAACTATCGATCGATTGTTTACTCGGGTACTACTTTTACATCCCTAGAGTCGAGGTATGCATGTATGTAAGTTATTCCCCGGCTATAGTGACAAAGGTATAGACATTGAGATTGTTCTCTATGGTAGGGGAATTACCGTGCGTATATCATACATTCAAAGGCGTAGACATTGAGATTCTTCTCTATGGTTGGGGAATTACCGTGCGTATATCATTCATTTACAAGACAAAAGTCAGTCAGTCAGTTTTTTATTGTGGATGTTTGAAGTTGAGTGGAGTAACAAACAATTTAGAATTAAACAATGAAACATGAGTAGTAAGTCACGTGCGTGGGATTACTTCAAAAAGACTAATGAAAAGTTTGCCAAGTGTTCTTTGTGTAAAAGAGAGTTTAAACTAAGTGGAAATACTACGAACTTGATCGATCATATGAAGAGAAAACATAATGAGGTATGGATGTGGTCATCCACTGTTTCTGTTACTCAAGACGTAGATACCACTGAGCAAAATGAGAAAATGGGCCCAAGCCCTAAAAAAGAGAAATACGCTAAAAAATTATTTTGGTAGAAGTAGTAAATATCCAGATGGGAAAACAAAGCAAAATTTGGATAACAAATACGTGCGCATGATTGCTGTTGACATGGAACCTTTGCGAAAAGGAGAACATGAAGGATTTCGGGATTTTGTAAATGCTCTCGATAGTAGATATGAAATTCCTGATACAACAATATTGAAAAAAGAAATTACTGCCGGAATATTATGAAAACGTGAAACAGAAGCTCGTCATAGCATTATCGAAAGCAGAACATGTTAGTGTGACTACTGACTTATGGACATCAATTGCAAATGAAGGCATCCTTTCAGTTACTTGTCATTTCTTTCACAACGAAAAATTAATTGCACCATTATTGGAAGTTGTGAAGATGGAAGGAAGTCATAACGCAGAAAATATAGCCAGTGTAAGTATTTTTAAATTTTATTGCCTTGATACCTACCAATTCAGTGTTTCTTTATAATCAGACATAAACAATATTATTGTTTTCAGATGTTGGATGCTACTCTCTCAAAATGGGATATCAGGTCAAAATGTGAAGCAATAACGACTGATAACGCTCAAACAATGATTAACGCCGCAGCCAAACTGCATATACGACATATACCCTGCTTTGCGCACACACTAAACCTGACGGTAAGTGATTCGTTTGCTGTGACCTGCTTAGACCAGATTCTGAAAAAATGTAAATCGATTGTGACTTTTTTCAAGATGAGTACTCTAGCTAGCGATAAATTACGGGCTATTCAACGTGAATTAAATAAACCAGAACTGAAAGTGATCCAGGAAGTACCCACCCGCTGGAACAGTGCATACCACATGCTGCAAAGAATTGTTACAATGAAGACAGAATTAACTCTCGCACTTAATGAATGTAATCGGGCTCCACCAGGAGTCAATGCTGACGAATACCTAATTATTCAAGAAACAATTCAAATTCTGGAACCTTTCGATCTAGCTACAACAAAAATTTCCGGAGAAAGCTATATAACATTGTCACTGATAATACCATTGATTCGTGGAATAAAAACGAAATTAGTAGAAGTTGAATCTCAAATTGTTACTGAAAGCGGAAACAAAATATTACTCTGCATGAAGGGATCAGTTGACAAAAGACTAAGTCCCTATGAAAGCAGGACACCTGTTGTACTTGCTACAATATTGGACCCCAGATTTAAGAAGAAGGGGTTCAAAACAAGTGACGACGAGAAGCGAGCTGGTCAGTGGCTGGAAAAGGCCTATGCTAGCCATTTAACTAAAGAACGCTTGGCTGTAGAAGAAACGCAACCAACACCATCCACGTCTTCAGGAACATCTAATGACCTGTTGGGATTTCTAGACGTTCCGGACGTATCGACCCCGTTGAGTAACTCATTGGTAGATGTCAGGCAATATCTCGAGAAGCCAGTAATTGACAGAAAAGAGTGTCCTATAACATACTGGAAATACACCAACAATAAATTAAAGGAATTAGCGATGCTCTATCTCTGTATTCCAGCATCTTCTGTGCCTTCAGAACGAATATTTTCGAAGGCCGGACAAATTTTAACCGAACGCAGAAATAGGTTAAAAGAAAAAAGATTAAATGAATTGTTGTTTATAAAACAAAATAGCTGTTATTTTAATGATTGATTTCTAACTATAATAATGATGAATACTGATTTTTGATTGTTTGATTGTTATTTCGAATATATATATATCAAAATAAAATTCTACGTTTCGTATAACATTTGTTATTTTATTGATGTTACGCTAATCCTACAAGTTTTTAAACTATCGATAGACTATCGATACTATCGATAGTTTTTAGTTAAACTATCGATACTATCGGATTACCAAACTATCGATGTTTAACGTACAGTATCAGTTAGTCACGACTAGTGATTGGCACAACATAACACTGAATTTGTTACCGTTCCTTTAAAATGAACCGCCGCGTTATTTTTAAGATTATTTTCGTTTTAAATTGGCGGAATCATTTAAAATTTATATTTTAGTAATTTAAGTGAAAACCAAAAAAAGATAATATAATAAAATTGTTTTATTTATTCTGTGTTACAAAGTTACAATCTGTATTTCTATGCAATAAAGTACATTGAATTGAATGTGCGTACAGAATATTAATCAGACTCCGATTAGCTTGAGGAGGTAGTGTCTTCATCATCATCTTCGCCAACATGTATAATTATATTATTATCAATAACAGAATCAATCCTGATATCTCGGTCAAAATGTTCCACAATCAGGTTTTTAGACTTCTCAACAACCTTTGCCCAGTCATCTCTTGTGACTTCCCCGCAGGTTTCTTTTAATAGGGTCATCACCTTTTTTCGTGCTGAATGGCGGGGAAGTATTGTGACGGGCGGCGTAACCTTTTATTTGAACCCAGATTAGCTCAATCGCGTTATATTGGCAATGATACGGTGGAATTCTTAGAACGCGATGACCGTACTCCAGAGTCAGTTCATCGATTTCTTATCGCACATTTGCCGCTTTATTTTCTTTAACTAATTTAATTAGCTCTGGTTTTAGCACCTGCATATTTGCGTCAATGCCTTTTGCTTGTAACCAAGCCACCATTTCTTCTTTTTTATTAGCTTGGGTAGGTGGTTTCTGTATTTGAATCGAGTGATAGGAGGCATTATCCATGAATATTACAGAAGGCTCTGGTAGGCTCGGCAAAAGCACGTTCTGGAACCACTCTTTAAATGTAGTGGCATTCATTTCCTCGTGTTAGTCATTTGTGGTTTTTGATTGAAATGCCAGTAACACGTTCTCCACAAAGCCGTATTTTGCAGAACCTGCGTGGCATATTATCAGACGGGCCCCCTTACCCATTGGTACTTTCGACGTCGACGATTGTGTACCATCCGTCCAAGAACGGGAAATCGTGTGATTGGCGTTTAGCCATGTCTCGTCAATGAACACGACATTATCCCAGTTATCAATATTTTTTGCTTCTCTCAAAAAACTTATCCGTTTTAAAATTATGTCGTATCGTTCTAATAAAATTTTTCTTTTGTCTGTTTTTTATACGAAAAACCAATATCTTTTAAGATTTTGGTTAAAGCAGTTTTACCCCCGCTAAACAGTCCAGCTTCTCTAACGATGCCAAAAGCTTCTTTCTGTTGAGATATTCATTTCTGGAATAGTAACCATATATATGATTTGGGGGATAAGTTGCTCGCGTCCGTAGGGGGGATAAGTCGCTCGCGTCCGTAGGGGGGATAAGTCGCTCGCATCCGTAGGCATTGACCACCTGTTCCTAGGCCCACCCTACACGTGTCCTCCGGGTGGTGCTAAATGAGTGACAAGCAGATACCACAGACTCGGCTCCACGCCGTGGTAGCGGCGTTATATATACCACCCCATTTCGCACCATGAGGAATCAAATTAAAGAAATGGCCCCGAGTTCCCGGCGCCCCTTTAATGGGGCAGGGGTGCGAAGAATCTCCGGGAGGAAAACCGGCGACGAGGTTCGCCACCCGTCACGTTCTGTCTCTCGGAGAGGCGAAAAGTGGATTGCAGAGGCCCGCCTGGCTACGTTGAATGTATGTGGGGCAATGAATGATAAAATGGATGAAGTATGCGATATGATGTATGATAGAGGAATAGATGTGTTATGCGTAAATGAGACGAAAAGGAAGGGGAAGGATGTCACTACACATGGTATGTATACCGCATACTGGTCTGGTGTAGACGAGATCGAGCGGGCATGCCAGGGAGTAGGTATCATCCTTTCAGAAAGAATGGGCCAATGTGTGAAAGAGTATGAATGTGTAAGCCCAAGACTGCTATGGATACGAATGAAAGTGGGCTTAAAGAAGTTGTTTGTGTTAGGGGTCTACGCCCCAGACATGTCTAAGCCCACTTATATCCGAGAGCAGTTTTGGGAAATGGTAAGTATGGTGTTAATGAAGTGTAAGGGAAATGAAAATACATATTATTATGCTAGGAGATTTTAATGGAAGGGTTGAGGTCAGGAGGCTTGGTTATGAAAGGATATTGGGAACGTTTGGTGATGAAAGTATAAATGAGAATGGTGAAAGTCTCCTCACCGTATGTATGGAAAACAATCTTTTTGTGACGAACACTTGCTTTCGCCACAAGAGGATTCACATGTATACTTGGGAAAGAGGTGACGATAGAAGCATGATAGATTTCATAATTGTGGATGAAAGATTGAGGGGCGCAGTGGTAGATACGAGAGTTTACCGGGGTTCTAACATAGGAACGGATCATTATTTAGTTTTATGCCGAATTAATGGTCTATTCAGGCGTTGGCGCCATCGATCGTCTGTGTCTACCACTGCGTTACAGCGTATTAGAACAGAAAGGTTACAAGATGAAAGTGATAAAAACAAGTTCAAATGTAGACTGAAAGAAAATATAAGTGGTTTGGATGAATTATGTATGAAGGAGTTAGACTTGGAGAATATATGGCAAAATGTAAAGAAAAGTCTAGTGGATGCAGCTACCGAAGTATGTGGTGTTAGTAAGAGAAAGAATGAAAGGAAAAATAATACGTTATGGTGGGATGACGAGATATGTATGGAAGTTGAAGCAAAGAAGAGAGCATGGCTAGATTTACTAGGAACAAAGGCTGCTAATTCTAGTGGTACGAATGGTGATATTGAAAGAAAAAGGCAGTCTTTAGACATCTTAATAAGAGAGTAAAAGAAGTAGTTGAAAGAAAAAAGCAAGAAAGAACGGATAAGGATGATAGAAGAATATCGGATAACTTCCAGGCAAATATTAAAAAGTTCTGGAAACTTGTAAGAACTGTCAGGGACATTCAAAACAGCCTATGATGAATGCTATAAGAGACGAGAATGGCTATATTCTGAATGATGAAGTTTTGAGTTTAAAGAGATGGAAGGAATATTTTGAAAGCGTGTTTATGAGTGAGGAGACAACGTGTATACTAAGTGAAGTAGAAACACTGAAAGAAGAGGAAAGAGGTAGCGAGATAAGTATAGATGAAATAATGAAAGCAATGAAAAGCATGAAAGTAGATAAGGCTGCCGGATATGATAGAGTTTCACTCGAAATGCTAAGGGCTGGAGAGGAATTGGTGGCAGGCCTGCTGCACACCTTGTTTAATTTATGCTGGGAACTGAAGCGGGTACCCGTAGACTGGTGCAAAGCCGTGATAGTCCTAGTATATAAAGGAAGAGGGTCGCAGCAGAACTGTAAAAACTACTGTGACATCAGCCTTCTTAGCATTGTGGGAAAACTGTATGCTAAGGTACTGATTGAAAGGGTCATGAAAGAAACTGATGGAAAAATTTGGGAAGTGCAAGCGGGATTTAGAAAGGGAATGGGATGTACAGATCAAGTCTTTTCCATGCGCATGATCGCGGAGAAGTTTCTGGCCAAAAACCAAAAGGTTTTTTGTGCGTTCATGGACTTGGAAAAGGCCTATGACAGAGTGGATAGGGATTTGCTATGGCAAACACTGAACTCATTTGGGTTGAGCGCTGGCTTGATACAGGCATTGGAGTCTCTTTATAGGAACTCTAGTGCTTGTGTTAGGATCAACGGGGTCTACTCGGACTGGTTTGACATCCATAAAGGTGTCAGACAGGGCTGTGTGGTGCTTCCCCGTGGCTGTTCAACCTATTTATGGACAGTTGTTTGCAAAATTTGAAAGTTGAAGAATGCGGATTAAAAATGGGTGAGTTAACCGTCAAATGCCTTTTGTACGCCGATGATCAAGTTATTCTTGTGTCGTCGGCGGCCGAGTTGCAAATGATGGTTACATTAATGAACGGAACATTAAAAGAAAGGGGTATGAAAGTGAACGCAAGTAAGACGAAGGTTATGGTTTTTGAAAGAGAAGAAAGTAAAACGATTTGTAAAATAAGAATAGAAGGGGGAGTTGATCGAGCAAGTAGATGAGTTTGTATATTTGGGCTTCGTATTTAGCAGGGATGGGAGATATGATAAGGATATAGAACGACGAGTGAATGCGGGAAATAGAGTAAATGGGGCCTTGCACTCTATTGTGAAGAGTCAAAATGTGTCGAAAAAGGCACGTATGGCAATTCACAATGCTGTGTTGGTCCCTACTTTAACGTATGGTAGTGAAAGTTGGGTGTGGCAGAAGAAGCACGAGAGTAGAATAAACGCAGTAGAAATGCGGTCGTTAAGGAGTATGTTAGGGCTGAATCTGAATGACAGGGTAAGAAATTGTGTAATAAGAGAAGAGTGTGGTTTGCAAGATGATGTTGTGACCAGGATTAAGAAAGGAATGCTTTGGTGGTTTGTTCATGTGGAAAGAATGAACGAGGAAAGAGTGACAAAGAAAATTTATCGTGCAGAAGTGAATGGCAGAGTCGTAAAGGGACGTCCTAGGCGAAAATTTATCGACCAAATTGGCGATTTATTGAAAACGGGCCAAATTAGGAGTACCCTTAACCGACGAGCATGTATACGTAGGTGTATGGATGTGAAGGAGGCAAGAGAGGTGTGTCAGGATCGTGCCAAATGGAAGTCTGTAGTCTCTGCCTACCCCTCTGGGTGACAGGCGTGAGTGTTTATGTATATATGATTTCTGATTGCATCGTCGTCAAAGGTGTCAATATCTGTCACGGGTTTAGTTCTACGTTTCTTCTTCGGAGTACGTAAAATATTATCTTCCGTGCCAGTAGAGCCGAACTTTTCTTTATTAATATTTGTTATCGTTCGTTTGCTAACTTCAAGCGCCTGAGAGACGCGTTCTTGTACTTGTTCGACAGGTAACAGGGGTCCGCCATTTTGCCGCTCCCGCTCAAAGTAATCTTGCAGCTTGATGATTAACTCACGGGCTCCACTTTTCAATGTTTGTCCACGTTTAGGCATTATTATGCTCCAAAAGTAAAGAGAACGCAATACAAAACACAATCGAAGTCCGATTTAGCGCCGATGTCAGTTTGAAAAGCAGAAACAGTCCATTAAACGAAAGCCGGGTAATCAAATAAAAACAGATCGAAAACACTTGAAGAACGTGGTCTATGCGCACGAAACGACAATAGACGACTGTTTTAGCGTCACAAAATGGCGGGCCATAACGCCATTTGGGGTTACCATTTTCAACCTAAATATAAAAATGCTACTTTCTTTCGCACGTTCGGTTTGGTCGTAGTTTTATTTTTATATTTAATAAAAGTTATCCTATAGTACATTATTTTCAAAATCTTAAAAATAAAAACAAAATGTATTATTTTATAAAAGTATAACTGTATAAGAACAGATTACGATACTGTTATTGCCTGTTATTGTTAGCACAGCACTACAAATTGTGTTAATTTTTGATTTAAAAATTACGATCTCACTTTTCTTGACATTATATCGTAGGCCGTCAGCCGTTGCGTACATCTCACAGATACTGAGTAATTATCTTTTTTTTTAATTGAAGGGCTCAGCAGCACTATACCGTCGTAACTTATGTTGTTATATGCAATATTATCAATAGAGCAGCCGACTCCACTACCACCGAGTTCACCAATCAGACTGATCACGTAGAGGTTAAACGTTGAGGAGAATACAGGCAGCCCTGTCTTACCCCGCACTCCAGCCCATACGCCTCAGAAAGCACTCCTGCCCACCTCACCTGATTCTGTTGATTGTCATACCAATACTAAAACAGACCTATGAAGTCATTAGGAAAGTCATTAGTTTCAGTAGACAGCTTCTTCCAAAGTATATTGTATTTAACCTTATCAAATGCCTTTGATAGGTCCAAAAACAGCCTATAACAGAAGTCCTACGATTTGTGTAGTAACGTATGGTATGCTTGAGACAAAATACAGCACTTTCTGTGGATAACTGCGGTCAAAAACCAAATTGTGCATTACACAGATTAAGGGATGCCTGTAACTTCCTCTCAAGCAGATCACTTTCGCTATAGTAGTAACCAGGGAGATAAGTCTATAATTGTTTTTGTCCGACGTATTTTCCGTTTTATTTTTCAGTACTGGCACAAGAATCGTACAATCGTTTTCATAAAATCAGAAGGTAAGTACGAGTGTTCTATGCAAAAAATAAATAACATGGCCAGCACACGTGGAAGGTGGACACCTGTATACTGCAGGTGTTCTGATATTGATATTGATAGTGAGAGACTGATATTGCATTGTGATAACCTTTTCGGTTGACATGATCAACATTAAAAAAATGGTGAAAACGTTTCATAGGCTAGGCAATACTTGAATATTATTGCGCAATATTATTACTTTTTTATAGAATAGCATATCACAAACAGTCATTTTGCGAAATTAAAAACACCGGTGCTTGACGTATGTTCGCAGTGAACGTCGCTGGTGTAATGGCGGAACGATCGAACGAATACGCCAATATTGGCGCCTTTTAAATGGAAGCGTTTTAGGCGCACGTAGCACGTACACGGTATCTGGACCTATAAAACATCTTCGATAAAAACTTTAGTGTTCTTGTACTATGCAGATGCCTATTCGTGATTATAAATAACAAGGCGGGGAAAAAGTTTCTTCGTATTTTGTTTGTATAAAATTGAAGAAAAGCTCTTTGGTTTTAGTGTTTGTATCTGGCTGGTTTTAATGTTATTGGTAATTTTTTATCCCAAAAATAATTAAAACTACGTAAATTACAGTCACACTAAATCTGTACAGTCAAAACAAACTGAAATGGACCGTAACGCAATAAGACTTTTACGCCCGTATTTAAGAACCACCCTTACGTGTGTTGGTTCTCACTGCGAAGTGTCCGATTTCTCACAGTGTTGGAGATGTCCATAGACTTGTTTCATAGTCAACACTTAAGTATTTCTTCACTCAGTGAATGCTTAGGGAACGTAGACAGAGAAACCAATAGACTAATGGTAGCTTGCTACGTATTTATTTATCTATGACTAATGGTAAGTGTGGTCTTGAGTGAGATAGGACGATAACGTAGTTTTAGGTTATACAATAATCTTTATCACTTTTAAACATATTTGGATAAAATTTAAACGTATATTTATATAGTTCTGAAACGAAATTTAAAATTACAATTGAATTTTATGCGTAATACCAGATAAAATGTATTATACTTACTAGTGAAATGATATACCGGTGAGTTTACGTTCACTATCACTTTAACATCCTAAGACACTACATCTAACCATTTTTAAGGTTTTTAATTGTTCTCAGAACTGAACTGAACAAGATTCACCAATCTTGAGCTCACAAAATACTTTTTTCTCACTTAAACCAACTTGTAAACTCTTTAGATCTTCACGAACTGTCAAAGTTTGTTTCGCAAAGTGTAGTTTGCTAAATAAAAAAAACCGGCACGGAGAAAGGGACAAACAATCACACCGCTCTGTCTCATATCTATGCATGACGTATACATAAATCTATCTTTTTCGTGTGCGAATGCGAAAGAAGGCATCAATTTGTCTATAGGTTTCTCTGTCTACGTTAGGGAAGGATTCGACGTTTTGATTGGTCGGTTTCGGGGCTAGCTTCAAGTTGTTATTCAAACGTCAAATGTCAATCAGTATCACAGAGTACCTTTGTATAAACTGAAAATCAGTATTCAGTAGTCAGTACATAACCTTGATTTTTGCAGTTGTTTGTGTAACATTGTTTTATAATTTTTGTGATAATGGAAAAAACATCTCCGGCTAACAGTGCTAAATGGTAATTCAAAGGCTTTTTCTCAGTAATGTTTATTTTGTGCGAGTTTCTTGGTAATTCATTCATAGATACATTATTTTAATTTTTAGCTCAAAAAATAACTTTTCATCAGCCGAAAAAGAACTACTCATAAGTTTGGTGAATGTACGTCTTATTATTGAAAACAAATATACAAATGCCAGGAACATTGAGCTCAAGAGAGCGGAATGGGACGAAATTGAAAATGCCTACAATGCTATACCTTTTGCGATCAAGAGAACGGCATTAATGCCGTTTTCCCAGCGTCTTTCTCTCCTATAATATATAATCTTTAGCTATAATTTATAGCTAAAGAGACGCTGGGAAAATGTAAAAAGTTGTCGTAAGAAGGAATTGTCAATGGAAGCTGGGAGTTTGATACAGACTGGAGGTGGAGTTGGTGAAGCGGGCACTACAGAAAACGTCATAGATAGTATTTGCCTATACATAAATTTGACTGTACCTGGAATCATTGACTCAAACACAGAAGAGGAAGCCCTAGGTAAGAGATTTGTTACATATTAAGCAATAGTAAGGATGAAACTTTATTCTTTGTTTTGTTTACATCACTACTCGCAACAAAGCTTGCATTTTACTTATTTTATAGTAAGTAACAGCAGAGTTATATTATATACTGTAATGGCATTTTTTGGAATTGAAGCAAAATTATTGATTCTGTTTGCAATAAACCTGAGTTCTGTGGAAATACATACTCCAGAGAAAATATACAAAGAAAATGAACATGGTAATATTGTTATTTGTAGTATTGTTAAAATGTTACTTAAAATAAATATGCACAAGAAAATAAATTATATCCAGACATTCTATAAAGTATCTTGTTTTGTAAACATGCTGCTTTATTTTTGGGTATTAACTTCTTGTTTTTTGCAGATAATGAACTCATAGAGAGTATGTCAAAACCAGAAAGTTTAAAAATAAGCAAGAGGAAAAGAGGACTTTTGCCTTTAATAATAATAATATAATAATATATTTTTATTTCAGACCAATAGTCCATATAAAAATGTGTTAGTAAACAATTAACTTATGTAACTATGTTAATACAAAATGTGTTAGTGACTATTACTTATGCTATGTTAGTCCTTAATCTACCTTAACCTATTCAGCACCAGCGTGGGCGCTGAGGCCTAGTGCCGGTGTGCACATCATTCCAGCTCCTCCAGAGAGGGCTGTCTAGCTTAGAGGCCAACGCGCTGAGGAAGGTGTTAGTGCTTCTCACAAGCCTGCTCATCATGGACGCGGCACACTTTCGCACAATCGCGTAGAAGTCATCCACACGACTGTCCGCAAACATTGCCGACGCACTGCAGTTTCGCAGCTTCCTCAACACCGCCCTCAGCACATTGTTGTATTGCACTCTCAGGGCGCCGTAGGTCCGCTGCGAATAGCCCGTCCACAGACTGCACGTGTAGAACGATTGGCAGTAAGCTTTAAACAACGTTATCTTAACCTGCTTTGTACACCGTGCAAATCTGCGGGCCAACATGTTGCCTCTCACCGCCAGCACCCGGCGCTCGCGTTGAATGTCGCTGTCATCCTCCAGGCTGTCGGTTACTATATGGCCAAGGTACCTGAACTCAGTAACCTGTTCAAGGGGACACCCACATAGTTGAAAGGTGGGTTTCAATATGTAATATCTTATTTTTCCCCTTGAACACAAGAAACTCACTTTTATTGGAGTTGTAACTGAGTCCATGTACCTCAGCATACCCTTCACAAATTTGTATTAATCGCCTAAGACCACTGATTGAGGGGCTCAACAGAACCATGTCGTCAGCATAACTAATGTTGTTTATACTGACCCCATCTACCGAACAACCGACACCAGCTCTACTGAGGCTCACAATCAGTTGATTTACATACAAATTGAACAGCCTAGGTGACGTCAGCCCTCCCTGCCGTACTCCACACCCCAGGCTATAATCTTCGCTCAACGCATCATCCCATCTCACCACATTTTTCTGGTTACCATACCAATACTCGAACAATGCGATTAGCTCAGGCTTTAAACTGGTTTCGTTCCTAAGCTTTTGCCACAAGATTTTGTATAGCACTCGATCAAACGCTTTAGACAGATCCAAAAAGCAAGCATATACCGGTGTTTTTCTATCAGTGTAATACCGCACAGTCTGCTTGAGGCACAGTATTGCGCTCTCTGTTGAAAGTTCCGGTCTAAAACCAAACTGCGCATCGTGCTCTTGAAAAGATTTACGTAACTGCGCGTCAAGCAGACTGTCGAGGACTTTAGCTGTTATTGTTGCCAAGGATATCGGCCTATAATTGGATCTGTCCGCCGCATCGCCCGTCCTGTTTTTAATAATAGGCACTACCACTGTTCTCATCATAGCCTCTGGAAGATAACTGTGGCTTACACAAAGATTGTACAGTAGCCTGAGGACTCTGGCAATGTGCACACCCGCATATCTCAAATGTTCAACGCTGAGGCCATCGTGTCCCGGCGACTTACCACGTTTCATGTTTCTAATTGCATCATTCACTTCCTTGAAAGTGAAACGCAAGGGGCTAATCCCCGAGTTCACGATGTCCTCACCGTCGTCCAAGCTACAAACTATCTTGCTAGGATCCACTTTGAACTGAGCCTTGAACATATTGGCAATGTTTTCACTTCCAGTTATGCCACCCACTTCTGCTGGAAGAGGCACCCGAGCGTTCAGGCCTTTCGTTTGCTGCCAGAACTCTCCGAATTTCTTCGCCTCACATGACATTGCCAATATGTCCATCTTGATTTGTTCCGCATTGTCTTGGCACCACTTAAGCTTGCTCTTAAAAGCCCTGCGCGAGTCTCGCATATCCTCATACAGAGCTCCACATGTCGGCCGTCCTGCCCAAACCCAGGTTTGAAAGCAGAGACGAGCCTTTATATGCGCCGGTCTCACATGTCTATTCCACCCTGTGATGTAGCCTTTCTTATTTCGTTTTAAACATTTATGGCTGTAACTCGCAGCATCCAGCAATATAGATGTAATATCGTCATACAATTTCTCTATGACTAAGTTGTGTTCCGGTTTGTCACACATCTTATCAGAACAATCCCTCAATTCCGGCGGAAAGTCAAGTAGCCTTAGCCCGCTATTACAAAATTCAGCATATAGTTTTACAGCATACACTTTAAAAACATTACTTTAAAAACATTAACAGGTGCAGTTACAAGTATATGTAATATTTTTATGTAAAAGGAGGACATGGAGTAGGCAAACATAAATTCATCGTTCAAGGGAGTTTTTAGATTTCCATTACATACACTATCTACTTACAAGTGTACATAAATTGTGACTCTAGCAGATACCCATGACTTTGGCAGTTTGGATGTCTGGATTTAAGTTTTTAAAAATCACAAGAAAACTGATTTTCCAGGATAAAAAGGTCCATCTCTTGGGTGCATAGAGCTATTTGTGTCAAATTCTGTCAAGATAACATTCAGTAGTTGACCTGTGTAGTGATGACAACAGACACACTTGCTTGTATAATATTAGAATTGATTATAATGAATTAATAATTATGCCCACTTAGTAAGCCTTTATTACTAGCTACTACCACTACAAAACAAAACACCTGTCAATAATACATGTAGAGATATACCTTTGTAAGTTTGTATTTATTTTATCTCAGATAACACCGGTAAGCTATCCAGTGAAGTCCAAGTGCAGGTGAAACGGTGCAGGGAGAATATAGAGCAGGATTCAGAGTTACATATATGGAGAGTCGAGAGGGACAATATTTAAAAAAGAAGAAATAATATTGGAAAAAGAGTCACAGCAAGCTGCATTTCAAGTAGATAAAAAACAATTTAGAAATCAAAAAACTTAAGTTTGAAATAGCAATATTGAAAAAAAATTAATAAATGAAATTATTCATAATGTCCATGTCAAAATTGTTTTATTTACATAATAAAATTACCTAAATTACAAAATTACAGTAATACACAATATTCATAAAAATTAATATGTTAAATTTGAAATACATTTCAAAAATGTTGTTCAATAAACATTCTCCCAAAAAGTAATCCCTGTCTGTTGGATGGTTCGGCATTCCTTCTGTCAATTCTTATTACTGGTGGTTCATTATTTTCTTCAATTTCATTATGCAAACGACATATTATATAAAATTGCTGTTCCTACTATTATATGGCATGTTGTTAGATTTGTTGCTAGATTTTTTTGACAAACATGGGAAAATTCTTTTCTAAACACCTATAGTTCTCTCAACAGTATTTTTGGTCTTAATATGAGCTTTATGATAATTTTGTTCAGCATCCGATTCTAACCATTCGGTGATCGCTGCCAGTTTTCACCCTTGCGATCACTGAGACATCACTGAACAGTTGGCATCTGGTCGTCATAATGAAGTCAATCTCATTTTTTGTCGAACCGTCGGGGCTCGACCAGGTCCACTTCCTGTGGGGCCGCTTCTGGAAGAAAGAGTTCATCATAAAGAGTCCCCCTTTCTCCATAAAGTCGGCTTGCTGCTGGCCCCTTCGGTTCCGTTGCCCTACTCCAAATTTCCCCACCTTCAGCTCACCGCTTTCTCTTGTGCCTAGTTTTGCGATGAAGTCTCCCATCAACACCGTGTAGTGGGTTTTGGAGGAATGCATGGCTCTGGAAATATCCTCATACATTTCCTCCACCTCCTCATCGGGATGTGCCGAGGTTGGTGCGTAAACCTGTATGACCTTCAGCGAATACCGTTTGGTGATTCTGAGTATCAGGTACGCGACCCTCGTCGACACACTCCCAATCTTTACAACGTTGTTGACGAGAGACTTATGGACGATAAATCCGACACCTCCTTGGGACAGATGGTCGCCCTCCCGGTGGTAGAACAAGTTGCCGGACTCGAGGATTGCCGTATCCTCCCCCTCTCTTCGGACCTCGGATAATCCAATAATATGCCAGCGCAACTTGTCTACCTCTTCTTCCAGCTCCAGTATCTTCTCGTCAGTCCTCAGGGTGCGTGCGTTATATGTTGCCAGGTCGAGTCGTCGTAGGTGGCAACCGAACCTCCACCGGAGATTCTTAGCACCCCCTGCTCCGCCGTTTCCATGGTCCCCACCGTAGCCAGGAATAGCGGGGACGCCGGGGACTGGGGGCCGTTTTTTTGCGTCGTTATTCATGGGGGGATATTTGCCATAGTTGCCACGCTTGGCGAGCGGGTTGGCAACCGCAGTTTTTTATTATAACACAGTTGTTATCAGGAAGATGCTGCTGCCCATCTCCTGCCTGTCTCCCTCTGTCGCCTCTTACGACACCCACGGGAAGATATGGGGTAGTCGATATTCTCAACCGCCACTACACGGCCCAAATGGTTAGAGGCACACTGAACCTAAACGTTAAGTTGGAGAGGTCTCGTCTAATGAAGTCAACGCTCCGTCCCCCTCGTGCTGTAATCCAGAATCCCGAAACCTTTCAGCTCGAGTTACAAAACCGCTTTCAGTGCCTAGAGGATTGCAATGCAGTGGACGATATGAATGACAAGCTCGTGGAAACTGTCCATGCGGTCGGAGCTAAGTTCTGCAAGACCCGCCGCAGAAGAACACAAAAACTCTCCAATCACACTCTTAATCTCATGGCTGTTAGACGGGAGATGAGGCTGCAATCGTCAACAGATTTGACAGCATACAGGCAACTGAACCGACAGATCTCCAAATGCATGCGGCGAGACTTACGCAACTTTAATACTGCTCGTATTAAAGAAGCGATCGAGCGGAACCAGGGCTCCAAAGTCTTTGTCAGAGATCTGTCTGCCAGAAAGAGCCAACTGTCAAGGCTGAAGACCGAGTGTGGCAACATCGTTTCCGGGACACCTGAGATTCTGAGTGAGATTGAGAGGTTCTATGGGCAGCTGTACACATCATCGTTGGAGCCACAAGCAAGTGTGAGTAACGATCCAAGAGCAAGTCTTATCCGACACTATTCCGATGATATCCCGGACGTCAGTCTGAGCGAGATTAGAATGGCTCTCCACCATCTTAAAAACGGCAAGGCCCCGGGCGAGGATGGAATTACAGCGGAGCTTCTGAAAGCGGGTGGAACACCGGTACTTGAAGTCCTTCAGAAGCTCTTCAATTCCGTCCTCCATGGTGGCATTACTCCGGAGGCGTGGAGCAGAAGCGCGGTGGTCTTGTTCTTTAAGAAAGGCGACAACGCTCTCTTGAAGAACTACAGACCGATTTCCCTTCTGAGCCGCGTCTACGTGCTGTTTTCGAGAGTCATTACGAATCGTCTCGCACGCAGACTCGACGACTTCCAGCCTCCCGAACAAGCCGGTTTCCGAAAAGGCTTCAGTACCATAGACCACATACATACCCTACGGCAAATTGTACAGAAGTCCGAAGAGTACAATCTGCCACTTTGCCTGGCGTATGTGGACTATGAGAAAGCCTTTTTTCCGATTTTTTCCTATAAGATTTCCTATAAGATTCCGTCGAAATATGGGCGGTGCTACAGTCTCTTCAGCGGTGCCTAGTTGACTGTCGGTATATTGAAGTGCTGAAGTGTTTGTACAGTAGGGCTACGATGGCTATCCGAGTACAGAACCAGAGTACGAAACCTATCCAACTGTAGAGAGGTGTAAGACAGGGTGATGTTATATCCCCGAAACTCTTCACCGCTGCGTTAGAAGACGTTTTCAAGCTACTGGACTGGAAAGGATACGGTATAAACATCAATGGCGAGTACATCACTCACCTTCGATTTGCCAACGATATAGTCTTTATGGCAAAATCGCTGGAGGTCCTTAGCACTATGCTCAATGACCTCAATGGTGTCTCCCAACGGATAGGTCTTAAGATGAACATGGACAAAACAAAGATCATGTTTAATGTCCATGTCACACCTATGCCGGTAGTTGTTGGGAGCACTATGCTCGAAGTTGTTGACGAGTACGTTTACCTGGGACAAATAGTCCGACTAGGTAAGTCCAACTTCGACCGAGAGGTCAATCGACGGATTCAACTCGGCTGGGCAGCGTTCGGGAAATTACGACACATCTTCTCGTCAGGTATACCTCAATCTCTGAAAACCAAAGTGTATAACCAGTGCGTATTGCCAGTGATGACTTACGGATCTGAGACGTGGTCCTTCACCGCTGGCCGTATGAGGACGCTCAAGGTCGCTCATCGAGCTATGGAAAGGGCTATGTTCGGAGTTTCACGAAGACTCAGAAATGAGGATATCCGCAGTAACACCAGAGTGACCGACATAGCCCAACGGATTAGTAAGCTGAAGTGGCAATGGGCCGGCCATATAGCTCGAAGAACCGATAACCGATGGGGAAGAATGGTTCTCGAGTGGCAGCCTCGTACCGGCAGGCGTAGTGTAGGGCGACCCCCCACTAGATGGAGTGACGACCTGGTAAGACATGCAGGAAGTCGATGGATGCAGGTGGCTCAGGACCGTGCTTTGTGGCATTACTTGGGGGAGGCCTATGTTCAGCAGTGGACTTGTGAAGGGCTGTAATGATGATGATGATGATGATGATCCGATTCTGGTCATAGAACTGGTGTAAATAGATATGTTTGGCAGCCATAACCATTGTCACCTAAAAGTAAGCCGTGAATTTCTCCTCCTTCCAGCCTTGCTTTTAATCTACTTGCTTGAAATATGGGATTATCGTGGAATAAACCTGGTCTGTCAGCTATAATGTCATATATTTCTAAGTTAGGGCCACACATAAGTTGTATGTTTATGGAGAATTTTTTTTTGTTACGGAAAATTTTTACAAAACCCTGGAGGAAATTCAGCAGAATTTCCTCCAGGGTTTTGTATAACAATATGTGTGCAATCTATGCATACTCTTACTCCAGGAAACTGCGCAATCTGATAAACTTTTAGTTTTGTATATTCACTGTTCTCCGGGAATTTTATGTACCGTTTTATTTGCAAACCAATTAAATAGGACACTCTTTTAACGGTTCTTGAAACGGTTGGTTGGCTAACACTAATAAGATCATCGCTAATAATTTGAAAACTGGTCGAGGCATAAAATCTGTGTGTGTGTGTGTGTGTGAGTGCAATTAGCAACTGGTACACTGGGGGAATTGGAAGTCCTCTTTTTGTAAGTTTCTCGATATTGAGAGAAATTAGCGGCATAAGTTGGGGTTTCTAAACACAGGCATTACTTGCTTCAATGGAGACTCAATCAAATATGTTTTGTGAAGAAAAATAAATTCTTTTATTTATTTATTTATTTATAAGTACGTTTAATACTGTTTCTTTTCGAAACCTATATCGCTGTTTAAATTCCACTTCACTATAATATTCGAAAGGGTTTTGAAAATCCCTGATAAGATAAGCCCTATTGTAACTTTTTTTTGGCGAGTCACTTGTTCATCCAAATAATTATCAAATTCCTCATCACTACCACTCATTTTTATTTAAACTTGGTAGTAATGAAATACAAAAAAGTCGAAAATTATATACTCCTGTACATACAACTGTATAATTTGTGCTATATGTGCTTATGCTTTATTATTTTGAGGTTATGAATTTGGCATGTCCGCCGCCGACACTATGCGTTCGTTAAAGTAGTAATCGGTAACTTTAGCCAAGGGTGGCCCTAAAGCGGGCTACATACGAGACAATATCGGTGGTGAGCTAGGGTGGAAAGAAATCGTGGTTTTTATCGGGGCAGACCCTACACGGGCCTGCCTAGTGCCTAGCAGTACGCGTTCGGACTTGGAGCGGTATGCGGTAGAGTTCTTCAAAATCAGTGTTGCCACATTGAATTACCGTAGGTCTCTAGACTGCCGTCAAAAAGTCCCTAGTTATATATGTATTTAGTAACAAAAAAGTCTCCAAATGTCGCTAAATTTAATTTTATTAAAAAAACGCGAAACAAAGATAAAATCGTTATTACATTAATATTCTTATACACATTCATATAACAATAATATATATATATATATATATATATATATATATATATATATATATATATATATATATATATATATACACATGTACATGTTAAGTGATTTATTTGTAATAGGTGATGGAATGTAGTTGTGGTTTTTTTTAATGTGTTTATTATAGTATAAGCAACATCCAGAGAACCTTTGTTTCGGTTCCTTTACATTTAATTATTTCTTTAACGAATATAGTATTCCTTATGCCTAAAGTAGTCAGATGGTAAAATAAAATTGAAGTAAGTGCAAATGTCGCTAAAAGTTGCCAGCATATTTTTGTCGCTAAACATTGAATTAAACTAACTATAAAACACCAACGTGTTGGATTGGCATTAGCCATCTCGGTTATTTTATTCGAAAATAGAAAAAGAGGAGTTGCTGGGTGAAAAAAGTAGTTGTATAGTGTCGCCCAACACTCAAGTGACGTTTATGAAACAAGATTTCATCCACTGTGCGTTAAAGCTTACTGTGCATACGCATAGTATCGTTCTTGAATACGGGTGTTAGGAGTGCAGTTTTATTTGTATTATTACTAATTCTGTCATTCAATAAGAAAAAGAACTTTATTTCAAGCACGTTAAAGCCTTTGCGTTCGTGGATTTGTACCGTGACCACAACATTCTTCCGGAATTAGTATAACTAATTTGATAAATAATCAGTGCATAAAAATGTTTAACTAAAAATTGTGTATGTATTATGATTATAACATAATATACTAATTGGGGTGTCTGAGGGTGTGCGTTAATTACGTTACATATTGTATATTATACATTAAGAAAACGAAAAACAAAAATTAAAAAAATACTTTCCCGCCATTTTCAATTGTTTTTTGTCCGCCAAAATCAGTGAATCTAACGAAGAAATTCGATACATTCTGAAGTTTTATTACCAAAAAGGGAAAAATGCGATTCAGCCGCGATAAAAACTTGTGACGTTTATGAATCTAATTCAGTGTCAGCAAGAGTAGCACAAAGTGGATTCAAGCGTTTTCCGCCCTGAAATTTTGATGTCAAAGATGCAACTCGCTCTGATCACCCTCATACGGTGCAAGTTCGGCCTCACGTGGAATTCTATTCTCATCTCTGTGCCGGGGCACTTTAGTGCCAGCTTCATCCACTTGACCGCATCCAACGCAGAGCGGCACGAATCGTCGACGACTGAGTTCTTTCTGAACGGCTCGATTCTCTGACTGCGAATGGATAGATTTGTATTTTTATCACATCTAACACGGGCTGGAACTAAACCAAGCACTCAAAGGGTAAAGATAGGCAACTATACAAGTAATGAACTTTCTATATCTTACGGTGTGCCCCAGGGTAGTATACTCGGACCAACTCTCTTCTTGATATTCATTAACGACCTCTGTAATATTAAAGTCAATAACTCTAAGATAGTTTCATATGCTGATGACACCGCCCTTACCTTCTTTGCAGGTACTTGGACTGAACTCCAAGAAATTGCGCAAAGTGGCTTTTATATTACATATGATTGGCTTCGTGCACACACCCTTACTTTAAACACAGCAAAAACTAAATTCGTTGCTTTTTCTATCCTTAAAAAATCACAACCTAACCTAACCTAATTCCAGTAAAATTAATAGCCCACTCATGCCATTACCAATATCAACAAGCTTGCCACTGTCCCCTTGTTAATTCGGTCGACACAGTCAAATATCTTGGCATAACTCTAGATAAAACCCTAAATTTTAAAGTCCACATTGAAGATTTAACCAGCAGAGTCCGTAAATTAATCTTTATTTTCAAATCACTTCGTCACGTCACTAATCAGAGTATTATACGCAACGTTTATTTTGCACTTTGCCTTTCTATCATATCTTACTGCATTTCATGTTGGGGTGGTGCCGCAAAAACTATCTTGAAACCTTTAGAAATCGCACACAGATCAATTTTAAAGATCATGGCCTTTCGACCCATATTATACCCGACAATTCAGCTCTACAAAGATCACAACGTTCTTAATGTAAGACAATTGTTTATACTACATACAGTGATGTTACAACATCGTAAGGTTCCTTATATCGAAATTACCAAGAGGCGTAAGACAAAATCTGCAGTATTACGACAGTCTTCTCTCATTTTGCTAAAAGGTTTTTCTCATATTTCGGTCCCTTTCTTTATAATAAGATCAATTTTAATATTTCTATTTATGAACTATCTAATTACAAATGTAAGAAAGCCGTGTACTCCTTCCTACTAAACAAGAGTTATGAAGAGACAGAACAGTACTTATTAACTAACTAATTTATATTATATTAACATAATTATATTATGAGGTCACACACACACACGCACACACACACACACACGCACTCTCTCTCTCTCTCTCACACACACACACATCACACACACACACACACACACACACACACACACACACACACACACACACACACACACACACACACACACACACAAAATCTGTAGTACTAAAAAAGTTAAGAGCAATTTTTGCTTTCTGATCACTTTTGTAAGGGGGTAAGGGACTGAATCTCCTTAATACAGGCTATTTCTTAGTCTAGCAAGGAGAACAGAACGTCACCCTCACTAGTATTTTTGTAATGTATCTCATATAAGATTTTTTTATATGTACTACAAGTTAAAGTCTTTAATAAATTATTATTATGTGTGGGGTATCTATGTAGTTTTCTCATCTGGTTGGGATGTATAAATATATAATTATAAACGAAAATGAAAAGATAAATATACATAAATATCAATAAAATAAAATAAATACAAAAATACATAAATAAATAAAAGCCCAACTAGATGGAAGCCCTCGGCAGGGGAGACCAAACGGCCGAGGGTTAGGGGGAAAGGGAAAGAAACCGGCGGACGATGCGGGCAGTATCAAGGAGCACCGCCTTCTGCATTTGAGCCCGGAGCGGTCCGTCACGGAGTCCCAGTCGCCTCAGATGACCAGAGAGGCTAACTGGGATTAGCCCATTCGCAGAGACGAATACAGGAATAATTTCGGCCGGCAGACCACCCCACATGTCGGTCACCTCGTGAGCCAGGTCCAGATATTTTGATTGCTTATCTGTTTCGGCTCTCACGAGGTTCTCGTCATACGGGATGGTAATATCGACCAAAAATATCCTTGACTGTGCCCGGTCCATCAACACAATATCAGGCTTATTTGCAAGAATAGTCCTGTCTGTGATGATGGCCCGGTCCCAATAGAGCCTGGCGCGGTCATTTTCGAGCACGGCTTCCGGCAAGTACTTGTAATACGGCAATTTCCGGTCCACGAGACCGTATTTCATTTATTATTATTATTTTTGGGGTATCTGTATAGTTTTCTCATCTGGTTGGTTTCTACAAATATATAATTATAAATTAAAATGAAAAGATAAATATACATAAATATCAATAAAATAAAATAAATACAAAAAATACACAAATAAATAAAGATCCAACCAGATGGAAGCCCTCGGCAGGGGAGACCAAACGGCCGAGGGTTAGGGGGAAAGGGAAAGAAACCGACGGACGATGCGGGCGGTATCGAGGACCACTGCCTTCTGCATTTGAGCCCGGAGCGGTCCGTCACGGAGTCCCAGTCGCCTCGGATGACCCGAGAGGCTGACTGGGATAAGCCCGTTTGCAGAGACGACTACAGGAATAATTTCGGTCGGCAGACCACCCCACATGTCGGTCAGCTCGTGAGCCAGGTCCAGATATTTTGTTTGCTTATCTGTTTCGGCTTTCACGAGGTTCTCGTCATACGGAATGGTAATGTCGACCAAAAATATCCTTGACTGTGCCCGGTCCATCAGCACAATATCAGGCTTATTCGCAAGAATAGTCCTGTCTGTGATGATGGCCCGGTCCCAGTAGAGCCTGGCGCGGTCATTTTCGAGCACGGCTTCCGGCAAGTACTTGTAATACGGCAATTTCCGGTCCACGAGACCGTATTTCAGAGCGAGCGCCTGTTGTAGAATTCTGGCTACTAGGTTGTGCCTGTGCAAGTACTCAGAGTTAGAAAGCGCCGAACAACCGGAGATGACATGTCTAAGTGACTCCCCGGGATGGCGACAAGCTCGACAGACGTCGACGGTGCCATCCTTTAGGATGTATCTCCGATAGTTTTTGTCTTAATAACCTGATCCTGTATTGCACAGACAAAACCCTCGGTTTCCCCGAAGAGGTCACCGAAACGTAGCCAGTTGAGGGAGGCGACTGTATCTACGAAGGGCTCATGTAGAGCCCTGTAGTACCTCCCGTGGAGCTCCTTCTCCTTCCATACGGTCTCCCGGTCGGAAATGCTAAGCACTGCTGGGTCCTGCCATTGCTCGTTGGCCAAGGATAGAGGGGTAAGCCCTTTATCACTAGAAATGACGTCATTATAGAATGGATCATCCGATCTCGCCAGGAAGTAATGACGGAGGCTGCACACTTTACGATCATGCATAGTGAGCGCGCTTAGAAAGCCACGCCCACCATGCTTTCGCGGCAAGTACAGCCTCATTACCGACGATCTCGGATGATGCATCCTATGGGACGTCATGGTAGTGCGGACTTTTCTATCCAGGGCGTTAAGTTCAGTCTGAGTCCACCTGAGTATGCCAAAGGTATACATAAGGACAGGCATGACCCAACCGTTATATGCGTGTGTCTTATTCACACCGGACAAAAGGCTATTAAGCACTTTGGTCAAGCTTGCATAAAACACGTCGCAAACTGACTGTTTCACACCAGCCTCATCGATACCGATGTTCTGTGACATACCCAGGTATCGGTATGTTTCAGCCTCGGAAAGGGTCCTTAAGTTGACGGGCATAGATAAATCTATGCCCTCAGAGTTAGCAACCCTTCCCCTCTCAACATAAAGGACCGCACACTTATCCGTCCCCAGCTCCATTCCAATGGAACTGCTAAACTCACAAGTGATTTTTAGCAATTTCACAAGATGGGAGCGACTGGAGGCGAATAACTTAAGGTCATCCATATAGAAAAGGTGGGTCACTTTTGTCCCTCCTTTCCGTAGCTGAAATCCTCTCCCGGATCCCTCCAGTAAGGTACTGAGAGGGTTCAGGGAGAGGCAGAACCAGATTGGACTCAGACAATCGCCCTGGAAGATACCCCTTCTTATCCTTATGTGGTTCTCCGCAGCCATCATCCGCTCACCCAGATGACAAAGGATCGTACTCCACTGCCCCATACACTGCTCGAGGAAGTCTCTCACTGCACAGTCTATCTTGTACAGCTCGAGGACTCTCTTTAGCCATGTATGGGGCACCGAGTCGAATGCCTTTCTGTAGTCTATCCAGGCGGCGGAGAAGTTCCGACGGTTGCGTTTCACCACTTTTCCAATGACCGCGTCAATGAGGAGTGGTTCCTTGGTTCCACGACCACCGCCCCGACATCCATTTTGAGCGCGCGACATCACCTGATTTGAGTCCAGGTGACAAGTGATTCTCGCGCTCAAAATGGATGTTAGTGTCTTGTATATGGTCGGTAGACACGTGATGGGGCGGTATTTGCTCGGGTCTGTGGTACCCTGGTCTTTAGGAACCAAATGAGTGATCCCAGTAGTGAAGAGGCTAGGGAGCGACTTCTGGTTGAGAGCCTCTTGAAACTGACGGGCGAGCACAGCGTGACACACCATGAACCCCTTTATTATTATTATTATTATGGGGTATCTATATAGTTTTCTCATCTGGTTGGGTTCTATAAATATATAATTATAAATGAAAATGAAAAAATAAATATACATAAATATCAATAACATAAAAGAAATATAAAAGTACATAAATAAATAAAAGCCCAACCAGATGGAGGCCCTCGGCAGGGGAGACCAAACGGCCGAGGGTTAGGGGGAAAGGGAAAGAAACCGGCGGACGATGCGGGCGGTATCGAGGAGCACCGCCTTCTGCATTTGAACCTGGAGCGGTCCGCCACGTAGTCCCAGCCGCCTCAGATGACCCGAGAGGCTGACTGGGATTAGCCCGTTTGCAGAGACGACTACAGGAATAATTTCGGTCGGCAGACCACCCCACATGTCGGTCACCTCGTGAGCCAGGTCCAGATATTTTGTTTGCTTGTCTGTTTCGGCTTTCACGAGGTTCTCGTCATACGGAATGGTAATGTCGACCAAAAATATCCTTGACTGTGCCCGGTCCATCAGCACAATATCAGGCTTATTCGCAAGAATAGTCCTGTCTGTGATGATGGCCCGGTCCCAATAGAGCCTGGCGCGATCATTTTCGAGCACGGCTTCCGGCAAGTACTTGTAGTACGGCAATTTCCGGTCCACGAGACCGTATTTCAGAGCGAGCTCCTGGTGTAGAATTCTGGCTACTAGGTTGTGCCTGTGCAAGTACTCAGAGTTAGAAAGCGCCGAACAACCGGAGATAACATGCCTAAGTGACTCACCGGGATGGCGACAAGCTCGACAGATGTCGACGGTGCCATCCTTTAGGATGTATCTCCGATAGTTGTTGGTCTTAATAACCTGATCCTGTATTGCACAGACAAAACCCTCGGTTTCCCCGAAGAGATCACCAAAGCGTAGCCAGTGGAGGGAGGCTACTGTGTCTACGAAAGGCTCATGTAGAGCCTTGTAGAACCTCCCGTGGAGCTCTTTCTCCTTCCATACGGTCTCTCGATCGGAAATGCTCTGCACTGCCGGGTCTTGCCATTGCTCGTTGGCTAAGGATAGAGGGGTAAGTCCTTTATCACAAGAAATGACGTCCATATAGAATGGATCATCCGATCTCGCCAGGAAGTAATCACGGAGGCTGCACACTTCGCGATTATGCATGGTGAGCGCGCTCAAGAAGCCACGACCACCATGCTTCCGCGACAAGTACAACCTCATTACCGACGATCTCGGATGATGCATCCTATGGGACGTCATGGTAGTGCGGACTTTTCTATCCAGGGCGTCAAGTTCAGTCTGAGTCCACCTGAGTATGCCAAAGGTATACATGAGGACAGGCATGACCCAGCCGTTATATGCGTGTGCCTTATTCACACCGGACAAAAGGCTGTTAAGCACTTTGGTCAAGCGTGCATAAAATACGTCGCAAACTGACTGTTTCATACCAGTCTCATCGATACCGATGTTTTGTGACATACCCAGGTATCGGTATGTTTCAGCCTCGGAAAGGGTCCTTAAGTTGACGGGCATAGATAAGTCTACGCCCTCAGAGTTAGCAACCCTTCCCCTTTCAACATGGAGGACCGCACACTTATCCGTCCCAAGCTCCATTCCAATGGAATTGCTAAATTCACAAGTGATGTTTAGCAATTCCATAAGATGGGAGCGACTGGAGGCGAATAACTTGAGGTCATCCATATAGAAAAGGTGGGTCACTTTTGTCCCTCCTCTCCGTAGCTGAAATCCCCTCCCGGAGCCCTCCAGTAAGGTACTGAGAGGGTTCAGAGAGAGGCGGAACCAGATTGGACTCAGACAATCGCCCTGGAAGATACCCCTTCTTATCCTTATGTGGTTCTCCGCAGCCATCATCCGCTCGCCCAGATGACAAAGGATCGTACTCCACTGCCCCATACACTGCTCAAGGAAGTCTCTAACTGTACAGTCTATCTTGTATAGCTCGAGGACTCTCTTTACCCATGTATGGGACACCGAGTCGAATGCCTTTCTGTAGTCTATCCAGGCGGCGGAGAAGTTCCGACGGTTGCGTTTCACCACTTTGCCAATGACCGCGTCAATGAGGAGTGGTTCCTTGGTTCCACGACCACCGCCCCGACATCCATTTTGAGCGCGCGACATCACCTGATTTGAGTCCAGGTGACAAGTGATTCTCGCGCTCAAAATGGATGTTAGTGTCTTGTATATGGTCGGTAGACACGTGATGGGGCGGTATTTGCTCGGGTCTGTGGTACCCTGGTCTTTAGGAACCAAATGAGTGATCCCAGTAGTGAAGAGGCTTGGGAGCGACTTCTGGTTGAGAGCCTCTTGAAACTGTCGGGCAAGCACAGAGTAACACACCATGAACCCCTTCAGCCAGTAGTGATGCAGCCCGTCAAGCCCCGGACTTTTCCAGTTCGGGGCCCTACGGACCGCCTCAGCTACGTCATCCGGCGTTATGATGACGGGGTCCATGGGCGTAATACCCGCACACTGACTCGCCACAACTTCCGTCCAAGGGCCCTCGCTGTGGTTTACGGGCTCTGACCACAGGCCGCGCCAGAATGCTACAGTGTCGGCCTGATTCGGTGCTGGACCCGTTCCACTTACCATTGGTCGCTCCAATGATTCATAGAGCCTCTTCTGATCACTCTGGAAGAGACGATTCTGGTTGAACCGTGTCGACCTCTCGGTATATCGCCGAATCCGTTTTCCCCAAGCAGCGATTCTCTGCTTCAGATCATCTATGCTCTCCGTCAGTTTTTGCGTTATATCCGGCTGGGACAAACTGACATTTGTCCCAGCAAACGCCATCCTGACGGTGCGCACAATTCTTGGCCTGTTGTTGCCTGATCTGAAGCATATCAGTCTGCCGATGAGAGCTCTAGCCTTTGCGATACGTTCCTCAATTCTTCTTCTCCATGCTGGGATAGCGCTACTATGGCCAGTAGCGCGTCCAGCCGTGGAAACCTTGGCGCCTATGATACGGCAGACTGCCAGCGCGGCGCCAAAAAGAATTGAGTCCGTCTCGCAAAGGTCCCGGCTGGCTTCCAAATAGGTCACCAGCATTGGGTTCAGAGCCCTCACGACAGCCCGATTCCGCTTGCTTGGGGCTATGCGGGGAAGTCGCGGTCGATTTTCGAGAGGCGTACTGCGCGTTTCCACAATCGCCTCTTCCAATGTACTCCTCATATGCTCTAATTCCAGTTCCTGGGCGACTGTTCCATCATCGTTTGAATCAACCACAACTGGGGTATTCACGGCGGCATCCACGTTTGCGGGTTGCTCTACCATTTGTGGCGCCGCATCCTCAGCCGTAGCATTCTCATCCGACGAGGGAACAGCCTCACGTCGTAGCCGTTCGAGTTCGGCGACATCAAATATATTTGAGCGCAAGATATACCGAACTCGTATATTTATATTATTATTATTTATTATTATTTAGGGGTATCTATATAGTTTTCTCATCTGGTTGGGTGCTATAAATATATAATTATAAATGAAAATGAAAAGACAAATATACATAAATATCAATAACATAAAATAAATATAAAAGTACATAAATAAATAAAAGCCCAACCAGATGGAGGCCCTCGGCAGGGGGAGACCAAACGGCCGAGGGTTAGGGGGAAAGGGAAAGAAACCGGCGGACGATGCGGGCGGTATCGAGGAGCACCGCCTTCTGCATTTGAACCTGGAGCGGTCCGCCACGTAGTCCCAGCCGCCTCAGATGACCCGAGAGGCTGACTGGGATTAGCCCGTTTGCAGAGACGACTACAGGAATAATTTCGGTCGGCAGACCACCCCACATGTCGGTCACCTCGTGAGCCAGGTCCAGATATTTTGTTTGCTTGTCTGTTTCGGCTTTCACGAGGTTCTCGTCATACGGAATGGTAATGTCGACCAAAAATATCCTTGACTGTGCCCGGTCCATCAGCACAATATCAGGCTTATTCTTATTATTATTATTATATTATTATCTTATTATTATATTATTATTATTATTATTATTATTATACATCATGAATGCCGGAAAATTCGGAGCGATATGAATGATATTCATTAATTCCAAATCCCTTGATGGATAGGGTTTAATGAAAATGATGTTGTCGAGTCACATGGTTTTAGTTAAGCATTAGAATATGACTTTGCCTGCGTCGTCTACGCAAGGAGAAAAAAGCAACTTATAACAATACTTTAAGCGGCCAAAACACAACTCGTACCAAATAAAAAAGAGATCATTTCCTAGGTTAGAATTAAATGCTGCTCATTTATAATATAAAGGAGACGGTCCATTTCAGGTCAGTCTATGTACACTATACCGTAAAAAAAGCGAATTTTCAGGGATTTTACTAAAAATAAAAAAGAGAATAAATCAAATTAAATGACTTGCTAAAAATTAAAATGCAATCCCAATTTTGATGATTTTACAAGATGGCGCCCTTCCAGTCATAAAATTATATGTGAAATGTCATGTCTGACAAGTGACAGCAAGTGACAGAGTCATGAAATAATGTAGGTATGGTTCATAAAAGATAGCTTGATCTCTGCGACAGCTGTCAGTAAAAATCACGCCCATGAAGTCCTGAATTTCTTAGTAGTACAGCTGTCGCAGAGATCAAGCTATCTTTTATGAACTATAGTGTGATATATTTTTGTTTATTCCGAGCTTGTTCGCACACTCACACACACACACAGACACACACACACACACACACACACACATACACACACACACACACACACACACAAACACGCACACAAAACACACACACACACACACACACACACACACACACACACACATACACACACACGCACATGCACGCGCACGCACACAAATAGCACACCCACAATCATTAATACAATTTATTCTTGTTTTATCAAAAAATACAACTTTTTTTGCCCTACCTTCGTACTAGTTTCGAGACATTTTAGCCATTATACGTAATAAATCTACCTGATTATCAGTGATAAAAATAACAGCATTTCAGAATTTAAATATCTGTCAATTAATTGATCAATCACTTCATGACAGTTGACAGCTAACGTCAAAACGACATCAATTCGCCATTAGTGAAGCAGTTTTTGGGAAGAATAAAATATTAATACCACTGAAATAAAAGCAATTTTATGAATTCAAATGATTAAAAATTTTATAACATATTATTTTATTTGTTTCCCTACTTGTACAAAACCAGACCTTCGCTTCATACAATTTTGGACGGTCTCCTTTATAAATAAGATAAAACAATGCATGTGTTAATATAAAATTGAGATATATGGATGGATGGACTCCATGATCGTTTTAGGTTGACTAAATAGAGATTCAAGTCGCTGGAATGTTTTACTTTCGAACAGAGAATTATAGTTGCAAGCAAGCCATAGGAGTTACGGTAAGTTTAAAGAAAACTCCGCGGAAGCTGCAAGTAGGGATCTATACGTATCACAACATAAAAATAACCAATTATGGTGGCACGGACTAACATGGCTACAAACATTTTCAAACCGACTTAATGAAAAACACGTTAATCAAACAAAGGAAGAAATTCGATTAAAACCAGCAAACGTCATACAGAAAAACATTCATATAAATATTATATATATATTAAATACGAGTACGTTTAGTTCCTTTATAAAAATAACTCTAAATTTCTAAATGGATATTACGTTTTTTTTTAACACCTAAGCAGATAGTGATAGTGTAAACTGTAAACAATGGCCGAGCTACCTTACGTTACGGGAAATGAAGCAAGCAAAATTTTTTATTAAACATGTCCAAGAAAAAAAAGATTTTCAGCTGGACATTGAATACTATTTATATAAGCAAAATACAGTGCATATGAGTAGCAAATTACGGAATCCAGCTCGAAGAATCTAAAAATGTTCGGGTATTGGACGTATGTTAAAGAATAATTTAAATTTTTTGTAAAACAGTCTAATAAAGAAGAAAAAAATATAACATTAATACATGTTTATGTTATATGATAATAACTATGTAAAAAAATATTAAATGTTAATGTTATGTTAATGAGTTCGCGTCCGTCGCGGTTACGGTGATTATGTGAACTAACTCAATTTTTATAATATGTGTATAGGATATACCTAGGTTGCCGTCCATATGAACACCAGTTTTAAATTAACTAAAAGCTTCTCTATACATCATCAAGAACAATATATTCTATATATATATATACAAGAGCAATATAATTAGGTTAACGTACTCAATGTGTTTGAAGAATCTATTTCAACTGATTTCGCAGCGTAAATTAAGAACATGGATCGGCGTTGCTACCTACTTACCTATACTAAGCAACAACACCGTTATAGGCTTTAACTAATGTAAACTTCGAGGTTAATTCCCTACAAAAATGAAAACAGGTTATTTCGATGCTAAATAATTACCCACATTAAAGAACTAAATACATAATTTCCACACGCACATATTTGTTTGGTCGGGGTAAAAGTTTCTTCGTATATATATATATATATATATATATATATATATATATGCCCTTTTGTTCGATAACCTATATAGGTGTATTGCTTGAGAACATTCGCTGCAGCCGCCACGCTTGGCAGACAAATTGGCAACTGCAGTTTTTCATTTTCTAGTTGTTGTTAGGAATCGTTTAAGCGGATGAAATACAAATAAAAGTTATTTAAACAGGAGTCCAATATGAAATCTCATATCTTATTTTTCCAAAACTTGCAAGATTTTGTCTTTAAATTGAAATGTAACCATACACAAAGTATAAAAAACTCTGAGACACAATCGGCAAATACATCAAGTTACATAAATCATAAAATAGATATCATACAAATGAAATAACAACCTCCTCCCAATTTAAAGTCGGTTATAATCACAGAAATCGTAATTTGTCTTAATATTACGATTTCTGTGGTTATAATACAATTCACAACATACTACAAGAATGTATCATTTTATAAAACAATTTAGAGCAGTGATAGCACATAGTAAAAGCTCTCGATTTAAAATTACATTGTGCATTAATTAATTAAAAAAATCCTTTTTTTATTGAAGAAGGGCTTTTTCTTAAAAAAAAAAAAACGAGCAACCTTTTAATCACAATGATGATAATATCACATTGGAATTACAAAATGCTACTTAGTTCTTGGTTTAGATTAATGACGCTGAACTAAAAATACCAGCGCTGGTTCAGGCATTGCGGTGCGCGGGGCGAGGACTATCGGGCTATCGGGCCACAAGCACGCGCTACATCCTGTCGTCTCGTTGCACGACGTATTCTCAGTTTTTACCAAACTATTGTAGTGATCTGTGTTAGTGATTGTTTTGGAAAGGAGTTACTAAATTCTAAGTTACAAATTATATTAAAAGCATCCCAGAATTTTTCAAAGCAATAACCTTTTTAAACTACGTAAGTACACATTGTTTACATTATTATCAGTATTTAATGTAGTAGAAAAATTAATCATTTTGTAGAAACATTAGCCTTCTTTGTAATTTTTAATGCTAAAGGATATTCCGAGCATTTTCATAACGATAGTTCAGAATTCAGAAATTACATAGGTTTAGGTTTAGGTATTACATATTTTGATGTACAAATGGATAATTATTTGTAAGTTCACCTTAAGTAAGCCGTACTTATATATGTTTGATCGTAAGCTGTACATATACAAAAATATATCCATACGGCAAACGGTCTGCGATGTATTACGGGCTATGCGGCCTTCATGCATTGGCCACTATGGTATTCCTGTTAACTGCGAGTGGTTGAAAAAACTAAGTAGTTTCTTGTATTGCAACCGCGAACGAACACTGATTTTAGTTAATGTGACTAAAAATGTAACGCAGTCACAGTTTTTGTTCTGAATTGCTGGTCTAGTAGCAAATATATATATATATATATACTCTTCGAACTGAAAGAGTCTCTAGCTATGGTATAAAAGTACGTAGTACATAATATTTAAATGAGTATGAAAGACTAATGATAAGCTATTATTTTTAAGTGATTTAAAGAAAAATAATATGTCTATACAGCTCAGTCCAATGTGTACTTCTTAAATATTAAAAAATTTAATGTTACGACATTCAGCTGAATGTTATAAAATTTGTAATAAGTAATGTGTCGATATGTCGGGTAACCGAATTGCGGGACCTGGGCGTATATTTGGATCACAAATTAATATTTAAATCTTATATTGATAAAATAGTTAACAAGTAATATAAGATGCTTGGATTTGTTTTACGAATTACTGAAGGCTTTAAAAAAATCCTCAACAATCCCGCCAAAACTCCCTTTTATTTTTTGTTTTGTTTTTAGTTTACTGTTATTGCTTTTCTATTCAGCAATAAGGATACATAGGCAAATGTCTTAGACTCTTGCGGCTGTAAGGCCATTTATATTTCGAGTAATGCCGTGAATTTAGGCATTTCAAGTCCTTCGTTTTCGTACGTAGCAATGCTTTTTAATAATAAGCTCAAGAAGTCGTCTTACTCAAGAAGTGGCTTTTAGAGACTACAAATATATAAATTTGTGGTATTTTTTTATGTTTGGCTACACGCCAAACGTCTTTCTATGGATTAAAAAATTAACGTTTACTACTAAACGTAAATTTTGTCTTTAGACAACAAGTTCACCATTTTGATTATGGAGGTAAGGTAAGGTAAGGTATGTAGAAGTAAGGAGAACCAACTTTATAAAAAAGTGTCCGTAAGAAAGCGCTAAATAAGGGTGGCGCCACTAAAGCTAGAGTGTAAATTTTCAAAAACTTTTTATAATTTTTATTGAACAGCCTTTCAGCATTATTCTTTTTTATAATAATTTTTTTTTTCGTTTTCAAATTTTTTATTTTCAAAATCACTCTCAACGCGCTTCCACCAACCACCAAAAGATTGAACACCAAAAGAGATTATTTCTTAATTATCAACGTATCCAAACACGATACTTGTATTAAAAGTAAGAAGATTAAATTGCTGAGTTCGCATTGAAAACAAAGTCAGATATGAAAGCTCTGAAAGTGTCGTAATCACATTTGACGGTCAAATTCTTCCCTCGAGGGTTTATTTGTGATATTCCTTCATCCCTGTCGAAATTTATAAGCTTCCAACGATTCAATGTTTTCAGTGCTGCAGGTCAAACTGAAGGCTTATGTCGTTCCAAGCCAAGATGCTCAAAATGTGGGGATGATCACTCTTCTTCTTGGACAAAGATAGTGGGTCCTTTCCACAAAGCCACGGATTCTAGATATCTTGAATACAGAAGGTAAAATAATATTAAAATTGAAATGGCACAAAATTTAATCTCATACCTATAAACATCACAAACATATCCCCAAGTTTCTTCAAAATCATATGCTAATGTTTTTATTTCAAAAAACCCTGAAAATTCTTCGCTTTCTACTTATCATATAATGGATCATTTTCTTTCCCACCCTGCTTCATCTAATAAAACTTCTTATAAGAAATCATTATTTATTCCTAAATCATTCCGTCACCATTCACAAATAGGATACGACAAAAAAAGTCATCAAAAAATTATTGAAGATTTTTTAATTCCGCAAAACAGAGGATGGTTGTTCTCTTCGGGGCTTACCAAATACTTCACAGGGTATCATTTTGATTCTCTAGAAAGCATTATTAATTTCCTTATTAACATAATCATATCTTCGTATTCGTCGAAGTTACCGTCCCACGTTGCTCGTTTACTAAATTCTAAAGTTGAAATTCTTTATGACATTCACTCTTACAAGTATTTTTCAATTGAATTGTAGAAGCATTTTATATAAACGTACTAAAATAATTAATTTTTAAAAATATACAATATGTGTATCGCTGCTATTTCAGAGACATGGCTGAAACCGTATTCCAACATCTGAATCCCTGGTTTTTTTTGTGTTTGAAGTGACAGATCTGATAGTTATGCCAGATGTGCTTTACTTGTAAAAAATAATGTAACTTTTACACTTTTATTACCGAACACCAATTAAAACTTAAAACACTAATAATTAATTCACTTTATTTCGCTCCGAAGTTTCGCTTGTCTCGCCAAATTCAATACTGCCCCGATCGCACCTTGCAGCACCTATAAATACACATTAGTACCGAAACATCCAGAACATTCAAGTAAATACGCGCAAGGCGTCGAAAGTTCGAGTGTCGGCTTCTAGAAGCTTAGTTCTTCGTTTTGACACTAGATGGCGCTGTCGGTTGAAAGATTAGTGATGTCATTTTCTGGAAAGATTTCCCCGCTCTGGTCCCTGACACAACATGACGTCAACTTAGGCGCGCAATACTACCCCCTCCCAAGACATGCTCGTCCCGAGTGTTATCGGCCCCATAATAATGCGCCAAGCGATCCACATAGACGATTTTAGGAGTCCCTCTTGCGCCTTTCTGTATCCGGCAGGTTACATCGTTGATCCTGGTTACAATCCGGTACGGGCCGTCCCATTTAGCTTGAAGCTTAGGAGGTTTCCCTTTGCTACGGACTGGATTGTGCAACCACACTAGTGAACCTTCGTCGAACCCCTTATTGTTCATTTTGCGGTCATACCGGGTTTTCATCTTCTCAGACATTTACTGGCCCGATTGTCTGACGTGCTCATAAATGTCATTCATTTTATTCCGCAAGTCATTTGCATAACCGCTTATACTGCGTGGGGCATCAGGTGGTATCCCGGTGATCAGGTCTGCAGGTAGCCGTAATTCTCTTCCAAAGTTTGCGAAAGCTGGTGTCACTGCTGTACTTTCGTGAACAGCGCTTCGATATGACAATAAAAACGGTTGTATGTGCTTGTCCCAATCTCGTTGCCGATTGTCTACAACTTTTGCTAGGTATCTCTCCAATGTCTGATTAAATCGTTCTACCATTCCATCAGATTGCGGGTGATAAGAAGGCGTTCTTGTTTTATGAGTACCCATAACTCGACAAGTTTCCTGGAATATTTGAGACTCAAAATTCTTTCCTTGATTGCTGTGGATCTCTAAAGGTACTCCGAAACGACAGAAGACTTCATGAACTAGTTTATCTGCAACTGTTGAAGCTTCTTGATTTGGAATGGCGAAGACTTCTGGCCACTTAGTGAAGTAATCCATCAGAACCATGAAATACTTGTTACCGCTTTCACTCTCCGGAAACGGCCCCGCCACGTCAATGGCTATTCTCTCCCATGGTGCACCAACATGGTACAACTTCAACGCACCTCTACTACGAGTCTGAGGTCCCTTTACAGCCGCACAACTTGTACATTTGCGACACCAGTCCTCGACATCGTTTCGACAGTGGACCCAGTAAAACCGTTCTCGGATCTTCAGTAGAGTTCGTTTAACTCCCAGATGGCCTCCTGAATAATCATTACGGTACAGCTGAAGAACATCCGGTACTTTAGCTTTAGGGACAACCATTTGCAAATGACAGCTGTCTTCCCGAACGTTTTCCCATTTACGGCACAGAACTCCATCCTGAAGCAGCAAGCTGTCCCACTGGGCCCAATAGCTTTTTGTGATCGAACTCGTCGCTGAGACATCGCTCCACTTGTGCTTGGGAGCACTGGCCTTCATCCATTCCAGAATCGGCTTGATGTCCGGATCTTCCTGCTGTGCACGTTGTAAGCTGTCTTTCCACTCGTTGCTGAGGTGGTCTGCCCTAAGTATCCTCACGGATACCACTTCCTTACTCTCTTGCCTAGTACAATGTTTGCAATCTTCAGGACAAGGTCTTCTTGATAATGCATCTGCGTTGCCATGAGATTTCCCGCTGCGATGTCTGATAGTAAAGTCGTATCCCGGCTGCTGCTGGGCGGTGATGTTAGCCGCACTTCCCTTCTGAGATCGCCTCCCCTTCACCATCACCTTCCCTTTCTAGGGTTCGCTTAGGGCAGCTGGATCGAAGATGGCCCCTTTCCCCACAGCCATAGCACCTAGGGCTGTATCCTTTATTGTGGTTGCGAACCGTAACTGCTGCAACCTCCCTAGCGCGAGGGGAACGACGATCCTGCCACCGCCAGGCGGTGCCGTTTGCTGCACTACCCTCTCGAGATCGATCAAGTTCCCTTTCTACAGTTCGCTTAGGGCAGCTGGATCGAAGATGGCCCCTTTCCCCACAGCCATAGCACCTAGGGCTGTATCCATTATTGCGGTCGCGAACTGTAGCTAATGCAACCTCACTGACGCGATGGGAACGATGATCCTGCCGCACGGCTTCCACCTCCAGTGCATGGGTCAAGGCGTCCTTAAGCGTGTCGTGGTGCCCGAGCCTCACAGCAGCTCTGACTTCCAGTTCGCGGATGCCATCGATGAATGTCTGCACCAGGTTCCCTTCAATGAACGCAGGTAGAGACCGGTATGCTTTTCGCACCAGCTTCTCCACCTCTAGAGCCCACTGCTGCAGGTTTTCGTTGATGCGCTGCACGCGATCTTTAAGCTGCGCGCGAAAGACGTGTTCCAGGTGACCGTCGCCATATTCTTTCTTTTTTCTTTTATTCTTTAAAAAAAAAAACGTTACCCCTACACGAGATTTTCTCTTGTATTGTGGGGGCAGTTTACAAACATAAATTGCACAAGGACGAACATCCAGACCCGGAACAACTACTTGTAGCGCAGCCACTCATTGCTAAGCCACTGCGCCACGGAGTCGTCAAATATCTCGCCTCCAACGCCTCAAAGAGCTGCTCATAGGTCACTTTCTTAACGAGAGCTTCCAACACAGTTAAGTCTTGGTCGCGCAAACCTAGGGTGAGTGCAGTCATGGCTTGGCTTTTATTCCAGCTGTTCGTCTCCATGACGGCCTCGAACTGGATTTTGTAGGCCGACCAGGAAGAAGTCCCGTTGAACGGCGGCACTTTGAATCCACGTAGCGAAGGTGTTGTGCTACTACGGGAGATGTTGTTCCATCCCCAAGTTTGAGGTCGTCCAGCGTTTTCTTCACGTTAGCCATCACGTTGTGAACCCGATTGTTCACTTGGTCGATTCGGGTTTCAGATTTCTCAATTCGGGTTTCAGCTTCTGACAGGCGGTTGTCATGTTGAGAAACCCTATCCTTCACCTCCTTCATCTCCTTCCCGAAGGTAGCGTGAAGGTCCTTCATAAAGAGCATCTGCTCTTCCAACCGACGGGCCTGTTCCTCTTGTCCGCCCCGCAGCTGCTCTTCCAATTGGCGTGCTTGTTCCGCCTGCTGGCGGGCCTATTCTGCCTGCTGGCGGGCCTGTTCCTCCTGCCGGCGAGCCTGTTCATCCTGTCGGCGAGCCTGTTCCTCCTGTTGCTCTTTCAACCAACGGGCCTGCTCCTCCTGTCGGCGAGCCTGCTCCTGCAGGAATTTCATTGTCATTTTCTGGAAAGTTCCCCCCGCTCTGGTCCCTGACACAACATTACGTCAACTTAGGCGCGCAACACTATCAATGTTTTCCTCCCCTTCTGTCCATCCGTTTCGTAGAATAAACTCTTTAATAGCCTCCTTACCCAAACCATTTGTAATTCTTGGTGACTTTAATTGCCATCATTATTTATACTGACAGATACGACAGTTTATTAGTTGAAATAATTGATGAACATAACAATAACATTGTCGTCCTTAATACTGGTAAAATTACCAAACGCTCTCGTTCTAGTGAGTCTACCTCTACCTCTCTTTTAAATTGATCAGTTTTCGACAGCTCTCTAGGCATTTTCCTATTCTGATTTCCTTTCCAAACAAAGAATTGGCAGAAATTAACAAAAAGCCATGTATGAAATACAAATTAGACGAAGCAGACTAGAGCCCGTATAATGTTTTACAATGAAATTCAATTTTTTTTAATTAAAAAAAATTGCTCCTACTTCTTAAATTAATTTAATTTCAATTGTTGAAGCATTTACAATTATAAATGCAGCGGATCAAACAATTCCTGCTGTTAATACTTTAAATAATAAGTCTAGGCCCTCTCCTCCATGGTAGGATTCTGAATGTAATGAGGCCATTCGTAATAGAAAAAAATCCGAAAAACAATATAAATTAGACATGTGTTCGAAAAACTATTCATACCTTCTACCTATACAAGAAGTGACTGAAAATACTCTTCGCACAAAAAACAAACAAGTTGCCTTGCCTTTTGTTTCTGAATATCTCCTTCAATACCTTCATCAATTGTTTGGCGTAATATTAGAAAATTTTGCTGTCGTTTTTCATCTTGTTCATACAGTGGTGCTACTACTACTCAATCAATAAATACTTTTCTAGACAAACTTACCCTCCTCTTCCGCTCCTTTGAGAGAGGAGCTACCTCATAGTATTCCTTGTAAATCTTTTTTTGATCCCTTAGAACGACCATTCTCTCTATATGAATTAAAGCTCGTCCCTTCTCACGTTCACGATTCAGCCCCTGATTTTGATGGTATTCCATATTCACTACTTGCCAAATGTAATGATCAAATTTTATCCTAATATTTAAATATCATTAACGCTCTGTTTGACCTAGGCATTGTTCCTGACTCTTGGCGTACTCAAGTTATTATTCCTATCTTGAAATCTGACAAAAGCCCTAACGATGGCGACCGATCGCTCTATCCTCAACTCTAATTAAAACCTTTGAACACATGATCAAGAACCGTCTTGAATGGTATGTAGAAAGTCATGCATTGTTATCAAATACTCTATATGGAATCAGAAACGATAAAAGCACACTACGACTAGCATTTTCGAGAAATGAATCGGTCCTTGTTACTAGAGTAAAGACGTTTAAGCTTAATATATCCAAAAAAATTAACAAATTTGATTATGAATTTATTTCTAGATCGCTAGCATTTCAAAATTGATGATGATCTAATATATACTCGATAGATTTTCAAAGGCCTTCCGCAAGGCTCTGTTTTAAGTCCTTTAGTATACAATATTTATATGTCAGATTTTGACCAGTCCATTTCAAAGTGTAGAATTTTGCAATACGCTGATGATATCTTAGTTTATGTAAATGATAAGTGCTTAGAATCCTGTGCTAATGCGATAGAACAAGATCTCCTCTTTATGGCTACATGGTGGACTTTCCCCAAATAAAAGTAATACAGTAATTTTTTCCCGCAAAAGAGTTTTACCTGAAATACAGGTTCGTCATTTTAATTATCCGCTCGTAAATATTCAGCAAGTTAAATTCCTTGGTGTAATTCTTGATAATAAATTATCCGGCATTCCTCATCCTACACCTTTAAACGAGAAATTCTTAATATATATATATATATATATATATATATATATATATATATATATATATATATATATATATATATATATATATATATATATATATATATATATATATATATATATATAAAGTTAAAAGAATTTAAGTAATTTTCTAAACGATTATGTATGACTTTTTTCTAAAATTTTTGACATGACCGGCAATATCGATATCGGACGATAGTTTCCTTGGTCGGTTTTAAGTCCCCGTTTATAGATTGGTGTTATCTTTGCAATCTTCATAGTAGCTGGAAACTCTCCATCGATCAAAGTTTATTGAAACATTGAGCTAAGTCATGTGCTATCAAATTTTGTAGGCACTTTATTACTTTTGTGCTAATTCTGTATATATATATATATATATATATACACATATAATCGGAATCTAGCAAACGGCTCCAACGATTTTCATAAAATTTAGTGCCCAGTGGGTTTCGAGGGCAATAAATCGATCTAGCTAGGATTTATTATTAGAAAATGTCGTTTTATCCGTGTTTTCAAGCAATAAAAAATAAAAATATTAATGGCATTAGTCAAAGAAACTATTTGAGGATGCAATACAAAAATAATCGAGAAAATGAATCATTAGAAAAAGAGTTTAAGCTGAAGAGAGATACAGTGGCTAAGCAGATCCAATATTGGAAAAATTCCTACTGTTATAAACTATATCAAAATTTTACTAATTACCCAAAAAATATGTGGCAACTTATAAACAATCTAGCAAACAATAAAATAAAACAAAGTTTCTAGATTCCAAGGTAATTAATAACACAGTCGAGATTTGTGAGATTTTTAACGAATATTTTTCAACTATTGGACAACAATTAGCAGATAAAATACCTAAGAAATATCATAGTGGCTCCACTTATCCTTTCTCTAAAACACAAACAGCTAATAGTAATGAACTTTCTACACTAGCCCCATGTACTGCTAGTAAAATTCGTAAAATTATACAAAGCTTCGATTCGAATTATAGTAGTAACATAGACAGAATTAGCACAAAAGTAATAAAGTGCCTACAAAATTTGATAGCACATGACTTAGCTCAATGTTTCAATAAACTTTGATCGATGGAGAGTTTCCAGCTACTATGAAGATTGCAAAGATAACACCAATCTATAAACGGGGACTTAAAACCGACCAAGGAAACTATCGTCCGATATCGATATTGCCGGTCATGTCAAAAATTTTAGAAAAAAGTCATACATAATCGTTTAGAAAATTACTTAAATTCTTTTAACTTTATATCAGAACGGCAATATGGATTTCGAGCCAAAAGTAGCACCACTACCGCATCAATCGATCTAACAACGAAAATAAAAGATAGTTTTAGGTGTTTTTATCGATTTAAAAAAGCCTTTGATACTATAAGTCACAAATTGCTATTAGAAAAACTTGAAAGCATCGAAATTAAAGGTAGTGCTCGTAAAATGTATGTTAAAATTAAATCATACCTATCAAATAGATCGCAAGTAGTGAAGCTGGATAATTTTCAAAGTAGTGACTTACCTATCACGCATGGTGTGCCGCAGGGATCTATACTTGGACCAATCCTATTTCTAGTCTATATTAACCAAATCGCAGAGCTAGGGTTACATGGTCATCTAACTTTGTACGCTAACGATACATGTCTATTTTATTTCGGATCTAAAATAAATGATATTATTTTGCAAGCGCAAGAAGTTCTAGAACAATTGTGTGAGTGGTTCCGATATAACTTGCTAACGGTAAACACTTCTAAAACATGTTACATAATTTTTAAAGCAAAGAACAAAACTATACCATTACATGAACCACTGACCAGTCTTAGACATCCGCTTAGAACAAAAAAATCTGCGAAAAATACCTAGGCTTGAGAATGGATAATTACTCAACATGGAATAGGCAAATAGATCACATTAAAAGTAAACTTTCGGCACTTACCGGATCACTTCACAATATTTCCCATTGTCTACCTAAAAAAAGGCGTTACACTATTTATAACTCATTAGTTAAATCACATTTACTTTATCTTATAGAAATTTGGGGAAATGCTGCTAAAACTAAGTTACAGAAACTTCAAAGAATACAAAATAAAATCATAAAAATACTTTTTCACTATCCCTATTTAACAGCAACTTCTAAAATTTTCAAAGAAACAAAACTTATGAACGTTCAACAACTACATACATATAATACTTGCATTATAATTAGGAAAATACTAGATAAAACCATCCATACTAACTTGTCTTTTGCAAAAAATCACAAATTTGTAAACGCAGTCTTTGTCGACCTAGCTTACTTCTGCTACCAAAGGTATGAACAAACTACGCAAAAAAAAAGCATTACCTTTGAAGGAGCACAGATTTATAATAAATAGCGTTGTAATATAAAAAATGTAAGCTCATTTAGTAGTTTTAAGTCTCAGCTATGACAATACGTAATTGAACATTTTTCACCATTAAATTGAGGCTATGAAGTTACTGACTGAGTGTTCGGCGACCATTAGAATAAGTATACTAAATGTAATAATTATTTTCATGTAAGTAGCATTGTTTGTCTTTTTTGAAAATAAAATTTCTTTAAACTCAAAAAACTGCTACAACATTTTTAGAATAAGAAGGTAAATTTTGACAGAGTGTTAATGATTATAATAGCTCGAATGGCACATCGGGCGGTCACGAAACTGTAGTACCCTGGTTCGAATCCTGTCTTCAGTTCGACTTTTTCATTTTTTTTTCAAGTTCCATTCTTTTTTGAGAAAATCTATTATTTCGAGCCCTTTTTTAAGTGTTTTTTTTTAAAAACACGAAAATTTTAACTAAACTAATTGCACTCATGATTTTTTTATTCAAATAACCAGTTCTGTTTTTTCTATTATGTCGGTAAGATCAAATATATTATTCATATTTCAACAGTATGCAATTCGTATCTAAATATAATTTCCAAAACACACGATTAAAAAAAAAAACAGAGCAAAGCTCGGTCAACCAGGTACTATAATTTATACCCAAAAAAAATATAAACATTCTAAGAGCTTTGTATTGAGCTTTGCGGGGTATGGTAGGGCGCTCATCCTAATTCTTTAAAATTAATTTATAATGCAATTATAAGAAGTTAATATCATTCAACACAAGTCTTTAAGATTAATTATAGGCTCAATGAATTCGTCGCTTATCAATGCCTTGCAAATTGTATGCGGTGATCCTCCACTTTTTATTAGACGACAATATTTATCGGATTCCTTTTTTTATCGGGTTCTTCAATTTTTCAACCATCTACTAATCCCTAAAATTCGTTTACTTCCTCAGTACATTTCAGGAAAATTAATTCAGGAAAATACTGGCGTAATAAGGAAACACCTAACCTAGTAAAAAAATATGAACAATATATTTCCTTATTATAGGTCGAGGTTCCGAGATCCTATTTATAGGTCGGTGACTCTGCCTCTTTTCTCCAATTCGTTATATTATATATTATAAACCCAATGTTATATTGTTATAGGATTAAATAAATTTTCTATTGAATCGAATAAAAAATTCGTATTTACGTTGGACAAGAATTTCTCAGGTTATCATTATATTTTTACAGATGCTTCTAAGATTAACTCAAAATGTTGTGCTGGCTACGCAATTTACCATCAAAATTAGAGAATAGTTCAAAAAATGAAAAGTCCTCCCGAATCCTTAGTTTTTACTGGAGAAATGTTAGCCATTTTACAATCAATAAGCTATTGCTATTTTTCAAAATAAAATCAAGCGTGATATTTTCAGATTGTCTTAGTTTCATTACAGGCATTGTTATGCAATTCTTTCTATGACATTTCCCGTAATCCTTTGACATACTTAAGACATAGACGTAAGCACTCACGGCTGTCACCCAGAGGGGTAGGCAGAGACTACAGCCTTCCATTTGGCACGATCCTGACACACCTCTCTCGCCTCCTCCACATCCATATACCTACGCATACATGCTCGTCAGTTAAGGGTACTCTTAATTTGGCCCATTTTTAATGTATCGCCAATTTGGTCGATAAAATTTAGCCTAGGACGTCCCTTTCCGACCCTTCCATTCACGTCTGCAATATATATTTGCTTTGTCATTCTTTCCTCATTCATTCTTTCTAAATGACCAAACCACCAAAGCATTCCTTTCTTAATCCTAGTCACCGCATCATCTTGCAAACCACACTCTTCTTTTATCATACAGTTTCTCATCCTGTCACTAAGATTCAGCCCTAACATACTTCTTAACGACCGCATTTCTACTGCATTTATTTTACTCTCATGCTTCTTCCGCCATACCCAACTTTCACTACCTTACGTTAAAGCAGGAACTAACACAGTACTCTGAATTGCCATACGTGCCTTTTTTGATAAATTCTGACTTTTCACAATAGAGTGTAGAGCCCCATTTACTCTATTTCCTGTGTTCGCTCGTAAATCTATATTATTATCATATCTCCCATCCTTGCTTAATACGCATTCTAAATAAACATGCTCATCTACTTGCTCGACCAACTCTCCTTCTATTCTTATTTCACATACTGTTTTGTTTTCTTCTCTTTCAAAAACTATAACTTTCGTTTTAATTGCGTTCACTTTCATTCCCCTTTCTTTTAACGACCTATTTATTAATAAAACCATCATTTGCAACTCGGCCGCCGACGATGCAAATATAACTTGATCATCGGCGTACAAAAGGCATTTGACGGTTATCTCACCCATTCTTAACCCGAATTCTTTAACTTTCAAACTTTTCAATTTTGGCCAGAAACTTCTCCGCGATCATGCGCATGGAAAAGACTTGATCAGTACACCCCATTTTATCAGTTTCTTTCCTGACCTTTTCAATTAGTAACTTAGCATATAGTTTTCCCCAATACTGTTACGAGCTTGAGGTTCGTGACAATAAAAACTGCTGATTGAATTACCAAAATTTATACTTTTATTACCGAACACCAATTAAAACTTAAAACACCAATAATTAACTACACCGATTCACTTTATTTCGCTCCGAAGCTTCGCTTGTCTCGCCAAATTCAATACTGCCCCGATCGCGGCATGCAGCGGCTTTAAATACACCTTTTACACCGAAACATCCAGAATATTCCAGTAGATACGGGCGCCGACCGACCAGACGCAGAAAGTTCGAGTGTGGGGCTTCTAGAAAGCTTCATTGTTCTGTTCGATACTAGATGGCGATGTTGGTCGAAGTTCAAGATTGAGATTTTCTAGGAAGCCCTCCTCGCTCTGGTCCCCGACACTAGATGGCGCTAGTGCCAGGTACCTGACGTCAACTTAGGCGCGCAACACTGCCCCTTCCTCATGCTCGTTCCGAGCATTATCGGCCCGGACGTGGACACATGGACGATCTTAGGAGTACCTCTTGCACCTTTTCGAAACGGCTCCGCAACGTCAAGGACTGTCCTCTCCCATGGTGCACCAAGATTGTACAATTTCTATGCTCCTCTACTACGAGTCTGAGGTCTCTTCACAGCCGCACAACTTGTACATGTGCAACACCGATCCTCGATATCGTCACGATAATAGACCCAGTAAAACTGTTCTCGGATCATTTAACTCCCAGATGGACTCCTGTTCAGGAGTCCATCTGGGTTGTTGTTCAACCATTATGGTACAGCTGTAGAACATCCGGCACTTTAGATTTAGGGACAACCATTTGAAAACGACAGCTGTCTCCTCTACCATTTTCCCATTTACGGCACACCATCCTGAATCAGTAAGCTGTCCCATTGGGCCCCATAGCTTTACGTGGTCGAACTCACCGCTGAGACGTCGCTCCACTTGGGCTTGGGAGCACTGGCCTTCATCCATTGCAGAATCGGCTTGATGTCCGGATCTTCCTGCTGTGCTTGATGTAAGCTGTCCTTCGACGCGTTGCTGAGGTGGTCTGTCCTGAGCATCCTCACGGATACCACTTCCTTACTCTCTTGGTCTAAGGTCTTCTTGACAATGCCTCTGTGTTGCCTCGCCATTTCCCGCTGCAGTATCTGATAGTAAAGTCGTATTCCTGATGCCGCTGAGCGGTGCTGTTAGCCGCACTTTCCTTCTGAGATCGTTCACCTTCCCTTTTTACAGATCGCTTAGGGCAGCTGGATCGAAGATGGCCGCTTTCCCCACTGCCGTAGCATCTTGGGCTGTAATTTTTATTGTGGTCGCGAACCGTAACTGCTGCAACCTCCCTAACGTGAGGGGAACGGTGATCCTGCTGCTGCCAGGCGGTACCGTTAGCTGCACTACTCTCTCGAGATCGATCAACTTCCATTTCTACAGTTCGCTTAGGGCAGCTGGATCGAAGATGGCCCCTTTCCCCACAGCCATAGCACCTAAGGCTGTATTCTTATACGCACGGATTCCACCTCCAGTGCATGGGCCAAGGCGTCCTTAAGCGTCTCATGGTGCCCGAGCCTCACAGCAGCTCTGACGTAAAGGTCGCGGATGCCATCGATGAATGTCTGCACCAGGTTCCCTTCTACGAGCGCAGGTATAGACTGGTATGCTTTTCGAACCATCTTCTCCGCCTCAAGGGCCCACTGCTGCAGGTTTTCGTTGCTGCGTTGCACGCGATCTTTGAGCTGCGCACGAAAGACGTGTTCCAGATGAGCGTCGCCATATCTCGCCTCCAACGCCTCAAAGAGCTGCTCGTAGGTCACTTTCTTACCGAGAGCTTCCAACACAGTTAAGGCTTAGTCGCGCAGGCCTAGGTTGAGTGCAGTCATGGCCTGACTTTTATTCCAGCCGTTCGCCTCCATGACAGCCTCGAACTGGATTTTGTAGGCAGACCAGGAAGAAGTCCCGTTGAACGGCGGCACTTTGAACCCACGTAGCAAAGGTGTTGTAGCTACTACGGGAGCTGTAATTCCATCCCCCAGTTTCAGGTCGTCCAGCGTTTTCTTCATGTCAGCCATTACGTTGTCAACCCGGTCGTTGACTTGGTCGATACGGGTTTCAGCTTCCGACAGGCGGTTGTCATGTTGAGCACCTTTTACACCGAAACATCCAGAATATTCCAGTAGATACGGGCGCCGACCGACCAGACGCAGAAAGTTCGAGTGTGGGGTTTCTAGAAAGCTTAATTATTCTGTTCGATACTAGATGGCGCTGTTGGTGGAAGTTCAAGATTGAGATTTTCTAGGAAGCCTTCCTTGCTCTGGTCCCCGACACTAGATGGCACTAGTGCCGGGTCACGTCAGGTGACGTCAACTTAACGCGCAACAATACTAAGAAGGCTGATACCACGGTAGTTTTTACAGTCCTGCTGCGACCATTTTACCTTATATATTGGGACTATCACGGCTTTGCACCAGTCTTCTGGTACCCGTTTTAGTTCCCAACATAAATTAAACAAGGTGTGCAGCAGGCCTGCCACCACTTCCTATTCAGCTCTTAGCATTTCGAGTGAAACTCTGTCATATCCGCTGCCTTACCTGCTTTCATTATTTCATCTATACTTATCTCTATATTCTCTTTCCTCTTCTTTTGGAGTTTCCATTTCACTTAATTCATACGTCTCCACACTCATACACACGCTATCAAAATATTCCTTCCATCTCTTTAAACTCAAAATTTCATCTTTCAGAATACAGCCATTCTCGTCTCGTATAGCATTCAATCTAGGCTGTTTTGAATTTGCCCTGGCAGTTCATACGAGTTTCCAGAACATTTTTGTACATGTTTTTCACACCTTCATCTTGTAACCTCCCTGTTCTAATACGCTGTAATGCAGTGGTAGGCACAGATGTACTTTGTCGCCAACGTCGGAAAAGACCATTAATTCGGCGTAAGATCAAGTAATAATCCGTCCCCACGTTGAACCCTCGGTAAACCTTTGTATCTACCACTGTGCTCCTTATTATTTCATCCACAATTATGAAATTTATCATGCTTCTATCATCACCTCTTTCCCATGTATACATGTGAATCTTCTTATGACGAAAGAAAGTGTTCGTCACAAAAATATTCTTTTCCACATATACGGTGAGGAGGTTTTCACCATTCTCATTTATACTTTTATCACCAAACGTTCCCAATATCCTTTCATAACCAAGCTCTTCACCAAAACCCTTCCATTAAAATCCCCTAACATAACAATATTTTCATTTCCCTTACATTTCATTAACACCATCCTTACTATCTCCCGAAACTGCTCTCGGATATAAGTGGGCTTAGACATGTCTGGGGCGTAGACCCCTAGAACAAACAACTTCCTTAAGCCCACATTCATTTGTATCCATAGCAGTCTCGGGCTTCACTTTCATACTCTTTCACACATTGACTCATTCTTTCTGAAAAGATTATACCGACTCCCTGGCATGCCCGCTCGGTCTCATCTACCACAGACCAGTAGGCGGTATTACATGCCACATGTACGGGTGCCACACGTGGGATGCATGCCATGAGTAGTGACATCCTTTCCCTTCCGTTTCGTCTCATTTACACATAACACATCTATTCCTCTATCATTCATCATATCACATGCTTCATCCATCTTATCATTCATTGCTCCACATACATTCAGCGTAGCCAGACGGGCTTCTGCAATCCACTTTTTGCCCCTCTGGGAGACAGAACGTGACGTGTGGTGAACCTCGTCGCCGGTTTTCCTCCCGGGGATTCTTCGCACCCCTGCCCCATTAAAGGGGCCCCGGGAACTCGGGGCCCTTTCTTTCTTTTGTTGTCTCATGGTGCGAAACTGTAAGATGATGTATTTTACGCCGCTACCACACGGCTAGAAGCCGAGCTTGTACTTTTCGCTTGTCGCTCATTTAGCACCACCCGGGCGACACGTGTAGTGTGGGCCTAGGATTAGGTGGTCGAAGCCTACGGACGCGAGCCATTTATCCCCCCTATGGACGCGAGCGATTTATCCCTCCATCCTTTGATATTTGAAATTAAAAAAAACTTCTATTCTTATACCCATTCCAAAACATTAAGATTTCTCTTGTTTTGGAATTCGAGTCATATTGGTGTATCCGATAATGAATATGCTGACAAACTTACTAAACGAGCTATAGTCTGTGGGGATACTTTCCTCTTTTAAAATTATTAATATGACCTTATAAGGACTACGAAATTATTATATGTATAGAGATAGGTAGTCAAAACATTGGAACAAAACAAAAACGACAAAAGGCTGTCACTATGCTAAAATTCAACCCATCATTCCTTCTAAGCTTTGGTTTTATAGATTGTCCGTAAATAAGAAACACACATCAATGTTATGTAGAATCACTGATGTAATTCGGTCTCCTTGCTAGGCTTCATATTAAAAATTCTTCAATGTGTGAATGTGGTTTAGATATTGGTGACCTCAACCATATTTTCTTCTCATGTCCTTTATATGATCATACTTCATTATTTAACACTTTGGTAAAACTTAAAATTCCTATACCTCCTCCTCTTCTACCTACAGAAATTCGTTCTCTTTTAATTTATTCTAAAAAAGGTTCAATTGCTATAAGGAATATTTAGATTTAAATAATATTAAGTTATAAAATTTTATTCATTATTTAGCCTTCAATAGTCTTTATCTAGTATTATTTAATATTTTAAACGTTGTAATAAGTTTAATTTATTTTAATTCTATATAACATTCTTCATTTATTTATTAAATTTCAGTACAAGTCACTTCATGCTTTATTAGTTCTTAACATAACGATTTCGGTTTTTAATCAGAATCATAGTTTTCCTTTATATTGTTAGTCGTTTAATTACAAGTATTATTTGTTGACTAGAGGTTTGCAGTAATTTTTAGGTTTCCATATTAAAAAAAGACGTATAACGAAAACATGTAAGGAAAACACACCGGGAGGCTACCCAATACTATAGGATTCCGTATGCTGCCATATTTTACAGATTAAAAGGCCTACATAATCACACAATTACGCCTACATAGAATGAGTGCACCAAAAGTTCTATCTACTACGAAAATTCTCATGTAAAGGAAAATATATTACGCTGGAACTGATATTTCATCAGACAGTAATATGACTAATTAAAATAAAATGATATGGGGTTATTAAAAAAGCTGTCGTGTCGGTTTAAAGCCTAGTGCTTTTGGAAAAGTTTTGACTAGCAATGAAGAACCGTGGTGGTTAAAAAAAGCAGAGGTAAATAAATCTAAACCTAAATTTAATACTCGAAGATGCAAGAAAAATATAGGGAAAGTCGTAAAAGAACAAAAAGTATTTGAACCAAAATTAATTAAAAAATAAGAGATTCGTTCAAAATAATTAAAATATAATTATCCTATATATGATATTTTTGTTTACCATTTCCACGTGACATTTAAATGAAATTTATTAATTTGTTTAGAATTACCATGAAATATCATTTGTTATCAATTACTCCAGTATTGCTTTTCATATTGTAAATACGGCAAGTTTTGTTTTGTCTACATTGACCCCATATTGCAAATAACACTTCCATCTGAAAGCAACATGTAATAATAGTGATAAGTAAGCATACGATAAATAAAAATAGGCATATTTATGCAAATCACACAATTTTCATCGTTTACATTTACCCCCTTTTCATCAAAAAATTGTAAATCAATGGGGCAATTGTAAACAGTCAATTTGAAAAATGTATTTTTTTTTATACGATAGGGTGACAAACGAGCACACAATCCACTTGATGGTAAGTGGTTGCTGTGACCCATAGACATCTACATCTATCCGCGATTACGTTTCAAAATGCAGATGCGTTGTCACCCGTGAGGACTTAGGTGGAATGCCTCGTTTCCAGTAAAAAGGGTCTCCGGTTCTCTACACTCACCATACGAAATACAGCAGCCTTAAGCCACTATTTCACGCTGGTATTCTGTGAAAGCGTGGTCCTTCCCCGGTCGAGCCGACCCATTCGTGCTACCACTATGCTACTAATATAACTGCAGCATGGCTCTACCACGTTTAGAAATACTGCCTAGTTTACATTAGGCATTGCAAATGATATTCAATAGTAATAGAAATGTGTACATTTCTATTACTATTGAATATCATTTGCAATGTATTCCACTACAACAAATATATTTTCCATGTTTGAACGGAAAATTAGAAACAGCACGTAAAGGTTTTTCCATACTGTTTACAATTAACCCTGTCTGACCCTATTATATAACCTGATATTGACATAAATAGGTAAGTCTAAGAAAAAAAAAACACTTCGGGAGTGCCGGCAGATTGTGAAAACATGAATATTAACGTTGTGCATTTTTGACATTTTGGAATGGTTAGGGAATAATTTTGCACGAATTGCTTTAATTATCAGTATAAAAGTACTATCATTTATGTGGTAGAATACAGTATTTATTTATAGCGCTATCGTACACAAACATGACAATTTATATTAGGTACATTCGCGCAAGCGCCCTGCGCTGCCTAAACGACACAGCAGGTGCAGGCATATATTTTCGCCGCGCCGTAGAAAGAGAGGAGGATACTTCCTCTCCTACGCCGTGCCGGGTGTCTCTCTCTCTCCATCCGTCTTACGAATTTTCGATCAGCCTCACGTGTCCTGACGCGAGTTTTAACATTTTTTACCCATTACAAAAAGTGTACAACGCCGCTAAAGAAGTTTTCACTTCAAAAATAATGCTTTTATAAAATAGATAATAAATTGATGGGTTTCATTTAATTTAAAGTTCATTTTCTTCTTTTTTGAGCATTTAAATTTAAATAAAAGTTTGTTTTTAAAAATGTTTTAGCATTAACTTTTATTAATACTTTTATCAAATTTTTGCCATAATAATAGTTTTCTACTATCTAAACAATATAGGGTCCAGGTTGTGATGGGGTGGCGCGCGGGCTGGTGGCGCGCGGGCTGGTGGCGCGCGGGCTGGTGGCGCGCGGGCTGGTGGCGCGCGGGCTGGTGGCGCGCGGGCTGGTGGCGCGCGGGCTGGTGGCGCGCGGGCGCGGCGCTGCTGCTGCTGGCAGCGCTGCTGCCGCGCGTGCCGTTGCACTCGCACCTGGCCTCTGACTTCCCACATCTCACTCCTCACGAGCTTGCACATTTCCTTGCGGATTTCTCAAATTATCCCAAACTCTATCCGGACCTGTGAGAGTAAAAGATTACGATTTTCTTATATTAAGTGACAAATAATTTTATAGCTAACCTAATGGTAAAGGCTACTCTAAAGCCTGAACACACGCAGCCAACTTAAAAATAGAAGAAAGGCGCTGTTGTTATATTGTATCAGTGCCTCGTCTCGCTTGCGGAACAAGATAAAATGGCAAACAGCCTGTATTGTACGGGTTCTTTTCACCGCAGCATTGGCCGCACTGTTATATGTTTAATAGATAAGGTGGAAATAGAAAGCATACTACAACACAAACAAAAGATACAAAGTTCTGTATTTCTGACTTAGCCGGGTAGATACATATGTTCGTATATTTCTTAGAGTTCTTTTCCTATATTGGTTGATTAGAAGATGGGTGCCAAGTTGTTTGCAAGGTAGTTTAGACTATTCAGAACCATTAAATCCATAGCTATGTTAGACAAAGTCCGATTTTATTTTGGATTTTGGTGATGAAACTTCAAATTTTACAGTTACGAGGGCGACACTGAAAGTTTTTAGAACTGGCCACTTGTAAACGATATAATAAAAAATTAGGTTCAAATGTTGAAATTGGAACTCTTTACCAATATTATTGTGTATGTATTTTATTTATTTGTCATTTTTTTACGATTTGTGGCTAATTGGCAATTTTCTCTGACACGTCAGCATGAATTTAACGCGAGAAATTTTCGTACAATGATTTTTATGACTTTCGATGTCATTTAGGTCAACAAGAAAGTTATGATAGACTTCGATTGGATTCACGATGAATGGCCAAATGAAGATGGGGCATCTCATGCCACTGTTTACAACTGGTTTGAGTTTAATCGTGGTCACACTAATCTTACCGATGATCTGCGCGAGGGACGGCCTTCTACGGCGATGACTGAAGATATTATCAATGTTGTGTGGCGTCAGATAGAGAGTGACAAAATAGTGATTTATCAGCAGATTCAGACAAGCTTAGGCATCGGTATAAGTCAAGTGCACAAAATCCTCCATGAAAATTTAGCAGTCAGGAATTTAGAGTCAGCTTTGCGCCTGGTGGATACCTCATAATTTAACAGAGGCCCAAAAACTCCGTCGTTTTGATTAGTGTCGTGAAATAGTTCAAATTCTTAACGGAGGTGACTCAAATACTGTGTTCGACATACTTACGGGTGAAGAAAGATGTATTTATTGTTATAATCCTGAAACTAAGAGACAGTCTGCTATTTGGCTGTTTCTTTCCGAGGAGTTGCCACCTAAAGTGAAGAGAGGTCGAAGCGTGGGAAAAACATGGTGGCCTCGTTACTCGGAAGGACAGTTTATTACGCAACAATTGTTTTAGAGGATCAAAAAACAATTACTGCAGAATGGTACACTAACAATTGTTTGCCGTTTGTCTTGGAAAAAGTTCGGGAGAAACGATCTCGCGGTAGGATCCTCCTTCACCACGACAACGCCTCGTCGCACACCGCCAAGCAAGCAATCGACTACTTGGCGACGTCAGACGTGGAATTACTGGGTCACCCGCCCTATAGTCCCGACTTCGCACCTTGTGATTTTTAGTTATTTCCGTAAATAAAAGAAAAACTTCGAGGAAAACGTTTTGTGGACGCCGAAGAAGCAATAGCAATGGCCGAGGAATGAAATGACGTTTCAAAATGCCGTCGAAGAGACCCCTAAAGACGAGTGGTCAAAGTACTTTTTTCAGTGGTTCCATCGGATGCAGCGATGTATTGAAGTAAACGGACACTATTTTGAAAAGATACAATAAAACTAATAACTTGATAGTTTGTTGAGTCTTTGATTTTCTAAGAACTTTCAGTGTCATCCTTAATTGCTAATAATTGCCAGTTTTATTGATGTTTTTTAAATATTTTAAAATAAAGTAATGTGTAAGCAATCTAATATAAATAATTATAATTCTTGCGAATAAGCCTGATATTGTGCTGATAGACCGGTCACGGTCAAGGATATTTTTGGTCGATATTACCATTATTTATGACGAGAACCTAGTGAAAGTCGAATCAGATAAGAAATCTAAATATCTGGACTTGGCTCACGAGGAGACCGACATGTGGGTTGGTCTGCTGACCGAAATTATTCCTGAAGGCGTCTCTGCAAACGGGCTAATCCCGGTCAGCCTCTCGGATCATCTGAGGCGACTGGGACTCCGTGACGGACCGCTCCGGGCTCAAATGCAGAAGGCGGTGCTCCTCGATACCGCCCGCATCGTCCGCCGGTTTCTTTCCGTTTTCTCCTAATCCTCGGCCGTTTGGTCTCCCCTGCTTGGGCTTCCATGTGGTTGGGCTTTAATTTATTTATGTATTAATTTATGTATTTAATTAATTTTATTCATATTTATGTATATTTATCATTTTCATTTACAATTATATATTTATGGAATCCAACCAGATGAGAAAACTTTATACATACCCCATAATAATGTCCTCCAGACCGAATTTCGGTCACGGCGGCCAGTCTCAATAGGACTATCTAGCTATAATATAGCTATCGGTGCAGGAAAAACTCCATACTTGATTTTTGGCCTGACCCGGGATTCGAACCCAGGACCTCATGATCAGCAGTCGCACTACTACAACCATTAGATCAATGAGGCAATATAATAAAACATGGTTAAAGTATCTCTGTCATCAGAAATTTTTTGTGCAGACAATAAGTTCACGAATATTTTCAAAGATTTAAAGAAACAGGTTTTTGACGTTAAGTTAAAAAAATATGTTTTTTTTTGTTCAAGCCTTTTTGAAAACATGCTTGTTACTCTTTAAATTTAAAATTATTAAAATTAGGACCAACAAACCAGTTCGAGGGATAAAATTTAAATTTTTGGGTATTCTGATAATTTTTTTAATTAAATTACTTATTTATTGATCTTAAATGATTGCCGTATTAGTAATAGGTCTTTTCACCAAAAACAAAAACTACCATTAGTAAAATGATCGGACTACTACTAACATAACTATGACCTTAATGGCTTTAAGTTAATGGTCTAGAATATCTTCCCCTTACGGCTTTGCAGCTTTGCACCCATCTTCCAATCATGCTTTAGTACAAATAGATAGATTTATTAGATTTATTTATATCCTATAGTCACAGGCTACATTGTAATAGTAAAGTAAAGTTAAAGTTACAGCCTATAAATATCCCACTGCTGGGCACAGGCCTCCACTCACTTCTGAGAGGGTTTTGCAAGGAAATTCGGCACGCTGCCGCAATATGTCTTCGAAGTATTTTCTTTTCTTATTTCTTAGACACATAGGTTTCCTCACGATGTTTCCTTCACCGCCGAGTACGTGGTAAATCAGCACTTGAAATTGCAATTAACAATTTCATTGCAGTCGACATGGAACGAACCCTCGTTGCTCGCGTACTGTGAAATTTACAGCGAGCGCTAATCATCTGAGCTACCACGACTCGCTATAGTAAAGTAATACCTTGAAATTATCTCATTTATTGTAATGGAGGTCCTTGGCTCTCTATATTGCCCATAGGAAACACAGCAGTATTAGGGCCGATCCTCATTTGGCATTCACAGTTCGTTCTCGGTCTGATTTATTATAATGGAATGGAATTCGACCGTAATTTGACTTTTACGGATAGTATCAATGCACACACATATTTTTTACTTGATAATATTTTATCAGACCGAGAACGACTGTGAACGGCATTTCAATGAGGATCGGCCCTTAAGCTGCTATTTTACACATGCATTCGGTCGGAGCGTAGTCCTTCCCCAGTCGAGCCGACAAATTCGTGCTATAGCCATATAATATCGTCTATTTGGATTCTTTGTTTTTAAAGAACAATACTCTTTTTTCCGATGTTGCAGGGAATCATGGACGGTGGAGGAGGAGGCGGGTAACTACACGTGGTGGCGATACTCGGTGTCGTACACTTGTGGCGCGCGGTGCTCGGGGCGCGCGGACGTGTGGCACGCGGCGGGGGATGCGGCGGGGGGGTACCTTGGGCCTTGCGGGGGGACGTGGGGGGCCTGGCGGTAGGTGCGCCGCGGCATGGCGCGGCGTCCGCGCATCGCGTGCGGGTGTTGGACGCGCGCTGCACGCGCCTACCGCTGCTGCCCTGGCCGCAACTCTGCGGTACCTAATGTCTTTTGTAATATTCTCTGAAGTTGATCTACACCACATGGATATATCCCGACTATATTGACGATCGGTACTCTATACCCAGTCCTCTTGAGTCCATGTTGCACGATTTCGAGCGACTATAAATTAGCAAGCTAAGACGGCGGTGTAATTTATCGCTACGGGTTGAGCAGTGACTGAAAATATTGCCAGTGAGAAGCCTCGTCCTGACTGTCAGAACCAGACCTTCTACTGACAAAACTGGTCTGTTGATATTGCTTCCAAGTCATCTGGACTGTTGAACTGTTTATATTTAGCCTCTTGTCCACATAAAATTGACTACAATCTCCCTTAAGCAACCGTTTTGGGCCAATAAATAACGGCATCAAGTCTTAAAATAATCAGGTACAATTCAGCAATAAATAACAAGAACTATCAAGAATTTGCGCCATTATGCAGTGAACAATAATTTTTCTTTTATCCGCCTAAAAGCTTGTCCAAGCGTTTAATTTGACATCAGAATGATTTTTTTGTTCACTACAAAACTTCAATAAAAACCGGGTAATATACTTAAATGAATAAAACCTTTGCGTGTTGTAATTTTTACTAACAGGAAAATAATTAAAACGGAAAGTTTCTTTTTGCAAATCAGCAGTAACAGAAACTTTTTTATTTAATATAGATTATAAATAATACTTTATACTGTTTAATAGCTTATACCGATTAATTTTTTTACCGCCGGGAAAAACATAAACAGGTAACTGAGGTGCTAGTTATTTTTGAAATTTATTTTTATTTTTGAAGAAAATATAGAGATTAAACATCATAATTTTAAGCACCCTACTTTACGCGTGGAAATCAATCCGAGACGTCCTTCTGTTTGAAACTGGCGGCTAATCAAAAAGTTTACTTTAATGTACCACCTAAGTAGGTTTTATTAATCTGAACATGAGATAACTTTCATAATATTAAATTAAAATAAATACATTTTAAAAACATCTAGCTGCCAATTCCCCGTTCTTAGATCACCTATTACTTATACCCTATTTTTACGGATGGTGAAAAAGTCGGTCGGATGTATCAAAAATGTCTCATTTCAGATAGGATGCGGTTTCCTTTTGTGTCCTGCTCTTGAAGTCGGGCTTGCTTCTCGCCGGATGATTCCAACGTAGTTCCTAATTCTGTTGCTGATGTGGTACTTCAGGGTATGGAACTTTTTATTCCCTCTTTGGCGGTGCCTATCGAAGGCAGATCTCAGCCACGGTTTGGTCGCTCCTGTAAAATAGCATCTTGCTGTGAGCAGAAGTGCTACCAGGCCTGGGCTGACGCATTGACATCCCATGATGTAAGCACCAGCGCCCTTATAAAGAAATATAATTCCGCCTCCAGGTCCTTCAAAAGAGTCATTGCCTTGGCTTAGCCTTGACTTGACAAGAAGCTAGTTCGCCTTCCTTCGGGATGCACAGGAATTCAGGTCTCTTGCCAAGGCTGTTCAAGGGAACTTCTGTCAGCCATCTCTTCCATTTCTACACAGAGAGGACGACTCATGCCGCAAAGGAAAAAACCGATCTGTTGGGCTCTCTCTTTGCATCCAACTCGAGTCTCGATGACGGGGGGGAACACACCGCCGACCATTCCACAGTGTGAGTGCTCCATTCTGGATGTACGGTTTACACAGCGCTCGGTTCGCAAAGCACTCCTCTCCTTGAACGTCAAGAAGTTGTGTGGGCCTGATGGAGTCCCTTCCATTGTGATGAAGACGTATGCTCCGTAGTTGGCACCAGTTTTAACGCGTCTTTTCCGGTATTCTCACTCCCTATGCGTAGTCCCGAATTCATGGAAAACGCGCTTCTTTCGAAACTCTTTTCCCATGGGCTTCCCGAGAAGTTGCGCAATTTAATTACCAGCTTTCTTGCAGATTGGAATATCAAGGTCCTAGTAGATGGTGTATGTTCCGATTATAAGTCCATCAATGCTGTTGTTCCACAAGGCTGCGTGCTGTCACCAACGCTGTTTCTTCTGCATATCAATGATATGTTGCAAACCGGTAACATTCACTCCTATGCGGATGACAGCACTGTTAATGCTCTATACACCGGCCGTGCCAAATTTCTCGGGAAAACGTAACCGAGTATCAGAAAAAAATTGTGTCTGAAGTCGAGTCTTTGCTATACAAAGTCTCAGATTGGGGTTGCTTAAATCTTGTCCAGTTCAATCCCCAGAAGACATAAATTTGCTCGTTTATCGTTACTAAGAATGCCTTTGTCGCATTTCCTCAGTTTCAAACCACTTCCCTTGATGCCTCAGCCAGTATCGGAATCCTCGGCGTCAACATATCGAATGATGTGCAGTTTTGTGGTCACCTGGAAGAGAAATCCAAATTGGCCTCTAAAAAGCTTGGCGTGCTCAGCACAGCTCAGCAAGGCCGGGGCTCCCCAGTACCAGCTCACTCCATTTGACTGCATCCAGCGCAGATTGGCTCGAATCGTTGACGATTCACTCTCCGATCGATTCGATTCACTGCGAACAGCTGTTGCACTTATTTGTATTTTCTATCGCATCTACCATGTGCAGTGTTCAGAAAAATTGTTCAGATTAATTTAGCAATCGTCAAATTTAATGAACGCACATCGTGACATCATTCACGATACCATGACATCATCTGGATGCTTGGCGATCCACCACTGTACGTTTTAATAGTAATGGTTTTCCTCGTATGACCCCTTTGTGGAATCGTTAACGTCGGCGATATTTGCGGACCGATACGACTTAGGGACTTTCAAGAAAAGAACTTACTCCTTTCTAAAAGGCCGACAATGCACCTGAAACAATAATAAAAATAGACAGACAGATAACAGAAATAAATTATGTGTGTGCGGCCGGGCATGGATGTGCGGGCGGGCCTGCGTGCGTGCGTGCGTGCGTGCGTGCGGCGTGCGTGCGTGCGTGCATGTGTGTGTGTTAGTATATACTTGTGTGCGTTTCACTTTAAATTTTCAACGTCATGTGTTCTGTATTTTTGTAATTTAATTTACTCATGTGTAATGTTGGGAGATTCGGGGAGTAAATAAAACGTCCAGTAGTCTAGACTGTACATTATTAAATCTACAGTCTAGACTACTGGACGAGAGAAAGAGCGTTAGTATTAAGTAGTATTTAGTAACTAACTAACTCTCTCTTTTATTCTATCCCACATAATATATATGAGACTACACGCCCATCGACAAAAAAGAAAAAAAAATTGAATCACAAAAAATTTCAATATAATATAACTTGGTGTATAATAAAAAAAGTGTACATTATTTTAAAATATTAAAATTCTTATTCTTATACTATAACACTTATATCATAATAAAAATATCTACATGTAATTTTAAATAATTTTATTTGTATTTATAGTAATAGTAACAATTTCATTGTTTTATGTATATGGTCTAGTGCGATTTTTATGTATTGACTTATGTTTACCTTTGTAATCTATTGTTACATTTGGTTCAAAGAAGTTGGAAGTCCATCTGGGAGTTAAACGAACTCTACGTTCGTTTAACTCCCCAGATGGACTTCTGAACAACCATTATGGTATAGCTGTAGAACATTTGGCACTTTTGCTATAGGGACAACCATTTGCAAACGACAGGTGTCTCCTCGACCATTGTCCCATTTACGGCACAGGACTCTATCCTGAATCAGCAAGCTGTCCCATTGGGTCCAATAGCTTTTAGTAGTCGAACTCATCGCTGAGACGTCGCTCCCCTTGGGCTTGGCAGCACGGGCCTTCATCCATTCCAGAATCGGCTTGATGTCCGGATCTTCCTGTTGTGCATGTTGTAAGCTGTCCTTCCACTCGTTGCTGAGGTGGTTTGTCCTGAGCATCCTCACGGATACCACTTCGTTACTCTCTTGCCTAGTACAGTGCTTGCAATCTTCAGGACAAGGTCTTCTTGACAATGCATTTGCGTTGTCATACGATTTTCCGCTGTGGTGTTCAATCACAAAGTCGTATTCTTGCTGCTGGGTGGTGTTGTTAGCCGCACAACCCTCTCGAGATCGATCACCTTCCCTTTTTATAGATCGCTTAGTGCAGCTGAATCGAAGATGGCCCTTTCCCCACAACCGTAGCACTTTGGGCTGTAATTTTTATTGTGGTCGCGAACCATAACTGCTGCAACCTCCTTAACGTGAGGGGAACGATGATCCTGCCGCCGCCAGGCGATGCCGTTAGCTGCACTACCCTCTCGAGATAGATCAACTTCCCTTTCTACAGTTCGCTTAGGGCAGCTGAAACGAAGATAGCCTCTTTCCCCACAGCCCTAGCACCTAGGGCTGTATCCATTATTGCGGTCGCGAACTGTAGCTGCAGCAACCTCCCTGACACGATGGGAACGATGATCCTGCCGCACGGCTTCCACCTCCAGTGCATGGGCCAAGGCGTCCATAAGCGTCTCGTGGTGGCCGGGCCTCACAGCAGCTCTGACTTCAAGGTCGCGGATGCCGTCGATGAATGTCTGCACCAGGTTCCCTTCAATGAGCGAAGGTACAGACTGGTATGCTTTTCGAACCATCTTCTCCAACTCAAGGGCCCACTGCTGCAGGTTTTTGTTGCTGCGTTGCACGCAATCTTTAAGCTGTGCGCGAAAGACGTGTTCCAGGTGACCGTCGTCATATCTCGCCTCCAATGCCTCAAGGAGGTGCTCGTAGGTTACTTTCTTACCGAGAGCTTCCAACACAGTTAAGGCCTGGCTTTTATTCCAGCCGTTCGCCTCCATGACGGCCTCTAACTGGATTTTGTAGGCCGACCAGGAAGAAGTCCCGTCGAATGGCGGCACTTTGAATCCACGTAGTGACGGTGTTGTAGCTACTACGGGAGCTGTAGTTCCATCCCCAAGTTTGAGTTCGTTCAGCGTTTTCTTCACGTCAGCCATCACGTTGTCAACCCGATTGTTCACTTGGTCGATTCGGGTTTCAGCTTTCGCGATTTGGGTTTCAGCTTCCGACAGGCGGTTGTCATGCTGAGAAACCCTATCCTTCACCTCTTTTATCTCCTTCCCGAAGATAGCGTGAAGGTCCTTCATGAGGAGAATCTGCTCTTCCAACCGACGGGTCTGTTCCTCTTGTCCGCCCCGCAGCTGCTCTTCCAACCGATGGACATGTTCCTCCTGTCGGCGAGCATGTTCCTCTTGTCGTCGAGCCTGTTCCTCCTGCTGCTCTTTCAACCAACGGACCTGCTTCTCCTGTCGGCGAGCCTGCTCTTGCAGTATCACCATCAGAGCACCTAAGTCAGGTGCTGCAGGTGTAGGAGCTACTGACGGGCCTGCAGCCGGTGGCTGGTCCTCCGACGTCTATGGCGTCACCAAATCTTCTTTGGTCCGTCTCCTGCTGGCGTTGACTTCGGGTACGAACACCCTCCGTTTCCTCCTTAGGTAAAATCGGCATGATTTAAACCCACTTCTGACACCAATTGTTACGAGCTTAGGGTTCGTGACAATAAAAATCGCCGCCGATTGAATTACCAAAATTAACACTTTAATTCACTTTACTTAAAAGACACTAATAATTAATCACACTGATTCACTTTATTTCGCTCCGAAGCTTCGCTTCTCTTGCCAAATTCAATACTGCCCCGACCGCGGCTTGTAGCGGCTTAAATACACATTTTCTACCGAAACATCCAGAATATTCCAGTAAATAAGGGGCCCAGACAGACCAGGCGCAGAAAGATCGAGTGTGGGGCTTCTAGAAAGCTTAGTTAGCACTTCAGCTTACTAATCCGCTGGGCTATGTTGATCACTCTGGTTTAACTGCGGATATCCTCATTTCTGAGTCTATCACGCAGAGAAACTCCGAGCAAAGCCCTCTCCATAGCTCGCTGAGCGACCTTGAGCGTCCTCATACGGCCAGCAGTGAAGGACCACGTCTCAGATCCATAAGTCATCACTGGCAACACGCACTGGTTGTACACTTTAGTTTTCAGAGATTGAGATATACCTGACGAGAAGATGTGTCGTAATTTCCCGAACGCTGCCCAGCCGAGTTGAATCCGTCGATTGACCTCTCGGTCGAAGTTGGACTTACCTAGTCGGACTATTTGTCCCAGGTAAACGTACTCGTCAACAACTTCGAGCATAGTGCTACCAACAACTACCGGCATAGGTGTGACATAGACATTAAACATGATCTTTGTTTTGTCCATGTTCATCTTAAGACCTATCCGTTGGGAGGCACTATTGCGGTCATTGAGCATAGTGCTTAAGTCCTCCAGTGACTCTGCCATAAGGACTATATCGTCGGCAAATCGAAGGTGAGTGATGTACTCGCTTTTGATGTTATTACCGTATCCTTTACAGTCCAGTAGCTTGAAAACGTCTTCCAACGCAGCGGTGAAGAGTTTCGGGGATAAAACGTCACCCTGTCTTACACTTCTCTGCAGTTAGATAGGTTTCGAATTCTGGATCTGTACTCGGATAGCCATCGTAGCCCTGCTGTACAAACACTTCAGCACTTCGATATACCGACAGTCAACTTGGCACCGCTGAAGGGACTGTGAATCAAAGGCTTTCTCATAGTCCACATACGCCAGGCAAAGTGGCAGGTTGTACTCTTCAGTCTTCTGTACAATCTGCCGCAGGGTATGTATGTGGTCTATGGTACTGAAGCCTTATCAGAAACCAGCTTGTTCGGGAGGCTGGAAGTCGTCGAGTCTGCGTGCGAGACGATTCGTAATGACTCTCGAAAACAGCACGTAGACGCGGCTCAGAAGGGAAATCGGTCTGTAGTTCTTCAAGAGAGCGTTGTCGCCTTTCTTAAAGAACAAGACCACTGCACTTCTGCTCCACGCCTCCGGAGTAGTGCCACCATGGAGGACGGAATTGAAGAACTTCTGAAGGACTTCAAGTATCGGTGTTCGACCTGCTTTCAGAAGCTCCGCTGTAATTCCATCCTCGCCTGGGGCACTGCCGTTTTTAAGGTGCTGGAGAGCCATTCTAATCTCACTCAGACTGACGTCCGGGATATCATCGCAATAGTGTCGGATAAGACTTGCTCTTGGATCGTTACTCACACTTGCGTGTGGCTCCAACGATGATGTGTACAGCTGCCCATAGAACCTCTCAATCTCACTCAAAATCTCAGGTGTCCCAGAAACGATGTTGCCACATTCAGTCTTCAGCTTTGACAGTTGGCTCTTTCTGGCAGACAGATCTCTGGCAAAGACTTTGGAGCCCTGGTTCCGCTCGATCGCTTCTTTAATACGAGCAGTATTGAAGTTGCGTAAGTCTCGCCGCATGCATTTGGAGATCTGTCTGTTCAGTTGCCTGTATGCTGTCAAATCTGTTGACGATTGCAGCCTCATCTCCCGTCTAACAGCCATGAGATTAAGAGTGTAATCGTAGAGTTTTTGTGTTCTTCTGGGGCGGGTCTTGCAGAACTTAGCTCCGACCGCATGGACAGATTCCACGAGCTTATCACTCAATATCGTCCACTGCATTGCAATCTTCTAGGCACTGAAAACGGATTTGTAACTCGCTGAAAGTTTCGGGACTCTGGATTAGAGCACGTGGGGGTTGGAACGTTGACTTCATTAGACGAGACCTTTCCAACTTTACGGTTACATTCAGTGTGCCTCTAACCATTACTGCGAAGAGGCGTTACTGAACAGTTGGCGTCTGGTCGTCATAACGAAGTAAATCTCATTTTTTGTCGAACCGTCGGGGCTCGACCAGGTTCACTTTCTGTGGGGCCGCTTCTGGAAGAAAGAGTTCATCATAAAGAGTCCCTCTTTCTCCATAAAATCGGTCAGCTGCTGGCCCCTTCGGTTCCCTTGCCCTACTCCAAATTTCCCTAACTTCAGCTCACCGTTTTCTCTTGTGCCTAGTTTTGCGTTGAAGTCTCCCATCAACACCGTGTAGTGGGTTTTGGAGGAATGCATGACTCTGGAAATATCCTCATACATTTCCTCCACCCCCTCATCGGGATGTGCCGAGGTTGATGCGTAAACCTGTATGACCTACAGCGAATATCGTTTGGTGATTCTGAGTATCAGGTACGCGACCCTCGTTGACGCACTCCCAATCTTTACAACGTTATTGACGAGAGACTTGTGGACGATAAATCCGATACCTCCTTGGGACAGATGGTCGCCCTCTCGGTGAAAGAACAAGTTGCCGGACTCGAGGATTACCGTGTAATCCCCCTTTCTTCGATCCTCAGATAATATGCCAGCAATAATATGCCAGAGCAACTTGTCTACCTCTTCTTCCAGCTCCAGTATCTTCTAGTCAGTCCTCCGGGTGCGTGTGTTATATGGTGTCAGGTTGAATCAACCGAACCTCCACCCGAGATTCTTAGCATCCTCTGCCCCGCCGTTACCATGGTCGCCACCGTAGCCAGGAATAGAGGGGCCGCCGGGGACTGGGGGCCGTTTGTTTGATTCGTTATTCATGGGGGGATAATTGCCATAGTTGCCACGCTTGGCGAGCGGGTTGGCAACCGCAGTTTTTTTATTATATCACTGTTGTTATCACGAAGATGCTGCTGCCCATCTCCTGCCTGTCTCTCTCTGTCGCCTCTTACGACACCCACGGGAAGATATGGGGTAGTGGATATTCTCAACCGCCACTACACGGCAATATATATACAATATATATATATATATATATATATATATATATATATATATATATATATATATATAGCGAACTTAAGCGTAATGAAAGTTATGTTGTATAAAGCATGACTTGCAAATTTGGATGCAACCTTTATATTATGTTCTAGCTGTAAGTAACTACAGCTAGAACGTAATATAAATTAAGTACACTTAATTTTAGCTTATAATGGCTATTTAAATAAGCGGAAATAAGCTCTGAAGAAATGAAATTAGGCAATAGTTTGCACAACTTTAGAAAATACTAGCGACACTATTTGCACAAATTGAATGGAATAAATAGGATACAATAGGAACGGGCTCACAGTTAGGTAGGCAGGCAGGCGTTGCTGAGCCTGAGAAGTAGTGTAGCTCCGACCGCTGGGTGCTGTCTGCTTGAATAGGCGTGAAGCTCCGCGTGGTTGAATTGGCATCGGCGTGGCTCGGCGAAAGACTATCAAGCTGCACGCTGAGCAGTGTAGTCCTAACTTCCTGCTGGTAGTAGCCCAGGCAATCTAGGTACTGCGATGCACGACATGGCGTAACCTTCTAGGTTAAAACCCGTTTTAGTAGCAGGGTCCTGTCACGGTCGCCATTTTTTGTTCGCGTTGGACAAAAGAAGGAAATTGTAGACCTTCTCAAAGATTTATTCGACTGAATTTACAATTTTATTAATTATATTATTTCTTGGTATTGTGCTTGTGTCTTATTTGTTCGGAGGTTAGAATGGGAATGTGAGGACGAATATGAGTGTCGGGTGTGGGGAATGACGTAGTGAGTATTTATGTAGTGTGATTGGTTGAATGTACGGTAATGTATGACTCTATACAATAAGCATAATATTAAGCGCCTTATAAGAAATGCAATAGGTCGACTGTCGACTATCTGGCGTAGACAATTCGCTTTCTTTGCGTTCTTGTTAGAACATATATGATCTTCTCATTCATTTCTTTCAAATCTTCACTCGGAATTTGGATGCGTGACAATGCATCTGCAGCTGCATTGTCAGCTCCCCTTACATACGTGATTAACAAACTTATACTCCTCGAGCAATAATCTAAACTTCGTAAGTCTACTTGACGGATTTGTCATGTTGAATAAATATACGAGAGGTTTATGATCCGTTTCAATAATGAATTCGCGTCCATATAAATAAGGTCGAAAGTATTTTACTGCCCATACTATAGATAATAATTCCATTTCGATAGTAGGATAGTTTTTCTCGGCTTTGTTTAATGTGAGATTAGCATATGCAACCGGTCGTCCGATTATTATATAGCGTCCGGTGATCACATAAAACTGAGCCTATAGCAAAACCAGACTCGTCAGTTTTTAAAATAAAATTTTGGTTGAAATTTGGATACTGAAGTATGGGAGGAGCCGTCAAAGCATTTTTAAGCGTTGAAAAAGATAGTTTACAGTTTTTATTTCAATGAATTTTAACATTTTTGCGACATAAATTGTTTAGAGGTAAAACGGTTTCAGAAAAATTTGGTATAAATCTTCGATAGTAATTCGCAAACGCTACTAATCTTTTTACATCATTTGTATTTTGAGGAATTGGGTAATTTCGTAACACTAATATTTTTTTGGGTCAGGCTTAATACCTTGGGAAGAAACAACGTGGCCAAGATAAAGAAGTTATTTTTTTAGAAGAACACAATTTTTCGGGTTTAACTTTAAGTTAACTTTTCTTAAGCGCTTTCATATTTCTATTAAATTTTTATTATGGTTATCTAAGTTTCGGCCAAAACAAATGAGGTCATCTAAATAAGTGAGTGCTTTTTCGTAATTGAAACCAGCAATGGATATTGTAATAGCATAAGAAAAGAAATTTGGGCTTGTTTTTAAGCCCATTGGCATTCTGGTTATCTGATATAGACCAGAGGGTTTAGTGAAAGCCGTATACCTTCTACTAGATAGATTAAAGCTTAAATTAGTAAAAAGCTTGACTGAAATCAAGGTGGGTAAAATATATTGCCCCTGATAAAGAATATTATATGTCTGTAATATTCGGTAACGGAAATTTGTCATCTACAATACAGTTACTTAATTTTCGAAAATCGATAACCAAACGCCAGCTCCTGTCCTCACCATTTTCTGGCTTTTTGGGTACAAGAAGTACAGGACTTGACCACTCACTACAAGCTGGTTCAATAATTCCGTCTTAACATATTTATGACTTATGTTTCTATTTCGTTCCTCAGAGAATAGGGTAATCGATTCTGTTTTACTACACTTATATTCATATAAATTACAAGTTGTTCATAAAAGTAAGTCCGTAAGTATATGATTAAATCGTTGCAAGTTTGAATTAACTCAGCTCTCTTTTTCGTATATATTTCATATTTGTTCTAACCTATTGTTTATGTATATATATGGATATATACTTATGTATTCATATGTATATAGGATAATATATATATATATATATATATATATATAATATGTATTGTTTATTATATATACTATTATTTATTTTATCCTCTCTATTTGATTATTGCTGCACCGCCTCCATAATGTCTATCTCTGTTTAGCCTAATGGTTGACTGGGAGAGAATGCCCTATGGCATTAAGTCCGCCATATGTACTTTTTTGTGCATAAAAGCATAAATAAATAAATAAATAAAAGTACGTCAGAAAATTTTGCATAAATATGTATAGTAGAAGATTGCTCCTCTTTATTCAAATGATCCAAAGGAGACAATTAATTTTTATATGGAGAATAGGCCCACCACAAACTTTAGCGGCTATTAACAAAATGCATGTCGATTTATTCCTTACAATCTATAGATTACAATAGTAATATTAATTTTACTGTTTCTTAACGGGAATACTGAGAAATTAACAATTAAAATATGATTAACACAATAACCTAAAAACAACACTAAAAGCGATTGTCTAGTACTTTTCACTGGTATTATAAATTAAAATAAGTTATTTTCATTATTATCGTTATTAGGGTTAATTTCAACATGCTGAGAACTTTGCGATACGCGATATTATGGCGTTATAAAATGAACTCGCTGGGCAAATTACCACGAAAAGATCCGCGATTTTGGTATGAGTGCTTACCGTAATTACCGTTTTACCCGCGGTGTTGTCGATTTCCACGAGAAAACTCTGGGGTTACCGGTTTACTCCAGTTCACGTTATTTCTTGCTTGGGTATGCAAAGGGTATGTTTGCCGTGATACATTATTGGATGTATACCTACCACGTAAATTTTTAAGCGTTCCTGAACCACCTCGATTCCCGAAATAAATCGATGGTTCGGTGTACTCGCTAGGTCGAACACAAGACGCCTCCTCATCCTTTGCAGCTCTAATTGTTTCTTTTAACGTACTATAATTACGTGCTGACAAAATGATACTGAGTTGTCGATTTCGCAAACCATTTGTGAAACTTTTAATAGCATTCTTTTCATAGGACGTAAAATTTTAGGCGCGTTTTGGTCACCATCGGCTTGGGAAATCGTCCAATCTACGAATAATTGTTCAATTTTATTGCCATAATTATCTAGGGAACTACTATTTTGTCTTAATTGTATTAGTTTGTTATGAATGTAAGTGCAAGATTTCTTTGTTGAAAGATGGTCCGCATATCGCTTCTAAGCGCTTCGCATGAGTCATAGGAATCTAGTAGACGTAAGTTAATGCTTTCATTCAAATGAGTTTTTAACACAAATTTTATTAATATAGACTTACCTTCTTCTTTAAGGGCTATATAACTCTATCGAGTCCATCAAGGTTGTGGTGACCGATTCCTCGCCCGTCGTCACTGGCAGGAGTGACACAGCAGTTTTAAAGTCGAAACTTTTCATGGTGACTATTTCGCTAAGAATGTTGTCTTTGAAAGTTGATTGAGATCTGTAATCCTTACTACAAAAGTTTTCTATTTGTACATATAAACCCTTAATCAAATCGCAATATGATTGTATTTCAATTAATTCCTTACTTTTTGATTGTTTACTTTCTATCTCTTTCTTTAAAATTATTAAATCATCAATTTTTTTACATAATTGTATTGATTAAGTTAAAAATACATTTAAAAAATATCGTTATCAAAATATTATAAGGCTATTTTTATTATTTTCTTAAACTGAAACTGTAATATATTTTTCAATTTAAACTTTATATTTTCAACTGGACGCATTAGTTGTCTCACTGCGGTCCTTGAAGCGGCACTCCCAGCATACACGCGGTACACGAGGTCCTAGGTCCGGTAACCGCACAAAAGAACGACGCAAATTGTGCATTACCATCTCATTCTGCTTGTATAGTAACTTTTGTATATTTTGTATACACCGTAGAAAAGAGCTAAGCCCAAAAGTGTGCATATTATAATCAGCACGACGGATATCCCAGACAGATGGCTTTTAATTTCTTCTACATGTGCAGAATTCGAGCCTCTTAAAGTGTCTTGCGTAATGAACACTTGGTCTTTTTTGAGTTCAGAACGACACATTTTGTTTTTTATATAAGTCTAATATTATTTATTATTAATTTTCGTATTTAATTTGAATTCCACATATTTTTGACGCGGCCCGCGACCGAACCCAGGCAGACTGCTGATGAACTGGCAGGGTCACCATGTAATGTTGGGAGGTTCGGGGAATAAATAAAACGCCCAGTAGTCTAGACTGTAGATTTAATACTAACTCTCTCTCTCTCTCTCTTATTCTATCCTACAGTGACGGCACAATATTATTATTAATAAATAAATTCAATATAAAGGGCATCAAAAATAGTCTTAATATATATATATATATATATATATATATATATATATATATATATATATATATATATATATATATATATATATATACCAACTGCTCCCAGTACTGTAACAAAATGGCTAGTCCTTATTAGGGACTTGAAAATGAATATTATGGTGGCGTGTATGCTGCTTTACGAGCCATTGGTCCGAGGTAAACTTGGACTCGCTAACCGATGTGTCCTAGACATATCACCTTAGTGCTGGTGGTAAGCGGGTTTGTTGTAGCAATACGGCTTTCCCGTGGACATCGCACACCCATACCGTTTGTGGGCGACGTCGTAGCGCATAGCGATGCGTCGTCTATCTTTCGGATTGGGATGAGAGTGGTTGGTAGCACTTTTAAGTGTAACAGGCATACCCAACTTCATGTCTTAGTGCATTAGCGCTATGATACGTGGAGTTTTGTTCGCTGGCGTCTTAGTAGCGTGCTACTATGATACGTTGGTGATATTTTTTTAGTTAACAAAAATACAAACTTTGTTACCAAAGTCGATAGGGATCATGTGTTGTGAGGGGGCGCCACCCGTATGATAGTTGCATTGATGCTTACAGTTACTTGCGGTATTGCGTCTTGTGATAGATCTGCGGGTCTGCTGCGCCTGATTCGACGCCCTCTTGTGGTTCTGGTCGATGGAGGTATGCGGGTGGTGATGTCTGCTAGGATGTATGGGGGACCTTGGGATCGACCCTACCTCTACACCTAAGTAGCTTTGCCCAAGTCGGGTCCCTTCATTACGGGGCTGCAGACTGTCTGCCCTACACGATGTTTTATATAACAACATAATAATATATCTCTGTAACTTTCCCACCTTTGAATGATTGAAGGCAACTTGTTGGTGGGTGAGGCAAACATGATCGAAAATGCATTTACTCAACGTCAGTGACACAAACCCTTTCTGATGGCGAATTATTACTCTTATCTTATAACTGCCTTTTGGCTATAGCTGCCGTTGTATTGGTTGGTGGAGCATATGTGTCGACCTCATGCGGATGGTAGCTGGCGGGAGGATCTGAGGAGACTCTCAAGGCTGCGGCCGAAAGCCGCACAACATGAGACCCCATTCCCTTGAGGTGAGCGGTAGACTCATGACATGCTCTGCGGCTAGTAGCCGTGCTGATCATGCAATTGGTGGTGATGCCATACACTTACATCACGTCTGCAGGAGCGGCAGTCTGGCAGGTGGTAGCGCTCACGGAAGGTTTACGGTCAGAGTGCCTATTTGCCTAAACCGTGTGACGTACATTCACTGTGGCTGGATTCGTTCGTATTCTGTATGGCATCTACACGCATTGACATGCGTGACTTCGGTCGATGTTTGTGCTTACGCACTAACAAGGAGCCAAGCCTCTTTTACTGGTTCGCCAGTTATTTTGCTGTGGACTACGGTCCAGTTCCCGAATTAGCGTTCCCTTGGGGGGGAGTGCATCAAAATGGTTGGCGCTCACCGCGCACGGCGTGTGTTGTAATTTTTTAAATAAATGTATGAGAGCAACAGGCCCTCCCCTCCCTCAACGATGCAACATTCAATCAATTTCAACTAAGCAACGAAAACTATCTTCCAATCCGGCTGGTCACCGTGGAAGATCAAGACCACAACCCTCTAAAGAAGTCATCTCAAATTCAATCTTCTTCAATAACAAGAAATGATACACAAACCCAAGAAATACTTAACTCAAATAAAAATAATAAAGATCAGCTCTACATAATAACGTACAACGTCAGAACCTTATCTACTTACGAACGCTTAATCGAACTTAGCGAAGCACTTAATAGAGTCAAATATGACATAATTGGATTGTGTGAAATAAGGAGAACGGGCACCCGGATAGAAGAATATAATAATTTCGTACTATGCCACACGGGACACATGCCTGGTAAACATGGAGTCGGTTTCATAATAAATAAAACTCGCAAGAACTGGATTGAAAGTTTCATGGGCATAAATGACAGAGTAGCATTATTGAACTTAAGCATACAAGGATTGCCCATATCAATTATCCAAATATATGCACCGACTGAAACAGCCTGTGAAGAAGAGATTAACACCTTCTACTCAAATGTCAATAGAGCCCTAGACCAAGCTTACAAGAACTATATAGTAATGGGTGATTTTAACGCGAAAATAGGTCAACCAAGAAAAGATGAACATCTAATAATGAAACCAAACGGGTATGGTGAAAGAAACCAGAGAGGTCAAAGGCTAATTGATTTTGCCCTCGAACACAAACTTGCCATCTTAAATACTTTCTTTCATAAAAAACCAAACCAAAGATGGACCTGGCGATCACCAAACAATAAATACAAAAACGAAATAGATTACGTACTGTCAAATCAACCTAACATCTTCCAAAACATAGAAGTTTTAAATCTGAATTACCCGTCAGACCACAGAGCAGTCAGAGCAACAATGTCTATAACTAAGCAGAAGAAAAAACGCACAGCGTATAAAAGCAATCGCTATCCATCACTGAAAACTGAACAAGAAATATTATCTTATAAACAGAACATTTCATCTCAGTTACAAGATTTACGTAAATGCCAAGAAAAAACATCTGTACAGGCTTTCTATAACATGTTAACCAAGGCCATAACCCAGAGCTTACAGGACGCTCGAACCCCCAACGATATATCAAAAGGTAACCATAAAGTTCTAAAAGAACGTACACTGGAACTTATCAAGAGAAGACAAGAGTTACAGCATGCTAAGATAAAAACTCGAACCACTAAAAATGAACTATCAGCTCTATACAAATTAATAAGTAAATACATTAAATATGACTACAAAAGCTACAGATTGAAGACTATAGAAAAACACCTGGAAAAAGCAGGAAGCTCAAAAAAGGCCCTTAAGGAACTAAGAACAAATAAATATTGGATAGATAGCTTAAACTGTAAGGACAAAACGGTAAATAATCGAAAGGAAATCATAGATGTAGCAACCAATATCTATAAAAGACTATACAAAGCACAAGGAAACGAGTGTACTAGCCATATCAACGATAGCGATGTTAACTCTACAAACAAAAACGGAAACATAACACCAATAACTGAAAAAAGAAGTCACACACGAAATTAAAAGGCTAAAGCTAGATAAGAGTCCAGGACCAGACGGCATTACAAATGAAGCTATAAAGGCTGCTTCGCCACTACTGACTCTCCCATTAACACACTTATTTAACCTTATATTAAAAACTGCTGAAATACCATCGCAGTGGGTAGAGTCCGAAATAATTTTAATTTATAAAAAAGGTGACTCAAAAGATATTACAAACTACAGGCCTATAAGCTTACTTCCGTGTATCTACAAACTGTTTTCCTCTATAATTAACAAAAGAATAAGTATCACAATAGAAGCAAACCAACCAATAGAACAAGCAGGTTTTCGCAAGAGCTTTTCAACAATCGACCATATACATACTCTAGAACAAATAATAGAAAAATACCACGAGAAGCAAAGAACGCTCTACATCGCATATATCGATTATAAAAAAGCTTTTGATACCGTATCACATTCAAGCATATGGACCGCCCTGCAAGCCCAAAAAGTTGAACAAGAGTATGTAGATATAATAAAAAAAAATTTACAAAGGTAGCACAGCAAAAATAAAACTAGAATCCACTGGTCCTACGTTCTCCATCGGAAGAGGCGTGAAACAAGGCGACCCGCTGTCTCCTAAATTATTTATATCTATTCTAGAGTCAATAATAAAACGATTCAATTGGGAAAAGACAGGATTAAACATCAATGGCAAGTATTTATCCCACTTACGTTTCGCAGATGACTTAGTTCTGCTATCAGAATCTAGCACACAATTACAAAATATGATCGATTCATTAAACACAGCTAGTAAGCAGGTAGGACTAGAAATGAATCTTTCGAAAACAATGGTCATGACAAACAGTATACAGAGAAGAATATCAGTGGACAATGAAACTCTGAAATATACAGAGAAATATATATACCTTGGAAAACAAATTAGCTTCAACAGAAAACAAAATGAACTAGAAGTAGAACGAAGAGTACAAAATACTTGGAACAAGTACTGGTCCTTAAAAGAGATATTTAAAAGTAACATGCCGACAAATATCAAAACAAAAGTCATGATGTCTTGCCTCCTACCTTGTTTAACTTACGCATGTCAAACTTGGAAATTTACATCCAAATTAAAAAGCAAAATCACTACCTGCCAACGCGGAATAGAACGAAGTATGCTCAACATTAAAAAGATGCAAAAAATTCGTCACACAAAAATTAGAGAAACCACCAAAGCGACAGACGCTCTAACCTACGCTAAAAAACAAAAATGGAAGTGGGCTGGACACGTAGCGAGGCTAAAGGACGAGAGATGGACCACCAGGGTAACAACGTGGAAGGGTCCAATCGGCAAACGTCTCAAAGGCAGACCCTACACGAGATGGGCAGACGAATTGATAAAAATAGCTGGTACCTGCTGGCCGCAAATAGCTCAAGATAGAGACACATGGAATTCTTTAGAGGAGGCCTTCACCTTCACTTGAGGAGGGGTTCATGCAAACAAACTTATATATTATTATCCAGATTTTAACTTTTTTCTCTATTCACTTCTTTTTTTCTCTAAACTAAGTATGTATGTATGTCATTATTAGCATGAAATAAAAGGCTTATTATTATTATTATTATTATTATTATTATGAGAGCGAAGCCCTTGTATCGGGTATTTTGTTTTAATATATTGTGAGCCTTTTTCAAGCGGGAAGGGATAAATAATAATAAATTAATAATGTAAACCTGATACAAGTGGAATAGGGACGTTTTATGTTCTTAACCTTTCTCGAGCCCTGTCTTCGTGAACGGGGTTCACTTAGTTTATAAGGCACTACCAACAGCTTACAATTACTCTAGTGAATATTCATTCTTCCAAAAGACACCTAAAAGAACTAAGTTACTAAACAAACACAACGTAAATAAGGGTCCTAACTAAGACGATCACACCAAAATATTACAAACGGCCTATTATTAAACCTTTTGAAAGATCATTTAGAAAGATCAAAACATATCTTATTTATCCTGGTCACATATATATAATTTTATTGAAAAGGGTTAAATTAATTATATATTATATATTTAATATCATACATATTTATTTATATAGAGGGGGGGGGGGAGCGTTACAATTTAGTGCCGTGACCAGGATACATTTTAAAAAGAAGATCGTCTATATTAGAAGTATGAAGTAGGCGTCATGCCTACAATTTGTTGTCCGTGAAATGGAGAGGTGTCTTGGGGGATGGTGTTTGCTGGTGGTGGTTGAGAGTCTGGGGGTGGGGCTTTAATATTAATATTGATTATTTGTTATAAAAGGTGTGTGCATAGTTAATACGAAATAAAATATAAAGTGAAATAATATTAATTCAGCAATGTTGTTTTTATATACACAGTATTTTGAATATGAGTTGAAAGCAGATGGCTACACACCCACAGGATAAATTTGATTGAGCCATTCACCCTGACCCAAGTTCCCAAATTTATTCAAATAAAAATATTTTACAAAATTATCTTACATTCAATATTTACAGATAGTCAGCAAAATAACTGGCGAACCATTAAAAGAGGCTTGGCCCCTTGTTAGTGCGTAAGCACAAACATTGACCGAAGTCGCGCATGTCAATGCGTGTAAACGCCATACAGAATACGAACGAATCCAGCCACAGTGAATGTACGTCTCACGGTTTAGGCAAATAGGCACACTGGCCGTAAACCTTCTTGTTGATAATTGTATACCTCCATCGACCAGAACCACAAAAATGCGTCAATTCAGGCGCAGCGCACCCGCAGATCCATCACAAGACGTAATACCGCAAGTAGCAGTAAGCATAGATGCAACTATCATACGGGTGGCTCCCCCTCAAAACACACCCACATGATCCCTATCGACTTTGGTAACAAAGTTTGTATTGTTGTTAACTAAAAAATATCACCAACGTATCATAGTAGCACGCTACTAAGACGCCAGCGAACAAAACTCCACGTATCATAGCGCTAATGTGTAATATAGGAAAGGTGTCAATGAAGGAGACGTATGGTTGGTACTAAAACTTTAATTAGACTGCCTCATTATTCTACCTTAACACTAAAGTATATTAACGTGGGAGCTACACGGCACTACACCTCCCACCGACAAAAGAATAAAAAAATATGCTATCTATATTTTTTTATCAATTCTTAAAATAGATCCTTAAGATTATTCCAAAAAAGGTTAATATCATTATGAAAACTATAATCTAAGACATATCTAGCACGCAAAAATGCATAGTCACAGTAGTATAATTGACATAATTTTATGTTATACATAAAATTATGTTTTGATTTTCACGAAAATTTACAATATTATTTATTCGTATCCTTAATCATTTTGTTATTATGCCTACCATTTATCTAGTCAGGACAATAATGATAATATATATAAATTACGTGTCACGTAGTTTGTCCGCGATGGGCTCCTAAACTACTCAACCGATTTTAATCAAATTTGCACACCATGTGCAGTTTGGTCCAACTTAAATGATAGGATAGTTTTTTTTGACCATGAGTGACTTACATATTTTTTTGCAAATTTAAGGATTCTAATAGGCTACGACAAAGGGTCGTCGAAAAGAGCAGAACAACGTTTGCCTGGCTAGTAGCTAGTATTATATATAATATTCTCTTAATCTTCATAATCTTTTACATTTCAATATTTTATTTTATTCTTTTTTTCATATATTTACTTCATTCTTAGTTAACCATTACTTATTTATTTTCCTATTTTATCCATAACTAGTACTTTAGCTACTCATTACACATGTATGTCATTTCTTTCACGTACACGGCTCGCGTATGTACATGAGCAAGAAAATTACCAATATCATTTAATTCACTTCTTTACATTTCAGCTCATGTAATTCATTATTTAATTGTACCATAACTTTCACGTACACGCTTCATTTACAATGTTTGCTTGTGAGCTGTAATGTTTTAGTAATGGGTTATTTTCGCGTCTGTACCTCGTTTCGGGGGTATACCTGTAGTCAATAAAATAGAACACTTACATGTAATATACTTACTTCAAAAACATTCATGTCTTTTTTCTACTGATGATTTATAGCTAAAATGAACCCCTGCGAATTATTTAGTAGTCTAAGTTTCACTGTGCGCTGTTTGATTGGTTAAAGTTCTCTATTTGCTTTAAGATGCACTAGCTTCATATTAGATCTGTAACTTTTGTAAGTACTTATGAAATAATCACGTTGTAACGCAGTCCATAGATGACTCGCGTTAGTTATCGCACCGAATCATGCCTTCGCTGCGTCCTACGGGGAGTTATGGAACTATAGTCTATAAATAAATGTTCTTCTGAAAACCAAAGATAAATCACAAGTTTTAGGTTTTATGTTTCGAGATTACCAGCTGAAATTTAACGTAAGCCCCAAATTACTCAATGGTTCCAAAGTTCCTTAATGTGTTGCAATATATACATTTATATCATTTAGGTGTAAGGTTGTAGTAACCTTTCTTCCTCATCGGTTATCGGTTCTTCGAGCTATATGGCCGGCCCATTGCCACTTCAGCTTACTAATTCGCTGGGCTATATCGGTCACTCTGGTTTTACTGCGGATATCCTCATTTCTGAGTCTATCACGCAGAGAAACTCCGAGTATATCCCTCTCCATAGCTCGCTGAGCGACCTTGAGCGTCTTCATACGGCCAGCAGTGAAGGACCACGTCTCAGATCCGTAAGTCATCACTGGCAACACGCACTGGTTGTACACTTTAGTTTTCAGAGATTGAGGTATACCTGACCAGAAGATGTGTCGTAATTTCCCGAACGCTGCCCAGCCGAGTTGAATCCGTTGATTGACCTCTCGGTCGAAAAAAACTTTATGCTTATTAATGTAATTTTATTGTTAAACTAGGGGACCCGACAGACTTCGTCCTGTCAAAAAGATTTGTAATGTGGCAGTTTTTTGTTCCTACGAATTTTATAGTCGGGGCAAAAAATTCTCCTGAACAGAACAGTCACCCTGGTGATAGGGCGTTGTGAATAAAATATAAATAAATAAAACATATTATATAAGGATTTAAAAGTAATCGCTTTATTGTTAATCATGTGAATCATAATTATTAACAAAAAATACTTTTATTATCATTGTAGTGCCTTATGATATACGATGTTTTTTTGTTTGATTACCTGGCGCATAGACAAACAAATCTGATGGTTTTCCAACACGGGAACAGGCAACACACAATTGACCATGTGAGAAACATGGGTTTTCTAGATTAATTCCACAAACACTTAATGATTGCCCCTGGGACTTGTTTATGGTCATAGCAAAAGCAAGCCGCACTGGAAACTGTAGTCGTTTAAACTGAAATGGCACATCAGTCGGAATCATTGGGATGCGCGGTATGAGAACATCTTCTTCTTTATACTTTCCTTTGAGTATAGTTGCTTCTATCACGTTGTTTAGTAATTTTTTTTATCGCTAACCGTGTTCCGTTTCAAAGACGCGGTTGGTTGATATTTCGCAACATTATAACAACCGATCCAACCTTTAATTGAAGATTGTGAGGTGGCAATCCAGGCAAGTCCAGCGAGTTTAAAAATTCCGGTGGATAGTTGACTACATCATCTTGGTTAATAGCCGAATCAACTGATTTATATATCCTCGATTCGCCTGTAATTTGTTCTTGAATTTTGAAATTTGATTCATTTACATCAATGTTTTTTGCAGCTAATATAGCTCGTTCGCTCAACCAATCATGTTTTCTGTAATTTTGAGAAACATTTGGAAACACCTTCTGAATGAGTTCATCTTTTGATCGAGTTAACTGACAAAAACTTTGAGGAAAGTTAATGCAGCCAGTCAACGTGTCTATAGGGAATTTGCCATTACCAATGTCAATGAGTTGTTTATAGAATATGTTTCCAGATTGGTCATTTTGCAACGCGACACGCATATTCTTGCTTAAATGAAGTACTTTGACATGTTTCCACAAATCGGAGGACTTTAGACATGCATTGAGTTCATCTGCTGGCGTTGATCGTGGAATCACTGGCAATGTTTGACGAAAATCTCCTGCTAATAAAATCAATGCACCACCAAATCGGTTATAATTGCTCCGTAGATCTTTTAAGGTTCTGTCTAAAGCCTCCAAAGATTTTTTATGTGCCATCCTGCATTCATCCGAAACAATGAGTTTTCATTGCTGTAAAACCTTTACCATAGCAGAGTTTTTCGAAATGTTGCAGGTTGGAGTTTCATTGCTTTGCATATTTAATGGCAATTTTAGTACTGAATGGGATGTTCGACCACCTTCAAGCAAAGTTGCTGCAATTCCCGACGAAGCGAGTGCAAGTGTAATTTTATTTTGTGAGCGAATTGTTGCTAATATTATAGAAATCAAAAAAGGTTTTCCTGTACCACCAGGTGCATCTAAGAAGTAAATCCCGCCAGTTTCATCATTTGTTACTTTCATAAGAGTATCAAATACATACTTCTGTTGTTCATTCAACAGTGGAAGATTTGTTTGAATTAATTCTTTCAAAGTGTTGACATCATACAGTTTTTCTCGATGCAACTCTTGGTTAAAAGCATCATGCATTGGACGATTAGGCGCGGCCAGACCTAATTGATTTAATAGTTTGTTTGATATCATCAAACACATGTCCTCAATTGTAATCAATGCTTCATTGTAAATTTCTTCACTGATTTGTATATTTGGATTTCCCATTCTATTCCGTATTTGATATAAAATATCATCACACATATAATCCTTATACTTGATCCACAAATCAATTGGGTTTGATGGGAAGCATGTAGATATGATTATTGAAAACAATGTTCGTATTTGATGAGCGTGTGATGATATTACAGCCTCATTGAGAGTTTGATCCCAATGAGCGTCATTTTCTATCAATTGCAAACTTTGACAGGTGTCTCTGTAGGATCCACACAATTCACCATCAACAGTTCGTAAATGTTGGAATGATGTTGGGCCACGTACATTGACTAATAGCAGCCGTAAATAAAAACATTCATCATTGCTTGGATGTACTGAATAAATTTGACCAATCGCATCGGTGGAATATACATCTGGGTATCCTGCTACTGGTTTTCCTTGTTTCCGTCGTACAAATCTCCTTGAGGATTGATTCCAGGTATAATATTTTGGCATTTCTGAATATAACAATGTTTGTGCAAAATCATCGTTTTGGCATGTCTCAAAAAAACTGGTTAATGTCGTAGATGGTGGCTGAGCAGCTCTTTGTACTGCATTCTGTGCTGTAAAATACACTCTTTGTCCATTTTCTAAATGCACAGCTAAGTGAACAACAACAGGGTGTCTCTCATGAATAGGAAAAGAAAATATTCGCCAAACTGCTTCATTACTACTAACATAGCGGCCCATTTGGTATTGGGTAACTTCATCATTGGAATTCTCTGCCCCAATTCCAATCACAGCCATATCACTCCCTTTGGTTACATATTTGCAAATGTATTTATTAGATTTCACTGAATGGTAAGATTCAACGTTGATGTGTGCTTTGAATGTCTTTGATAAAATGGGTGAATATGGAACAATGCAACGATTATCTATTTCAATATCTTTTTGATTTAATTTGACAATTGTTGATTTTCCATTGTTTGCTGTCGTTCGGCGACGATACAATGGATAACCGTCATTACCAGTAATTGTTTCCGATATTAATATCCGTGGATATCGTTTTGAACATTTACCATCCATCATACACGGTGAATTTTGATTAAGAGACACAGGGACCATGTATCATGTTTTTGATAACTACCTCATGCAATCCAGGATCTACTTGTACATCAGGGATTTCAGCTGATATCACTACATCAACTTCATTTGGCCTTATCTTTTCAACCAACCAAATCAAAATGTGTGCATGTGGCAATCCTCGTTTCTGCCACTCCACAGAACATCAGCAGCGTGCCTCACCAAACACATGTTTTACGATGAAATCCATTAAAGATTTCAACTTTTGTCTAAAGACTCTGGCTGTAATATCATGACGATCAATGGGTGATTGCCCAGGGAATAACTCCTGCTTGATTCCTATCCATTGCGGATTGCATGTAAATGTGATGAACAAATCTGCTGTACCATAATGACAAACATACGACATGGCATCTTGAGCATATTCGTGCATATGCCGAGGGCTTCCGATGTATGTTGCTGGAATAATAGTCATCCGACCGACATTCTGTGCATTTCCATCAGTACTAATCGCGTCTGATTCAACCTGATGAATGTTAATCTCTCCGTTTCAATTTTAACATACATGTCAACAACATATTTGTGAAATAATCGCCGACATTTTAATATGTGATTGTCTTCATTTTTCCGAATCATTAGGCGGTATGAATAATAGTTCATTGAACTGACTTTTTTGTTGGTTTCAGAACCTGTAAATAGATTTTGTTATAATAACATTGAAATTTAAAATTAAATTGAAATATAAAATTAAATTACATTGAAATATAAAAGTAAAATACATAATATAGTGACTGAGATATTATTACCATAGCTAAACTAATATTTTAATTACCTGTAATGGGATTTATCATTTTTATTGAGAAATCATAGTCATTTTCCAAAATATTATGGGATATTGTAATGTATCATATGAGCGGTGTGTTTCCTTTATACGTTGTAATTGATCATTCCGACGATGTAAAACAATATCACGGGACAAGTTTTCTCCAACTACAACGATAGCAACTTCATCAATAGTTGGTGCATTAAAACGTCTTGCATGTTGACCTGCAGGTGTTTTATCAGCTCTGATTACAATTTTGTGATTATCAGATGGCATCAGATCCAGTGCAGTTTTAAACAACATAATCAATTGATTGTGTTCATGAAATAAAGTTTGTAATTGTTCTACAATAGACCTCTTTACTAAATTGTTATGTGCACAACGCAGATCAATTTCTTGTGGTGAATTGCCCATAAAATAAATTTGCAGGAATTTGTAGTTGCTATCTGACACTGGTAACAGTGAACATGCTCTATGATATATTTGCCCTTGTATCTGTAAATTAAAACCAAACACTATAAAATAAAATAAATAAGCAATGTGGGGTATAAATTTATGGATTGTCAGTGATCAAACTTAAATAATATTAGTTCTTAAAAATTATATATTTAGTTGTAATTAATATCTATCTTCAATAATAATAATAAAAGTGTCACTGAAACTGAATCACCAAATAATATGGTGACTAAGTGATATATTTCTTAATTATTAAGCAATTGAAGATTAGTGACATATCTTAACTTAGGTGACAGAAATTTTGTTCGCTAAAATAATTATCAGTAACTGCTATAATACATACCTTGAAAGTTGGCATAAAATTTTCCCGAACTACATTTGTTGCCCCAAATGAAGTTATTTGAAAGCAATTATTATATTGTTGGATATTTGTCAAAAAGTGCATGGAATCTGTTCCTATTCCTGAAACCAATGAGTACAATGGCTCTGGTGGTGGATCCAATGGTATCAATTTCACTTTACCATTTGCGCAACACAATCCATTGGCTTCGTTTTTGTATTTCAATGCCTCACATTATGAGCAAACCGAGTTCATAGAACCAATAACAACACATTGGTAGTTACTGTAGTCAAGTGACACATCGTAACTGAAAGCAGCTCGATTCAAACTTGCGCGATTAGTTGTTGAATGTCGCGCTCGCACTTCACGCGTTTGTGTTATCCGAATTCTTTCACGTTCATTTCGGTCCTCACGTTCTTGTGCAGTACGATTAGATCGGCAATTAGCTTGGTTTGTAGTATTTCGTGTTCTTTTACCTAAATTGCTTCGTCTTATAGGAGGCATATCAAATATAAATTATTGTGTCACTAAACACTAATTAAGTAAACACTCTGCACAATACACGATATACGAATTTGTTTCGTGTATTAGTTAACAAAAGCAAACTCAGTAGATTAGGTTACAGAAAATCCAAGAAAAACAACACAATGCACAACGGCAAATCGACATTGTCAGTTTGTTGTTGTTTTTTGTTTATTTGATTTGACTTGAAGTCTTTCAAGCCGTACCAATGTTTTATGTCTGTAAAATAGGGAAATTAAAACTTTTATTAACGCGGTTTTTATTTGACTGATGTTATGACGTGAAAACTGATGCATTTTATGTCGCGTGCCGATAGTAAAACAAAATAAATTTAATATGAACTTTATACAATAGCAATAAAGCTCAAATTGACTACGTTTTAGTTAGAAAACGTTTGTATGGGAAAAAGAAAAAGGCTGTTTTAAGGGTTTTTCCGGCAATTATTCTAATTTTTACTCGCCGTAAAAACCATCCTTGAACTCCAACGAACATTTAAAAAAATTGGCCAAATTGGTCAAGGCGTTGTTGAGTTATATATATATATATAACATAGTGGTTTAACGAGAATATCGTGTCGGTGATATGATCTTTTGATTGTTTTATGATTTTTGATCAGTGCCTAGAAGATTGCAATGCAGTGGACGATATGAATGACAAGCTCGTGGAAACTGTCCATGCGGTCGGAGCTAAGTTCTGCAAGACCCGCCGCAGAAGAACACAAAAACTCTCCGAACACACTCTTAATCTCATGGCTGTTAGACGGGAGATGAGGCTGCAATCGTCAACAGATTTGACAGCATACAGGCAACTGAACAGACAGATCTCCAAATGCATGCGGCGATACTTACGCAACTTTAATACTGCTCGTATTAAAGAAGCGATCGAGCGGAACCAGGGCTCCAAAGTCTTTGCCAGAGATCTGTCTGCCAGAAAGAGCCAACTGTCAAGGCTGAAGACTGAGCGTGGCAACATCGTTTCCGGGACACCTGAGATTCTGAGTGAGATTGAGAGGTTCTATGGGCAGCTGTACACTTTATCTTTGGAGCCACACGCAAGTGTGAGTAACGATACAAGAGCAAGTCTTACCCGACACTATTCCGATGATATCCCGGACGTCAGTCTGAGCGAGATTAGAATGGCTCTCCAGCACCTTAAAAACGGCAGGGCCCCAGGCTAGGATGGAATTACAGCAGAGCTTCTGAAAGCGGGTGGAACACCGGTACTTGAAGTCCTTCAGAAGCTCTTCAATTCCGTCCTCCATGGTGGCACTACTCCGGAGGCGTGGAGCAGAAGTGCGGTGGTCTTGTTCTTTAAGAAAGGCGACAACGCTCTCTTGAAGAACTGCAGACCGATTTCCCTCCTGAGCCGCGTCTACGTGCTGTTTTCGAGAGTCATTACGAATCGTCTCGTATATGTAGCTCGTGTAGGATATGTAGCTAAATCTAAGGACACGAAAACAAATTGAAAAGTAAAATTATCTACTAGCACTGAGTACAGTATAAACCGACAAAAAATACTAAAATATGTCTTGATCACTAAATAAATAATCAACATAAATAAGTAGTAAAATGCAATAATCAACAACAACTTTGGACATCGGATATCAAAGAAGTGGACGTCAAATAAAACTTAGTGTGAATATTTTAGAATATTCTTACGCCCGTATATGGGTAAATACTCCGTTGAATGTCCATGTCAAATACATTAATCAACTTACAGAAGTTTATTTACCTATGTTACTAAATATAACCAAAGAAACTTAAATGCAAGCAAGCATAAGCGTGGAAAGTTCTCAATGTGCGTAGATCACAATACGGACGCCAATTAAAGCACGATTATGCATGTTTTTAGTAATATAGCGTCCAATATTTATAACAAAAAACACAAACAAATTGTATTTCAACTAACTCCAAAACCAAACATAATATCGATACCTCCTAAGTATACTGAGTTATTTAACAAATTTAGGTATTTTATTATTTTTATATAAACTTACATAATAAACCATGATCTTAACGTTAGTGCTAAAAAAAATTAAAAAAGAACGATAATAACCGAGATAATTTCACGTATACTAAATCAATTTCAACATCATTTAAAATCGTACATTGTATACTGATCCAAATAACATTGTGCCAATGTACGCGGGACGTGAGGGGGACGCATTGATATAAGTTTATTGTGGCTCAGTATTCGATGAACGGCGGCGAGTGCACACGTAATTTTAGTTAATATTTTGTTTCGTAAAATAAGTGAATAAAGTAAATGTGGATGTATTTGTTTTATATTGTTTTATATTTTTAATATAAGAAACATAATGCAGTCAAACAGGGCGCGAAAAATTTTAAATTTACTCAATGACAATGTGAATAATACCAATGATACAATAAACAATAACACAAGAATCGATGATAATATAATGCAAAACAGGGATAGAGATGGTAAGTTATCTTTATGTGTATAAGTGTGATTTTGTTGCTTTTCTTTGATAACTGTTGTTCACGTCGCTTAGTACGCCGTATACTCATACAACTGCTGTTACACCATTATACGGTGAACAAACTTTATATAGAAGACACTTGACTCATATGTTTATAATAATGTACTTATTCAATTTTTGATATTTTTGTGTTAATTGTGTTATAATATATTTTTGAGCCGTGGTAGCTCAGTGGTTAACGCTCGCTGTAAATATAACAGAACGCGAGTAACCCGGGTTCGATCCCCGCCGGCACCAATGAAATTGTTAATTGCAATTTTAAGTGCTGATTTACCACGTGCTCGGCGGTGAAGGAAAACATCGTGAGGAAACCTGCATGTCTGAGGAATAAGAAAAAAAAATATTTCGAAGACATGTGAAGTTCGTCAACACGCATTTGGGCAGCGCGGCAGACACTTCCTTGCCCTAAACCCTCTCAGAAATGAGGGGAGGCCTGAGCCCAGCAGGAGACCACTCAAGACAATGGGATTTTTTGGCAAGATATGCTGTAAGATCTGAAAAAAAAAAGATTTACTGTGGATAGAGAAAATTCAAAACGCCTTCACACTATTTCTTATTACCTTCCAAGCAGTCAAGGAGATAATATTGAGTCTACAAAAATATCGGTTTGCAAAACTATGTTCCTAAGAACCCTTTCTATTCGTTTTAATTTTATTTACACATCTTTAGAAAAGTCCGATAAAGGAAATGGATTTATTGAAGCAGATCAGCGTGGAAGGCATATTAATCATCCAAAGATTATCAATGAAGATATCGTTCACAGTGTTATAGACCACGTTGAAGCATTTTCTCCTGTACAATCACATTACACTCGCCAAAAATCGAGTAGAAAATATCTTGAGAGCTCTTTATCCTTCCCAAAAATGTTTAAGTTATATAATGAATGGTTTGATTCTAATAAATACTCTTCTAAAGCGACTACCGTAAGACAATACAGAGATATCATTAATAAAAATTATCAATATAGGTTTTCATAAACCCAAAAAAGATGTTTGTGAACAATGCCACATTTATGAAAATAACAAGTAGTTACACAGACAGATAAAGAGAAGCATGAAGAGCATTTGAAAGAAAAAGAGAAAGCAAGAAAAATGAAAACAAAAGATAAAGAATTAGCGTTACAAAATAATGAAATTCTTACAGCAGCATTTGATCTTCAAAAGTGCCTTAATGTACCCCACGGGAACGTAAGTACTTTTTGTTATAAACGGAAACTTTCTTTGTATAATTTCACAATATTCAATCTGGGATCTCACCAAGGTTTGTGTTTTTCATGGCAGCAACAGACAGCAAAGAGAGGTGCAAATGAAATTTCCAGCTGTGTTTTTAAGTTTATAGAAGATACGGTGGGTGAAGGAGTCAAAGATTACCGGTTCTGGTCAGACAACTGTGGAGGCCAAAATAGAAACAGAATTGTGTTCCTAATGTATATGTTAGCTAGTTCGAAGTTTAGTATAGACATCAGGCATCGGTTTCTAATAGTAGGTCACACGCAAAATGAAGGCGACAGTATGCACGCTTTAATTGAAAGACAGACGAAAGATAAAATACTTTATACGCCTGATCAATGGTATACAGCTTTTAGATTCACCAAATCCGATGAAAAGCCATACAAAGTTATCGAAGTGTCTCAGGATTTAATAAAAGACTTCAAATCAAAGCTAATACTTATAAACAACTGGACAACTACTAATGATGGATCTAAAATGCCTTGGAATAAAGTAACTGAAGTAGTAGTTAAAGCAGAAAATCCATTTAGGGTGTTTTATAAAACGAGTTACCAAGACGATGCTTACAAGTGGATAGATTGTGAACTTAAAGCTACACGAAATTGAAGAGAGTTGAATATTGATATAGATAATATTTCTTTAGCTTATCAGACACCCATTCCTATAGACCAAAATAAGCACAAAGATTTGATGGATCTTTGTAAAACGCTGGTAATTCCTAAAGAGTATCATTTATTTTTTAATAATTTGATTTCAACTAATTCTAATGCAGCTGATGACAGCGATTCAGAATGATTTTTTAACCTTTAAAATTTTTATTTCTTTTGTTAAACTTTATAGCTATTTTTGAGCATTACAATAGCCTGCACTTTATTAGATATTTATGTTATTCATTTCTATTCTCTTTATTAATATTTTTTAACGTAAGTTACCATTTTTAGTTGTTAATATTTTTAATGACCTACTAGAGAAGTATACCTATTTAAGTTTTAATTGATTGTTTGTTGTTTTTTATGTGACTTTAATGATACAAGTTTGATAATTTGTTATTGTTGATTTATTCAATTTGTAGCTTTTACTAAGGCCAAAAAACATGTTCAGTCCTACTTAATTATAGTAAAAAATACATTGTGATTTTTTAAAATGCGCTGTTTTTGTTTAGGATTCTTCTTCTTCCTAGCCTTTATTAATCCCATATTTCGTAAAGTATTAGAAATAAAATTAGTAATTAAAAAGCCTCGTTAAAGTATATTAGTCCAGTATACGTCGAAGTTTCAAATGCTAACATAGCTTAGTACTTTCCTAGTATAATGAGTCAAGTGATGTATTTCAATGTTTTATTATTAAATGAGACAGAACATCCCGAAAAAAATCAAAATTAAGTTCGTATTAATAAAATGACAATCATATTGTTACGCGCCTTAGTCGACGGCACTAGCGCCTAGTTGAAACTCGAACTCTCGGTACCTTGCGCGTGTTTACTTGAATATTCTGGATATTTCCGTGCTAATTTATATAAATAGGCGCTGCAAGATGCGATCGGGGAAGTATTGAAGTTGGCGAGACAAGCGAAGCTTCGGAGCGGAATAAAGTGAATCAGTGTGATTAATTATTAGTGTTTTTAAAGTTAATTAGTGTAAAGTAAATTACAGTGTTAATTTAGGTAATTCTATCGGCAATTTTTATTGTCACGAACCTCAAGCTCGTAACAATATTTATAATATTTTTAGTGTAAACCAAGGATTTTGATGTACAACGTACATGAATATAACTGGTAGTTAGACCATTTTACTATTGAGACCCGCTGGCGTATACCCAGCTATGTACATAAAATGTCATTTAAAAACAAAAATCAGCAAAATCATTTTATACCAAAGGAAGAGCTTGCAATCTTTATTAAAAAACATTTAATTTATTTCGAATTAGTTTGATTTCATTAAAATATAAACGAATTGCCTTCAAATCGCTCTCCTATAAAATTACTATAATGTCAGTTGACTCATTATACTTAGGAGGTATCGATATCATAATTTAACAAAAATAGCCTTTCACAAAAATGAATCTAGGTAAGTAAAGAGTAATTTTGTATAGATTAGGTAAATAGTACGCACTTATCCTTAAGATAGTGATCATAAAAAATAAACTCGCAGTGAGAGCACCAAAACTCAATACGATCAAGTAAATAAATTATATTTTCGGAGTTATTAATTTCAGCAACAGTACGCCACGGTCTATTGTAGAAATTAACAACCCATTGGCAGTTAATGCAGTAAAACCTTATATTAAAATGAGTTTCTTCCCAAGGTCATATTAGGTTATTAGTCACAATATAAGAAAATGAACTTCTATTAAACCTGTCAATATCTACAATTAGTACTTATTTACGATAATAAAATAAATAATAATATAGTCAATCTATAATGTATCACAGCTGGGCAATCCTAGATATTTTTTCGTATTTAGTAAACGAATAACTAGTTGGTAAATTAATCATGATATCTATCTGTTTTTTTTTCGCCAGAGACAAAAATGATATTGCGTATTTTTCGTAACTGCACATTCTGTGGATTTATTTCATTATTTTGAACAATATACTTGTACGTATAACGTATTACTTAAGTGACTAAAATTAAATCTAATCTGAACCAGAATCGTAAAAACTGTACTATTTGTGCTAAACGAATCTAATAAATATCTGTTATTTTTGACAAAAATAACAGATATTTATTACAATCAAAAGATCATATCACCGACACGATATTCTCGTTAAACCGCTATGTTATATATATATATATATATATCTTATAATATAAAAATGAATCGCAAAATGCGTTGGTAAGCGCATAACTCAACAACACCTGGACCAATTTGGCCAATTTTTTTTAAATGTTCGTTGGAGCTCAATACACATGGTGCAATACAAGTGGTCGACGCTACAATAATGCGAAATGAAAGGACGTTGAATCAATATTGTGATAGTCACAACACACAACCTCTCCCCCTCCCCCTCACCCCCTCACATCCCCTCCCAGTGTACGGTTTCCCTCCTTTTCCATATGTATTTCCCCCCTTCCTCCCTCCCCTTTTTTTTCTTCTTCACCAATGAAAATATATATATATATATATATATATATATATATATATATATATATATATATATATATATATATATATATATATATAATTAAAGTGCTGATTTATTAATGTACACAGATGACACTGTCCTACTATTTAATCATCAGACTTGGGATGGTGTGCAAACACTTACAGAAAGAGGACTGTGTGAAGTTTCGAAGCTCTGGAACATAGTTTGCTATACAATGCAATACAATACCCTTATTTCCTGGCAGACAATGTGGTGTAAAGAGCTAGAAATGTTTACACAAAACCAACGTCATATTTCAAATGTCATGAGTAGAGTAAGAAAGCTCGTTTATATTTTTCAGAACCTAAGAGAAATTGCAGATAGCGACCTCCTCCTATATGTGTACAAGACTTTTTGCCAATCTGTCGTATCGTATTGTATTGCAGTGTGGGGAGGTGCTGCGAAAACTCATATGTTGGGACTGGAAAGGGCTCAAAGAGCCATTTTAAAAGTGCTATGTCTTCTCATTTTTATATCCCTCACACGCTTTGTATCAACACTGTAAGGTTCTCATTGTAAAACAATTATACTACAAATCTATAGTTCTCAGGTACCATAGGTAAGTTGTACTATCTTTGCCAACGTCTCAGCGAAGGAGAGAGACATGTCCCACGGTACGGACTCGTACTGAGTTTGCCAAGCGCCAATTTTACGCGTTGTCCTTACGGGTGTATAATAAATTAGGTGATATTCAACAATTACGAAAATTTAATACCTATAAATTAAAGAAATATATAGATGAATTCATGTGTAGTGTATACTCATATATACGTAGTGTAACGCTCCCCCCCTCTATATAAATAAATATGTATGTAGTATTTTTGAGTGTAGTGCATATGCTCTCAATATAGTAACATTTTATATCAACGACTCCACTATGTGGGTCATTAACATAAAATTTGGGGGTGGATTGTGAGGGCACAATATTATTATTAATAAATAAATTCAATATAAAGGGGCATCAAAAATAGTCTTAAATATATATATATATATATATATATATATATATATATATATATATATATATATATATATAATATATTACAATATTGATTCAACGTCCTTTCATTTCGCATTATTGTAGCGTCCACCACTTGTAGGTAATTTTTATACACTATGACAGCGAATATTGGTCCATTAAACAATTTCAAAGATAGTGTTTAACTCATTTTTTTGAAAATTTACCATATGTCGATATACAAATATTCGTATATTGCCAGACGGAGCGAAACCAATGAGGACTCCCTTCCATATTACAAATTATCTAGAATCCCCGTAATATACATAGTTTTTAATTCATTCTCCTGCGTAACGCAATTCCTTTGTATGGTGCGACGTTGCCACTCTTATTAGTTATTCCGCTTTGTAATATTTTATTTATAGTAGGTGATATTTTGTTTATGTAGGTATTCGATAGATTCCTATAGTCTGTTTTTTTCGCAGGAGACAAAAATAACAGATATTTATTAGATTCGTTTAGCACGAATAATACAGTTTTTACGATTCTGGTTCAGATTAGATTTAATTTTAGTCACTTAAGCAATACGTTATACGTACAAGTATATTGTTCAAAATAATGAAATAAATCCACAGAATGTGCAGTTACGAAAAATACGCAATATCATTTTTGTCTCTGGCGAAAAAAAAAACAGATAGATATCATGATTAATTTACCAACTAGTTATTCGTTTACTAAATACGAAAAAATATCTAGGATTGCCCAGCTGTGATACATTATAGATTGACTATATTATTATTTATTTTATTATCGTAAATAAGTACTAATTGTAAATATTGACAGGTTTAATAGAAGTTCATTTTCTTATATTGTGACTAGTAACCTAATATGACCTTGGGAAGAAACTCATTTTAATATAAGGTTTTACTGCATTAACTGCCAATGGGTTGTTAATTTCTACAATAGACCGTGGCGTATTGTTGCTGAAATTAATAACTCCGAAAATATAATTTATTTACTTGATCGTATTGAGTTTTGGTGCTCTCACTGCGAGTTTATTTTTTATGATCACTATCTTAAGGATAAGTGCGTACTATTTACCTAATCTATACAAAATTACTCTTTACTTACCTAGATTCATTTTTGTGAAAGGCTATTTTTGTTACATTATGATATTATGTTTGGTTTTGGAGTTAGTTGAAATACAATTTGTTTGTGTTTGTTGTTATAAATATTGGACGCTATATTACTAAAAACATGCATAATCGTGCTTTAATTGGCGTCCGTATTGTGATCTACGCACATTGAGAAGTTTCCACGCTTATGCTTGCTTGCATTTAAGTTTCTTTGGTTATATTTAGTAACATAGGTAAATAAACTTCTGTAAGTTGATTAATGTATTTGACATGGACATTGAACGGAGTATTTACCCATATACGGGCGTAAGAATATTCTAAAATATTCACACTAAGTTTTATTTGACGTCCACTTCTTTGATATCCGATGTCCAAAGTTGTTGTTGATTATTGCATTTTACTACTTATTTATGTTGATTATTTATTTAGTGATCAAGACATATTTTAATATTTTTTGTCGGTTTATACTGTACTCAGTGCTAGTAGATAATTTTACTTTTCAATTTGTTTTCGTGTCCTTAGATTTAGCTACATATCCTACACGAGCTACATATATGAGACGATTCGTAATGACTCTCGAAAACAGCACGTAGACGCGGCTCAGGAGGGAAATCGGTCTGCAGTTCTTCAAGAGAGCGTTGTCGCCTTTCTTAAAGAACAAGACCACCGCACTTCTGCTCCACGCCTCCGGAGTAGTGCCACCATGGAGGACGGAATTGAAGAGCTTCTGAAGGACTTCAAGTACCGGTGTTCCACCCGCTTTCAGAAGCTCTGCTGTAATTCCATCCTCGCCTGGGGCCCTGCCGTTTTTAAGGTGCTGGAGAGCCATTCTAATCTCGCTCAGACTGACGTCCGGGATACCGACACGATATTCTCGTTAAACCACTATGTTATATATATATATATATATATATATATATATATATATATATATATCTTATAATATAAAAATGAATCGCAAAATGTGTTGGTAAGCGCATAACTCAACAACCCCTGGACCAATTTGGCCAATTTTTTTTTAAATGTTCGTTGGAGTTCAAGGATGGTTTTTACGGCGAGTAAAAATTAGAATAATTGCCGGAAAAACCCTTAAAACAGCCTTTTTCTTTTTCCCATACAAACGTTTTCTAACTAAAACGTAGTCAATTTGAGCTTTATTGCTATTGTATAAAGTTCATATTAAATTTATTTTGTTTTACTATCGGCACGCGACATAAAATGCATCAGTTTTCACGTCATAACATCAGTCAAATACAAACCGCGTTAATAAAAGTTTTAATATCCCTATTTTACAGACATAAAACATTGGTACGGCTTGAAAGACTTCAAGTCAAATCAAATAAAGAAAAAAAAAACAACAACAAACTGACAATGTCGATTTGCCGTTGTGCATTGTGTTGTTTTTCTTGGATTTTCTGTAACCTAATCTACTGAGTTTGCTTTTGTTAACTAATACACGAAACAAATTCGTATATCGTGTATTGTGCAGAGTGTTTACTTAATTAGTGTTTAGTGACACAATAATTTATATTTGATATGCCTCCTATAAGACGAAGCAATTTAGGTAAAAGAACACGAAATACTACAAACCAAGCTAATTACCGATCTTGAGGACCGAAATGAACGTGAAAGAATTCGGATAACACAAACGCGTGAAGCGCGAGCGCGACATTCAACAAATAATCGCGCAAGTTTGAATCGAGCTGCTTTCAGTTACGATGTGTCACTTGACTACAGTAACTACCAATGTGTTGTTATTGGTTCTATGAACTCGGTTTGCTCATATTGTGAGGCATTGACATACAAAAACGAAGCCAATGGATTGTGTTGCGCAAATGGTAAAGTGAAATTGATATATGATTGATGATAGTGGTTTAACGAGAATATCGTGTCGGTGTCGTGTCGGTAATATGATCTTTTGATTGTTTTATGATTTTTGCACCAGATGTTTTTGCATTCTTCATCTGTTGTACAATTTTCTTTATCTCTAATGGGTCAATGGGTAAGAAAATTATTGAGTCGACACAGCTGTGCATACTCTTACTTGCTAGCCTCTCTTCCGCCTCACCAAGTAGCTTTAATATAGTTTTAGCTAGTGTTTTGACAATAGACGTAAATATGTATTCACTTTATTAAGTGATTTTTTAGGTGATTCATCAAGAGAACATTTAAATACCAAGGGAGTATTGCTAACCTTTTTTAAGTTGTTAATATTTTGAATAAATTCCCATGTACCTTTGATATCCCCACGTCTATTTTCTAACAAATTTCTTAAAAAGTGTCTTTTATGAGTTTTTATAATACTATTGCATATGTTTCTATATTGCTTGTATTCGCTTAAAATACTCTCATCATGAGGAGATCGTTTAAGTTTTCTGTGAATTTTATCCCTTATTTTTTTTATTTTCTTATTTATTTATTTATTTGTCAGAATAAGGTAATACATAATGGTCTTAAATCTAATACAGAAGTTCACTTATTCTGCCGCTTTTATAGGCGTACAAATATTAAATCGTCTTAATTTAATTTCCTTTTTCGTGTACATTTTAATAATCCTAAATGTGGGGGATTATCCCAAATTTTGAAATAATAAAAGAGATTGATCTGGTAAAGGTCTATCTCTTTTATTCTCTTAAGGAATCTAAGGCACATGGTTGCTAATGAAATGCATCAGGCGTCAACACTACGGTTATCTATGGTTTAAATGGTTACTTTTTCTTAGATACTGTCCTTACCAAAGTATTTTTCGATATTATATTGTGTATATTGCTTACTATAAACTCTGCTGCATGATTATAATCCATTAACCTACAGTAATTTTCCGAGGAGATATCTTTGATCCCGTTTTGAATTTTTTCTAGATTTATGACAATTTTCTCGCATCTGAGGTTTTTCCTTTATACTACTGGTAACGAAATATAGAGTAATGTGGGTGAGTAATCGGTAAATTCATTGAAAACTATAGTTTGGGCCTGTCCATTTGATTTGATGAATAGAAAATGTAGATACGTTGTTGTGACAACGGCAAAATGTGTCCTCGGTCTTTACATTACTATTCTGTAAGTGTGGTCCCTCCCCGATCGAGCCAACCCATTCGTGATACAACCATAATATAGCTGCAACATTTTTCTGCCACGAAACTATCAAATCATATTACAAAAGTGTCACGTTGAGAATATTTGTGTTCGTAGAGGAGAATGAGATCGAGACGTTGATCGTGGAGCGTGTAGGGGGCGGCGCGCGGCTGGAGGAGAGCGCGCGAGGCGCGTGCGGCGCGGCGGCGGCGGCGGCTGCGGCGGCGCGCTGCGGCTTGTCGGCGCGACGCCGCGCACACCTGCTGGCGCTGCACCAGGCGCTACCACGTAGCTAGGCAGTAGATATTTAGTGAATCGATGTTCATCGAGCGAAAAATATCCATATTTCCAAAACGTTCAAAATTTATACACACGAAGAATTTTTTGACTTATGCCTAAAGTTCAAATAATTAGTTATTAATACAAAATTGTCTTTGTGGTCGCATCTCTATTATTATGTAAAAGGGTCTGAAATAAACGATTTCTTATTTCGGCATGTATTTTATTTATAACGGTTTTGTTTAATTAAATGGGATACGTACCGATATAAGCTAATGCAAGTACTACACTTTGTATTACGGATTTTATCGCGTTTAATCATATACGAATATATAGACAATGAGTTCGAATTCCGCACGGAACAGGTATTTGTATAGCTGTGAAAACTGTTTCGGGTCTAGATACTTCTTCTTGTGCAATTTATGTTTGTAAAATGCCTTCACGATACAGGAGAAAATCCGGCAAATTTTTATTCTGTATGTTTTATGTTGGACTCGCGCATGAAGGGTTCCGTAACAACGTAAAAATACATTTCTAGTAGGGAAGCCCTCTTTAATTTCTATCATATTTATTTTTATTATTGGTTTTTATAGTGGCAACAGAAAGATATTCTGTGAAATTTCAATTGGCGCTTTGTTGATCGCCTCTTTAATACGAGCAGTATTAAAGTTGCTTAAGTCTCGCTGCATGTATTTGGAGATCTGTCTGTTCAGTTGCTTGTATGCTGCCAAATATGCTGAAGATAGACGTGGTATATTGAAGATGACAAATAATTATACATAGTCTACATGCTTATAACATAACACATGTGAAAATTATTTAACATAATATATTATATCATTATTTTTATAAGAAAACAAGTCATTTCTTATATTTACGCGAACACTACACATTGAAATAATACTAGTTTTTACGGAATTTATCGCGTATATTTAACTTTTTAAATACCCGACGTTTCGAACTCTTTACAACACTCATGGTCACGGGCGGGACTGAGATGTTCAACGTCCATATGTCATAGTTAACCGCGGTTACCATAGATTAAAATTTAACTTTTGTTCCGATCTATGCAGTATGAACTTATGGTATCTTGAAGTCTTGCAGTTGTGTGCTTGGGTTGGGATTTAATTTTATTTATTATAGGATCCCAAGCAGATGGTAGCACCCAGCCATCTTCTCTATTGAAATTAGGATGTTTTTTGATTTCAATAGCCTCGCGAATCATCCTTGGAAGGAATCGCCCCCGTCACTACATCAGATTTGATAGACCGCAAATCCTCGCTAAAGAACACCGATTCCTTCCAAGGATGTTCTTCTCGTTGTATGGGTTACCAAAAATACACAAGCCCAATGCTCCATTACGTGCAACAGTGAGCCAAATCGATTCACCAACTTACAGATTGGCTCAACACTTAGCGAAAATATTCTCACCGCTCAGGGGACATACAAGAGCACACATAAAGGATTCCTACCATTTTGTCAGCGAGATTAAAGACCTACATCTGGCAGACAATGAAACTATGGTCAGTTTTGATGTGCAGTCATTGTTTACATGCTTACCTGTTGAAGACTGCATTTCAATTGTAACTAGAAGGCTGGAAGAAAAGAACCTGCCCGTAGAATATGCAGTATTACTCAGACACTGCCTTACATCTGGCTACCTATTGTGGAAGGAGGAGTTCTACAAGCAAGTAGTTGGTGTGGCGATGGGCTCACCTGTATCTCCCATTGTCGCTGACATATTCATGGAAGACTTTGAGGAGAAAGCCCTGCTTAGTTCACCCATAAATCCAAGATTCTCTACAAGCGGTACGTAGACGACACTTTCACAATTCTACCTTTAGACAAAGTAACTGCATTTTTAGACCATCTTAACTCTATAAATTCTAAAATTCAGTTCACAATGGAGTTAGAGTTAACACCTTGAGCCATACTGTGTACAGAAAAAAAAAGACCCATACAGATAGATATTTAAACGGTGATTCTCACCACCATCCTTCACAGTTAGCTACCGTGGGTACATCTTTGTTTCAGAGAGCAAGAGGGATCTGTGACAGTAAACACCTGGCTGCAGAACTCCACCATGTCAAGCAAGTTTTGCATGACAACAAGCTTCGAGTCCCGCGCTTACGTCACAGTGAAGGAGTGCAGCCGGCCACAGTCGAGCGTGTACCTGCTGTACTGCCATATGTTAGAGGAGTCACTGACAAGATTGGCTACATCTTGAAGCGCGATTCAATCAAAACATACTTCACGCCGCTGAAGAAGATTGGTCAGTTTTTACCATCAGTCAAGTCCCTCTGCAAGATGCAGGAGTGTACAAGCTTGATTGTGAATGTGGTCTCTCCTACATAGGACAAACTAAAAGATCAATAAAAACCCGCGTTAAAGAACATATAGCTGATGTGAAGAATCGACGCTCCGGGAAGTCTGCAGTCTGTGAACACGTACAGGATCGCCCCCGTCACTACATCAGATTTGATAGACCGCAAATCCTCGCTAAAGAACACCGATTCCTTCCAAGGATGATTCGCGAGGCTATTGAAATCAAGAAACATCCTAATTTCAATAGAGAAGATGGCTGGGTGCTACCATCTGCTTGGGATCCTATAATAAATAAAATTAAATCCCAACCCAAGCATACAACTGCAAGACTTCAAGATACCATAAGTTCATACTGCATAGATCGGAACAAAAGTTAAATTTTAATCTATGGTAACCGCGGTTAACTATGACATATGGACGTTGAACATCTCAGTCCCGACCGTAACCATGAGTGCTGTAAAGCGTTCGAAACGTCGAGTATTTAAAAAGTTAAATATACGCGATAAATTCCGTAAAAACTCGTATTATTTCAAGAAAGCAAGTCGATATATACATAATTAATATGAAATTAAATTAAATAAATTGAAAGTACAATATTCATGTCAATCGTTGAATTGTCGTGAAACAGGAGAAAACCCCTGTTTAAAAAAAGAAAAGAGGAAAAACTAGAATAAAATCCGGCAAATTTTTATTCTGTATGTTTTATGTTGGACTCGCGCGTGAAGGGTTCCGTAACATCGTAAAAACACATTTCTAGTAGGGTAGCCCTCTTTAATTTCTATTATATTTATTTTTATTATTGGTTTTTATAGTGGCAACAGAAAGACATTCTGTGAAATTTCAATTGTCTACCTATTACGGATCATGAGATACAGCCCGCTGACAGACAGACGGACGGACGGACAGCGGAGGCTTAGTAATAGGGTCCCGTTGGTTACCCTTTGTATGCGGAACCCTAAAAAAGAAAACCAAATATCTTGAGAATAATTGTTAAAATAAACATAATATTGCGGGTGTGCGGTGGTGTCTTCAGCCGCAACTGCAGTCTTTACCCCACATACTCTAGGACTTTTAAATACATATCATATAAAAGATAAGGATTGCCTTTATTTTCTCATATTATTTGGACGCTATTAGACACCAATGCGAAGTCCTGTCTAACACAGAATTCTTTATATCCTACCATTCCTAAAACGAATAAGATTAGATATGTAAGTGGGTAGCAAGGATATACCACATACTGTTTGAAACACAAAGTATGTTTTATGACATCACCATCATCATTACAGCCCTTTACAAGTCCACTGCTGAACATAGGCCTCCCCCAAGGTATGCCACAAAGCACGGTTTTTTCCCCACTCCATCTAGTGGGGGTCGCCCTACACTACGCCTACCGGTACGAGGCTGCCACTCGAGAACCTTTCTTCCCCATCGGTTATCGGTTCTTCGAGTTATATGGCCGGCCCATTGCTACTTTAGCTTACTAAGCCGTTGGGTTATGTCGGTCACTCTGGTTCTATTGCGGATAACCTCATTTCTAAGTTTAGCATGCAGTGAAACCCCGAGCATAGCCCTCTCCACAGCTCGCTGAGCGACTTTGAGCATCCTCATACGGCCAGCAATGAAGGACCACGTCTCAGTTCCATAGGTTATCACTGACAACACGCACTGGTTATATACTTTAGTTTTCAGAGATTGAGGTATACCTGACGAGAAGATGTGTCGTAATTTCCCGAACGCTGCCCAGCCGAATTGAATCCGACGATTGACCTCTCGGTCAAAGTTGGACTTACCTAGTCGGACTATTTGTCCCAGGTAAACGTACTCGTCAACAACTTCGAGTATCGTGCTCCCAACAACTACCGGCATAGGTGTGACATGGACATTAATTGTCTTTGTTTCGTCCACGTTCATCTTAAGACCTATCCGTTGGGAGACAATATTGAGGTCATTGAACATAGTGCTTAGGTCTTCCAACGATTCTGCTATAAGGACTATATGTCGGCAAATCGAAGGTAAGTAATGTACTCGCCATTGATGTTAATACCGTATCCTTTCCAGTCCAGTAGCTTGAAAACGTCTTTCAATGCAGCCGTGAAGAGTTTGGGGGATATGACGTCACCTTGTATTGATAGTATCGGATAGTCATCGTAGCCCTACGTACAAACACTTCAGCACTTCGATATACCGACAGTCCACTTGGCACCGCTGAAGGGACCATAGCAAATCAGAGGCTTTCTCATAGTCCACATACGCCAGGCAGAGTGGCAGATTATACTCTTCGGACTTCTGTACAATTTGCCGAAGGGTATGTATGTGGTCTATGGTGCTAAAGCCTTTTCGAAAACAGGCTTGTTCGGGAAGCTGGAAGTCGTAGAGTCCGCGTGCAAGACGATTCGACTCTCGAGAACAGCATGTAGACGCGGCTTAGAAGGGATAGCGGTATGTATTTTCGTCAAGAGAGCGTTGTCACCTTTCTTAAAGAACAAGACCACCGCACTTCTGCTCCACGCCTCCGGAGTAGTGGTGTCTTTTCAATTCTGTCCTCCATGGTGGCCATGGAGGACAGAATTGAAAAGCTTCTGAAGGACTTCAAGTACCGGTGTGTCACCCGCTTTCAGAAGCTCCGCTGTAATTCCATCCTCACCTGGGGCCCTGCCGTTTTTAAGCTGCTGGAGAGCCATTCTAATCTCGCTCAGACTGACGTCCGGGATATCATCGCAATAGTGTCGGATAAGAGTTGCTCTTGGATCGTTATTCACACTTGCGTGTGGCTCCAACGATGATGTGTACAGCTGACCATAGAAACTCTCAATCTCTCTCAAAATCTCAGATGTCCCGGAAGTGATGCTGCCACATTCAGTCTTCAGCTTTGACAGTTGGCTCTTTCTGGCAGACAGATCTCAGGCAGGAGAAGTTTGGAGCACTGGTTCCGCTTGATCGCTTCTTTAATACGAGCAGTATTAAAGTTGCTTAAGTCTCGCTGCTTGCTTGCTGCTCGCTTGACGACTTCCAGGCCTCCCGAACAAGCCGGTTTCCGAAAAGGCTTCAGTACCATAGACCACATACATACCTTGCGGCAGATTGTACAGAAGACTGAAGAGGTACAATCTAAATCTGCCACTTTGTCTGGCGTATGTAAAGTAAAGTAAAGTTACAGCCTATATACGTCCCACTGCTGGGCTCAGGCCTCCCCTCATTTCTGAGAGGGTTTAGGGCAAGGAAGTGTCCGCCGCGCTGCCCAAATGCGTGTTGACGAACTTCACATGTCTTCGAAATATTTTTTTTTCTTATTCCTCAGACATGCAGGTTTCCTCACGATGTTTTCCTTCACCGCCGAGCACGTGGTAAATCAGCACTTAAAATTGCAATTAACAATTTCATTGGTGCCGGCGGGGATCGAACCCGGGTTACTCGCGTTCTGTTATATTTACAGCGAGCGTTAACCACTGAGCTACCACGGCTCTACGTACTATGGCGTATGTGAACAGCAAGGCTTAATATACTACTTCACTCCTTGACTGTCGGTATATCGAAGTGCTGAAGTGTTTGTACAGTAGGGCTACGATGGCTATCCGAGTACAGAACCAGAGCTCGAAACCTATCCAACTGCAGAGAGGTGTAAGACAGGGTGACGTTATATCCCCGAAACTCTTCACCGCTGCATTGGAAGACGTTTTCCAGCTACTGGACTGGAAAGGATACGGTATTAACATCAATGGCGAGTACATCACTCACCTTCGATTTGCCGACGATATAGTCCTTATGGCAGAATCGCTGGAGGACTTAAGCACTATGCTCAATGACCTCAATAGTGCCTCCCAACGGATAGGTCTTAAGATGAACATGGAAAAAACAAAGATCATGTTTAATGTCCATGTCACACCTATGCCGGTAGTTGTTGGGAGCACTATGCTCGAAGTTGTTGACGAGTACGTTTTGTACCTGGGACAAATAGTCCGACTAGGTAAGTCCAACTTTGACCGAGAGGTCAATCGACGGATTCAACTCGGCTGGGCAGCGTTCGGAAAATTACGACATATCTTCTCGTCAGGTATACCTCAATCTCTGAAAACTAAAGTGTATAACCAGTGCGTGTTGCCAGTGATGACTTACGGATCTGAGACGTGGTCCTTCACTGCTGGCCGTATGAGAACGCTCAAGGTCGGTCAGTGAGCTATGGAGAGGGCTATGCTCGGAGTTTCTCTGCGTGATAGACTCAGAAATGAGGATATCCGCAGTAAAACCAGACTGACCGACATAGCCCAACGGATTAGTAAGCTGAAGTGGCAATGGGCCGGCCATATAGCTCGAAGAACCGATTACCGATGGGGAAGAAAGGTTCTCGAGTGGCAGTCTCGTACCGGTAGGCGTAGTGTAGGGCGACCCCCCACTAGATGGAGTGACGACCTGGTAAGATATGCAGGAAGTCGATGGATGCAGGTGGCTCAGGACCGTGCTTTGTGGCATTACTTGGGGGAGGCCTATGTTCAGCAGTGGACTTGTGAAGGGCTGTAATGATGATGATGATGAAGTCTCGCTGCATGTTTTTGGAGATCTGTCTGTTCAGTTGCTTGTATGCTGCCAAATCAGCTGAAGATAAACGTGGTACATTGAAGATGACAGATAATTATACATAGTCTACATGCTTATAACATAAGACATGTGAAAATTATTTAACATAATATATTAAATCATTATTTTTATAAGTAAGCAAGTCAATATATACATAATTAATATGAAATTAAATTAAATAAATTGAAAGTACAATAGTCATGTCAATCGTTATTATTTTATAACTAGACAAATCAAAGTAGTATATAAAGAAAAACATTTAAATGTTAAAGAGTACTTAATTTAATGGGAAATATTTGAGAGCTGGTATCACTCAGCTCGCCCCTGAGTGACGTAGCGCGCTTATTAAACAATAGTAGTTACCCATACTTGTGTGCGTAATAAGCACACAAGCGCTTCAAATCTGGAGCGTTATTTTGTTGCAATTATAGCGCAACACTCTATTGTAAAGTATTATATTATGCCTACGTTTGCAGTATATTAGAGTATAGTAGCAACATATGGTGTACACAATACTATAAGTATATTAACAAAATAGAAGTATTGCAAAAAAATTTTTGAAGTTTATGGACTACAAAATTAAAGAACAACATCAAACATACAAAGAAAGATGTATATTCTACAAATTCCTTTCATTAGCAGACAGAAGAAAATTGCTTGATCAAATCACATTATATGATCTCATTCACGGCCGCCTTGATAATTCGCATTTACTTGGTCTTGTCAATTTCTCCACACCCATATATCGTACTAGACACACTAAATTATTTTTCATCTCTCACTCTCATACGAAATATACCAAAAACTCACCAATAAACCGGATGTGTTGCACCTATAATAATTTTTTTGACAATATTGATATTTTTACGAAAAAAGAGAGAAAACTATAAAACTGAAGTATGCAAAAATCTCTTCAATAGTTATTCATGATTAAGGTATTAACTCAGATCAAATATATGAGCACACACACGCACACGCACACGCGCACGCACACGCGCACGCGCGCACGCGCGCACGCGCACGCACACACACACACACACACACACACACACACACTCACACACACACAAGCACACGCACACGCACACGCACACGCACACGCACACGCACACGCACACGCACGCACTGTTAGGATGGCTCGCCTGGGGTCCTTTTTTTAAAAAAAAAAGACACCTTTACTGCTGCAAAACTAATTTAATTTAATTTACACTTCGGAATTTTATAAACTATAACAAAGTTGTGTACCGAACAGAGGTTAGAGTTTGACTGCATAAATTATATGAAAAATCACTTTTATATACTTTATATAATGCTTACAACAACAATTACTACCTTGTACATCGGTTCATAACATCTCCCCCCTTAAGACGGAGGCTTATCCGTTAATACAATAAAATATTGAAATATAGTAAAATCATTCAACAATTATAAAAAATTTAACTGATACAATTGCAATAGCTACTGCTTTATTTTAATTGACAATCTTATTCAATTAACAACTAAGAAACATAATAATAAGGAATATAAAACTTGAAAAAGACATAAGTGAATTTTAATCGCTACATTATAAAGCAAAGTAATATAAATATTAATCGATTAATAACTAAGAAAATTGTTTAAAAATTAAAAAATAGTTTTGAAAAGAATTTTACAATTTTAATTGTTATTTGACTATATTAATAATAATTATCAATTGAAATTAAAACATGATTAGAAATATTAAAATAACTTTAAGAAGAAATTTATACATTTTATTCTTATTAAGTATATTAGCAATATTATTTAATTTATAACAAGAAACATGTTAAGAAAAGTAATTAATAAATTTTGATTTTTTAATAATAGCTTAAATTTCGGTTATAAGAAGCTCTGCTAAATTCCTTAAATTGAACCTTGTCCTTGTTTTTACTTATCTCTATTTCTGGGAGACTGCTAATCGATTTCTTGTCGCATTCAATTGATTCATCTGAGATATCCGTTAGTTCAATAGAAGTGTTAACATTAGTATCGTTTTTATTACATTTTTTATTATAACACTGATAATATATTTGGATGCAACAAGATGTATTTTTACAACAATTTGAAAAGCATTTATTATATATCTTATACAGTATATAACTAAAAATACTGGCAATTACAATATAAGTAAGCGTTGAATAATAATGCCCGTATTTAACAATATGAGGCTGATTCTCGGCTTGATGAATTTGATTCTTTAAACTATCTAATTTATATGACGCTAATTTTAATGTTTCCAAATCAATGTCTGTTAGCGTAATTGGGTTTAGGACATTAGAACTGTGGTTTAATAAATTGTATTTGCAACAATTATCTTCAACTATGTTAAAATCGATTGATATTTGGCTAGGCAGCACAGCCTTATAATTATGCGATGGGTGAAATTGCAATGTTTGGTAATATGCAACGCAATCATTTTTTAAAGATAATATTCCAGTGCCTTGTACGGTATAATCAGAAATCTTATTATCATTTGTACATTTAACAGTCAATTTATTTGGTTTAGACTGAACATAAATAAATCGTCCATCACCAAGTTTTTGCCATAAATTAATATTACCATATATTATTTTCGAATCGCATGTTTCTGGAAGTGACATAATTACTTCAGTCAAGAGTTGAGTTTCACAGGTTGGATTATTAATTGTGGACAAAACAGAAGGTGACAAACATATCATAAACTTATTGTTAACGTTTTTACACTCACTTAAGCTATCAAACAATGCGTAATTTAATCTATCATCCGTAAGGGCTACATACAGCTTGGAAGGATGAATGAGAACATAAGTTTGTAAATTATACATATCATGTTGTGTAGGTAATGGCAAAATCTTATAAACACTAAAATTAATAGGGTTAAGAATTCACCATCAAGATGAAATATATCTGTGTATTTTGAGATACGTCATTAATGCTTTTCTTTCTTGGGAATTTAAATGAGAGCATCGTATTTGTTCAAGCACTTTTTGAGAACGATCAATATTTAAAGAATTTAAGTTATGAATAATTTCTTTATGAGTGTTATCTAATTTTGACGACATAGGTTGGTATGGAGTCAATTGAACCTGAAAGTTTTTAATTTCGATTTCGTTTTCCGTAGTGTTCAAGATGGTAACGTTAACTCTATTATTCGGCTTTAATATTACAATACAATTAGCCAAAAATACGCCTTCGCAAACTTTCTGATCTAATACTAAGGCTTCTTTACAATCACCTACTTCTAATAAATTGGCTACTTGGCACTCAATTACCATCTCTGAGCGTGGAGGTATAACGTATAATGGTTTACTAAAATAAAAGGGTATTGCATGACCTTGTAAATTAAGAGAACTAATAGAGTACTGTATATCTACATTAAACTGTTGTATAAAATCGCTACCTATAATACCATCGTAATGTAAACTAATTGTGTCGTCAATTACATGAAACAAAAAACTAAATACTATCTTACTCTTAGAAGAAATCTGGTATTCAAAATCAATCTTAATAGACCAAAGAGATGAGCAAGTGGAGTCATTATCACTGAGACCTTTCATTGTAATTATATCAGTCCCTAGAACTGGTTGATTTAATAAACTAGGATATTTCACAATAGAAATCGAAGAACCAGTATCGATAAGAAAACATAGGGGCTTTTCATTAAAATTAGTCTTTAACATAACATGAGGCAGAGAAATATTATTATTAATATTATTTATTGTATACGTTTTCTTGCGTGTGCCAACCCTAGAGAGTGACGTAGATTTTTCACAATTTATGACGTCACGTTGGCAACCACTAAATTTTTTATTACAAAAGTTATTAGAAATTGAGACATCATTTTTATTCCTTTGAGTCTCTGATTTTTTATTACTCTGTGTTAAAAATAACTTAGGAACACAGGAGTCGAGTCTTTTATTTGAAGTGGAGCATGTTAATTTAGACGAAGGTGCATTAAAACTAGAGTCCTGTGCAACCGAGAATTGACCACAGGTGCGACCTTGAGACTCCATTGAAGACTCGTTGAACGTAGAATTTAAAATAAGTTCATTAATATTTTTTGGCATCCGTGTTTTATAAGATAATTTAAGAACACGGGATTTAGAGAGATTAATAGTTTTCGTGTCATTTAAATTAATAATACGTTCCGGCAGACACGGCACCGAAACCCTGTTTAGTTTAAATTATCATTGTTATTTTCAGAGGCGCAAACAACATGTACATTAGAGCGATTATTGTCCGGCACATTACTAGTGCTCGGTACTCGTGTTCTTGATAGTGCAGTAAACTCATCGGGGCGCATATTATTGTTTTTAAACTTGAGTTTGCGACACTCACTTATTAAATGGCCTTTCTTTTTGCAATATGCACATATTTTATTGGGATTAAAATTAGAATGGGGTTTATTATAATAATTACTTGGATTATTTGAATTTTTATTACGCAATGAATTAGAATTAGAATCAAGATAATGGAGGTTAGGATAGGAAACCTTTGATTTATTTTTGTAGCACTCGGAAGGAGTGTGTCCGAGTTTGTGGCAAATTGAGCACGATTTAGATGAGCGTAGCGATAATTTACTTAATTTAAATAACTTTTCTTCCTCGATAGCATGCGTAATCGCCTCGGATAAAGTTCGAGGGTTCCTACAGCGTACAATATGCGAATAACTAGAATTCATACCCAATAAGAAAGTATTTAAAGCTAAGTCTTCCATTGCTGTAAGTCTACCTAAAAGTTCTTTTTCATCCTCACAGCTGTAGTGAATGTCAGATTGGATCCGCGTAAGGCACGATTCAATCCTTAATGAATACTGTGTCACATCTTCAGAAGGTAACTGCTTACAATTTTGTAGGTCTACAAGTAAATGCGTTGAATGTTAAGCTATTGCATAGCTTCTATCGCGGGCCTTAAGTGCGGGAAAATCCAGAAATTTCGTAACGAAAAAAACCTCACGCTCTCCGACGGGCACCGTGATGGGCCGCCGTGCATTGTCTAACGATGGTCTAACGTCGTTTCTTTTCCTCAGTCTTCGACACGGTGTTTATGTATAAAGTGTTTTGAAATTTTGAATATGAATGAACAAAGTGCATTTATTATTAAGGCTGCTCTCTCGCAAAAAGCTTGAAAAAAGCGTGCAGATGAACCAACTTTTCGTCGACACTTACAGAGAAATTACATATGAAAATAATCTACATGATCTGATACGTAATTTGGTTTAGCCATAATTTTTCTATCGGTGTCACATAATAAATAAAAAAATACCCAAATCACCTCCAAATCGTTGAGATGAAACCCTTTACTCCTTCATTGTTTATCAAAGGAATATAAAAAAAATATCTACTGCTTTGCAATACAAAATAAAATAATTTGGTTTGGTTACTTTTTAGAAATATGTATTATTTTTATGATAATAAATTAAAAATGCGTCCCGATTAAATACTGCGTCTATATCACCCCCGCATTCGTCCACGAATTCAGTGCGGGGCGCATCGTGTTGCTAGGTGGACGTACGCCGCGTTGCGAGAGCTCAGCACTACGAAATAAAATCGTAAAATATTACTGCAAAAATTTAATTTTGTTAATAGTGGAGTAGGTTTTTATATATTTTTATAGAGTAAGGGTGACAAATAAGCATACAGTCCATTAACTTGTAAGTGGATGCTGTCGCCCATAGATATCTACATCAGTTATCGATTAAAAATCAAAATGTAGACGCGTAGTCACCTCCGAGGACTAAGATGGAAATGTCTAATTTCTAATACCAAACAGTTTCGTTTCTCTTCTTAAGGATATCATGTTCTGTTGTTCTGCTGCTCCTCCCCGGTCGGAGTATTTTAATTCTTATATAAACTAAATAGGTGTAAACAAGATGTGCATTGGCTTTATGCCATCTATCGGAAGCCATAAAAGTTTTCTGTCGTTGACTGTTATCGTCTTTTACGACACCCATGGGATCCAAAGGGGTGATGGCTCATGGTTCTATTACACCGCCACCACGTGGCTCAACATTAGTTAAATAGAAATCAGCAAACATTTTTAATTTAGAAGATTACAACATATATTTAATTTTATTTCATTATGTGACAAACAATTTTTTTCGTTATAAGAGTTACTCCATTTATGGCACATGTCGCGTACCTATGTTTATAATTAAAACAGGGTCTTTATGCGTTAGACGGCGCATGTTAACATTATATCTCTCGGTCGTTCGGTTTTATTTTTTCCCGTTCATTTATTTTCCAACAAATATTGCCTTACTTTCATTTCATCTGTTTATGTCAGCTTTATTGAGATGTGATTAGTGAGATATGTTACAATAAAACTATCAATTTTTTACCCCAATTGAAAATGTCCAAACTAATTAGTGCTACATTAGCTTAATTTTTTTACGTCCATTTATGTGAACATTCTGCATTTATTTTAAAAGGAAACAAATTCATGTATCCACGTCAGAGTTATTTATTGAAGGAGGAAGCATGATATTTGCATAACTTATAACTAAACACATTGGGATGAGTTTAATATTCAGTAAATATGAGATATACATATTTTCGTATACAAAATATTATATATATTGGATAAAAACAATCTTTAGATTTTTCGGATGCTAACAAGGAAAAATACGTTTATGTAGTATGAGAAATATATTATTATTCTTCAGCCTCAATAATTAATTGGTTTTCAGTTGAAAACGGACCTAATCTTTATAATCGATTTTTTTTTAATTGCTTTGCTTGTCAGACGGACTTGCAGGGATATAATTGCAGTTCACCGTCTTACACATTTGACAAATCTGAAATTATTATAACGTTATCTTTCGTCATGAATGTTCCGAAATCTGTTTAAATGAATTCAATCACTTAGAATATTTATCACATTGTTGTACTTTTTTAATTACGCCCGAACACAATTGACACATTTTTTTTATATCGAAACCATTGTAGAAGGTAGGTTCATCTTTCTTTACGGATTCCTTCAGTGGCCTGAAATGCCAAAGTTGCCGAAACAACAGCGTTACTGCCTCTTTCAGGGCTACAACCGATATATGTATTAATTTACTCTGCGCTTATGTGAGTGTCCTAAGTGGGAAATGAGTAAATTCTTCTGTATTTGAAGTTTTTATAACTGTTGTTTATTTAACAGAACATGCAGATGCATTAAGCATTAAGAAGCAATTATTCTGATTCAAAGATGTTTCTTTTGAAAAGAATTCTACAATGTAAGCAGTTATACAAAATAGCAGTAATTGTATTTAGGTTTCAATTTTTGCGTTTGAAGCGAGGCGAGCTACTACTACTAAAACTTAGTGACAAAATAGTTAACAGTCAATTCAAAGTCACCGGTAAATGGCTAGATATAGGTTTTCATCCTTGAAAAATGTTGAATGATTATTTTCTATAAATTTTTATAACTGTAAATAAGCGTGCTCATTACTATACAATGTAATATGCTTCTAAAAGCCCAGTATGGACAGGGTCTCTCCCGTTGTAAAAAGATCTGTCCTGATCATCACGCTTGGTCGACCGATTGACGATCGCAGTGCCGGATGTCTCGCTAATTTGGCGCTGTTTCTAATCGCTGATCTGAATATTGAACGTCTCGCGTAAATAAAGATAGCGTGGATAGTAAAGCTGACATACTACTATTTATTGAAGGCTGAGAGGTCGTAATAACATATTATTTTCCCTTGCCATTGTGTGAATATTATTAAGCCTTCATTGCTGATACTAAGCGTTATATTTTTTAACATAGTAGCAAATTTTTCAACTTATAATCTAGCACATTTTAGTGGTCAGCGTGTCCTGTGACACACAGGCCTCTTCTAGCTCTTTCAAATCTTGTCTATTGTTAGCTTTTTAAACCAGATTGTCCCTCCAACAATCTTGATATTATCTGTTCGCCTTTTTTATCTGTTCACCTATCTGGTGCCATTCCCTTATGATTTGAGTCCATTTTATATTGTTTTTCCTTTTTATGTGTCCATTGCCATTTGAACTATCTTGTTTCCTTACTGTAGATATGATATCTTCTGCTCTTTTTTTCGGTCCTTAAGCGTAACGCCCAACACGATTTAAACACTTTTTTCTTGGCTGTCATAGGAAAGTATTTACTTTTGAATATCTTAAAAAGAACAGTATTGATAGTTTTGAAATAAAGATTACTATATCGAGGTAATATATAAGACTAGCCTGCTAGGCAGACGTTGTTCTGCCCTTTCTACGACCCTGTCATGTCCTATTAAGAATCCTTAAATTCGCAAAAAATAAATTGTGGGTCATGGGCAAAAAAAAAACTATCCTATCTCTCAAGTTGGACCAAACTGCACACGGTGTGCAAATTTCATTAAAATCGGTTAAGTAGTTTAGGAGCCTATCGCGGACAAACAACGTGACACGTAATTTATATATATCAAGATAATCCACAAAACGGCATATTTTCGCATATCTCACTTAAGTAGCAACCATGGAGGTTAGAGAGAAGGAGAATGTCCGTGGAGTTTTTATATGTTTTGTTTTATATTAATTTTTAAGCTATTGCATAGCTTCTATCGCGGGCCTTGAGCGCGGGGACCGAATCCAGAAATTCCGTAACGAAAAAAAACCTCACGCTCCCCACTCCGACGGGCACGGAGGTGTGGCGTTGAAAGCCGTGCATCGTCTAACGTCGTTTCAGTTTGGCAGACCTCGGCACTCGGCAGACTTCGGCACGGTGTTTGTGTGCGTGCGACTAGACGTATGCGTGTACACTAGCTGCTAACTCAATGATAAAAATTCCTGAATAACCTACATGTATTGTATGATATTAAAAATATTTTAAACAATATTAACTTCTCATTTATTCAAGAAGAGAAAAAAAAAATTGTTTTTTTATCGGTCACCACGCTCAAAAAGTGTAAACTTGATTTAATATCAAATACTTAACTGCATAAATAAAATAAATAAATAATTATAATTGCATAAGTTGATAAAAAATGCTATGCAATAGCTTTACCGCGGCAGTCACCGAGTGCCACACGTATTTTTTTTCTCTCCGAATGTCGATTTAAGAAATTGTTTTAATTCGGGCCAACTACTAAATTTCTTTAAGCAACAAGCTAATTGTTCTTTTCCTTCATGTTGGGACACAATATATTTAAACAAAACATTCTGTTGGTCTGTACTTGCCAATGAAATTGCATTTTCGCAATTCGTAAGAAATGCTGGCAAAGACTCGCTATCCCCATTGTAGGGCTTAACGAATTTGATAAGAACTGAAAGGGTGATTTTTTCGGACATTTTTAATTTAATATTTTTTCGTGTTGGATTTGATACCGATAGTGAACTATCTGAGGAGTCAGAGTTCAAAATTTTAACTTCTTCTGCTTTTACCTTTTTAGAGAATATTAATTAATAGGTAATATTTTTAAAATACAGTACAGATCATCAGAACACAACAAAATATGTTAAACAAATAGGTATTAAAATACAATGACTTAATGTTAAAATAAATCTCTTATAATTGATTATTTTTTCGGATTAAATCACTTTCACTTGTTTCACTTTGATTAATAACTTTAGAACTTTAATTTTATATTATATAAAAATTACTCACAAAATGTAGATTCTCACGAACATCTTGGTTTTTCAAAGCGTGTCAGTTAATTCGACACTGCAGCGATCACGTCAATTGCAGCGGTGGCTTGAGTACCTATTCGACGACTCAGGAAGTCTTAAATTACGACGCTACCTCGAAGTCACGTTGCGTTGTCCGTGAAGAAACCTTACACGTGGTGATGGTGGTGACGATGCAAGGGCTGATGTTGGGGGCGAGTCAAACTGTCCGGTGATCCGATAGTGCAATGGGTTGTGATGCGGGCTCACACTCGAAAGTGGAGACTTATCGTCGACCACGATGGAGCAGCAGGAGTTTCTGAATGATGTGGTGCGAGCTCGCGCCTAGTAGCGGAGTCTTATCGTCGACCACATGTGCAACCGTGCGGGCTTAGGCACATGTACCCAAGACTTACCGTCGACAGCTGGCACTTTACCCAAGGACCGTGGTGATGGACGCTAAGGTTCACGGAGCCAAATAAGTATTAGGCAGGAATTCCACGCACGCACGCACGCACGCACGCAAGCACGCACGCACGCACGCACGCACGCACCACGCACGCACGCACTCACACACGCACGCACGCACGCACGCACTCACACACGCACGCACGCACGCACGCACGCACTCAAGCACGCACGCACGCACGCACGCACGCACGCACGCCACGCACGCACGCACGCACGCACGCACGCACGCACGCACGCACGACACGCACGCACGCACGCGCACGCACCACACGCACCCACACACACACACACACACACACACACACACACACACACATTATGTTGTTGTATATACAATGTTTATAGTAGTACCGCTGATTATTCTTTGTACCGATAAGGAATCGTCGCTCATTCTTTTAAATTATGTTTAGATAATATAGGGAAACCTGTAATAAGGCTTATGTTAAGATAATCCGATCTGTTGTAAATTATTTATACACACTGGTGTCCATTTTCTAGATATTGTTGCGCACCATAGTTGATGCCTGGTATATGGCACCAGCGGCATCTAGTATCGAGTAGCAGAAATAGGAGTGTCAATTTCTTTCCAGAATATTCACTAGCGCCAGCTAGTATCGGGTATCAGAAAATTCCATTCCCAGAACTTTCTACACCTAGTCGGTCGGGACTGGTATGTGCTCAAATATTCTAGATGTTTCAGTGAAAAAGACCTATATAAAGCCGGTGGAGACCGCGACCGTGGGACAGTAAGGCAATAAAAAAAGCACTTGAGTCACAAATAAATACAATAAATACCAAATTCGATGCCTTGGAGAAATACATTCGCAAGACGAGTATTGAGATACGTAATGTTCCGAAAATAAGAGGTGAAAATAGGGAGACTTTATTCAAATATGTACACACCCTAATTACGAACTTAAATGTATCTATGGAACAAAATAATCTTCATGATTTTTATCGTCTGCCAAGCAAGGCTGATGCAACATCCTCCACAATCGTAGCTGAGTTAGGGAGTAGTCTACATAAAAGTCAGGTAATTGATGCAGTAAAATGCTATATTAAAGACAATTCTAAAGACTCACTTAACTGTAATCATATGGGAATTATGAATGTTAAATCAATAATTTACGTAAGTGAACATCTGACAACAAAATCTAAAAGACTTTACTTCCTTGCAAGAGATATAGCCAAAACTATGGGTTACTCATACTGTTGGACGTCAAACGACAATGTGTACTTGCGCCGTAAAGAAGGAGTACCACACATTCTCATAAAAAATGAATCCCAGCTCTCCGAACTTAAAAATACTAAGTGACTAGACGTAAGATGTTTTATAATATTAGTTATCCTAGAATACTCTTATGTTAAATTAGTTAAGTTTAAGAAAATATACACTAAGCTATCCTCTTTTTTAATAAACATAACCTACACTATTTCATATACACTCCCACACATAATACACAATCATTTAATGCATACCACAACTTGTTTACTTAAGATCAAACTTAATCAACAATCACAATTTACTCACTTACTTACTAAACAAAGACTATGCAACACAAATTATAATAAGTCTCACAGTTTTTACATTGTCATGAACTGTAAAAAAATAATATTGTATAAAATAACTTGTTACTATTTGATTATTTATACGTTAGGATTTAAAATAGTTTATGATAACCTTAATAATAAGATGCGGTATAAAATATTTAGCCATCTTAAAACTAATAGTATGACGTGGTTGCAATCATTTCGTCACCTATTAATAAATATACATAAAAGGCGCTAACATAAATGAAATATCAAATAATCTAGATAATATTACAAATACAGAATTTTATATTTGCAATCCTGAGGATATATGTCCTATAATAAGTCAACCAAAAAACTACACAAATATTCTATATCAAAATATTCGAAGCATAAAACGAAACTTTGATGGTCTAACTGTGCTTATAAAAAGGATGCATATGGATTTTGATTTAATTATCTTGACTGAATGTTCGCTGTCCTGCTCTGGTCCAATACCTTTATTAGAATCGTATTCTTCTCATGCCACGAAACAAACTTACAATCAGAACGACGGAGTGCTGATCTATATTAAAGATAACTTAAAATGCACCATTGAAGAGCCTACTTTCCAAGAAGCTAACTGCTTGATAATTAAATTTGGAAGACATACAGTAGTGATAGGGATTTATCGTCCATACTGCTTTAAAAACGATGCAACAAAATTTTTTTCATCCTTGAACCAACTTCTCACTGAACTAAAATGCTTCAAAAATATCGTTCTAATGGGCGATATTAATATAGATATCTTCCCTGATAATATGAACCAACAAGCCGAACTATATTTAAATTTAACAGCATCCCATGGACTTCTTCCAGCTTTTACGTCTTCAACTAGAATGTTCACATGTATTGATCATTTATTACTCAAAACACGTCAGCCCGCTAAATCATTTGTTATACAAACTTGTTTAACTGATCATGAAGCTGTAAGCCTTAGTCTTAAAATCCATCAACCTAAATGCTATTTTAACAGATTTATTCGAAAAATTGATCACGTTGGTCTTAAGCAGTTTTTATTAGACGCAAATTTTGGTCAAATATATGACAATAATAATCCTGAAAAAGTAGCAAATTTCTTAGAAGAAACTTTATCAAAGGCACTGGAAAACAACACTAAAAATATAAGATTGTCCCATCGTAAAGCCACATTAAAGCCATGGATAACTGGAATCTTAAGATGCATGAGAAATCGTGATAAACTACATAAAAAACTTAAACTAACACCCGATAATGAAACCCTAAAAATAACATATTGTTATTTTTAGGGTTTCATTATCGGGTCGGGATCGGGAAACGGAGGGTGTCCGTACCCGAAGTCAACGCCAGCAGGAGACGGACCAACGAAGATTTGGTGGTGCAACGCCGCAGACGTCGGAGGGGCAGCCACCGGCTGCAGGCCCGTTGGTAGCTCCTACATCTGCAGCACCTGACTTAGGTGCTCTGATGGTGATGCTGCAGGAGCAGGCTCGCCAACAGGAGGAACAGGTCCGTCAGTTAAAAGAGCAGCTGCAGAGCGGACAAGAGGAACAGCTCCGCCGACAGGAGGAACAGGCCCGTCGGTTGGAAGATCAGGAGGCGGAACAGGCTCGTCGGTCGGAAGAGCAGATGCTCCTCATGAAGGACCTTCACGCTACCTTTGGGAAAGAGATAAGGGAGGTGTAGCGGCGCTGTCGTCGCGCCACAATCGAAATACACCGAAGTCTAAATCACGCTATCAACATTCCGAATCAGAAACAGTATATATAGAACATCTCCGAACTATCACTCGGAGTGTCGGCCGCTCCCCGGGCAGAACACCTTGCCCGGCGGGAGATCTCCCCTTTTCCTTCCACGGCCACAGTGGTGACACCGACGTGATCTGAACACGCAACCAAACAACCTTCGGAAACTTCAAGCTTCATCATCGTCATAGAATACCCCACTCATTCGCTCCCGAGCAGATATCGTCTGCAGTCTTCATATCCTGCAAGCCATTTAGCTTCACAAGGTTCATCGCAGCACTGGAATAATAATGCTTCCTGTTCCTTCAAGCTACTCTCTGCGCCATACAGTGTTCGGCACGGCTCTGAGCCTTACTACTCGCCTCTGCTTCACGGCACTCTCGCAGATTACTTGCCTTCTTCTCGACTCACCGCAGACTACAAGGCAATCTCCTGGCACTTGCACTTTCGTCGACAACTCGACTGCACTATCGACCTCCGGTCTGAGCAGGGGGTGATGTAGCGGCGCTGTCGTCGCGCCACAATCGAAATACACCGAAGTCTAAATCACGCTATCAACATTCCGAATCAGAAACAGTATATATAGAACATCTCCGAACTATCACATGGAGTGTCGGCCGCTCCCCAGGCAGAACACCTTGCCTGGCGGGAGATCTCCCCTTTTCCTACTACGGCCACAGAGGTGAAGGATAGGGTTGCTCAACATGACAACCGCCTGTCGGAAGCTGAAACCCGAATCGAAGAACATGAAACCCGAATCAACCATGTGAACAATCGGGTTGACAACGTGATGGCTGTGAAGAAAACGCTGAACGACCTCAAACTTGGAGATGGAGCTACAGCTCCCGCAGTAGCTACAACACCTTCGCTACGTGGGTTCAAAGTGCCACCGTTCGACGGTACCTCTTCCTGTTCAGCCCACAAAATCCAGTTCGAAGCTGTTATGAAGGCGAACGGCTGGAATAAAAATCAGGCCATGACTGCTCTCACACTAAGCCTGAGTGACCAGGCCTTAACAGTTCTGGAAGCTCTCGGTGAGAAAATGACTTATGAGCAACTCCTTGAGGCATTGGAGGCGAGATATGGCGAAGCTCACCTGGAATACGTCTTTCGTGCGCAGCTTAAAGATCGCGTGCAGCGCATCAACGAAAACCTGCAGCAGTGGGCTCTAGAGGTGGAGAAGCTGGTGCGAAAAGCATACCGGTCTGTACCTGCGCTCATTGAAGGTAACCTGGTGCAGGCATTCATTGACGGCATCCGCGACCTTGAAGTCAGAGCTGCTGTGAGGCTGGGGCACCACGAGACGCTTAAGGACGCCTTGGCCCATGCACTGGAGGTGGAAGCCGTGCGGCAGGATCATCAGCAGGTTCCGTGCGGAATTCCAACTCACTGTCTATATATTCGTATATGATTAAACGCGATAAAATCCGTAATACAAAGTGTACCGATATATGCTAATGCAAGTAGCATATCGGTACGTATCCCATTTAATTAAACAAAACCGTTATAAATAAAATACATGCCGTAATAAGAAATCGTTTATTTCAGACCCTTTTACATAATAATAGAGATGCGACCACAAAGACAGTTTTGTGTTAATAACTAATTATTTGAACTTTAGGCATAAGTCAAAAAATTCTTCGTGTGTATAAATTTTGAACGTTTTGGAAATATGGATATTTTTCGCTCGATGAACATCGATTCACTAAATATCTACTGCCTAGCTACGTGGTAGCGCCTGGTGCAGCGCCAGCAGGGGTGCGCGGCGTCGCGCCGACAAGCCGCAGCGCGCCGCCGCAGCCGCCGCCGCCGCCGCGCCGCACGCGCCTCGCGCGCTCTCCTCCAGCCGCGCGCCGCCCCCTACACGCTCCACGATCAACGTCTCGATCTCATTCTCCTCTACGAACACAAATATTCTCAACGTGACACTTTTGTAATATGATTTGATAGTTTCGTGGCAGAAAATGTTGCAGCTATATTATGGTTGTATCACGAATGGGTTGGCTCGATCGGGGAGGGACCACACTTACAGAATAGTAATGTAAAGACCGAGGACACATTTTGCCGTTGTCACAACAACGTATCTACATTTTCAATTCATCAAAACAAATGGACAGGCCCAAACTATAGTTTTCAATGAATTTACCGATTACTCACCCATATTACTCTATATTTCGTTACCAGTAGTATAAAGGAAAAACCTCAGATGCGAAAAAATTGTCATAAATCTAGAAAAAATTCAAAACGGGATCAAAGACATCTCCTCGGAAAATTACTGTAGGTTAATGGATTATAATCATGCAGCGGAATTTATAGTAAGCAATATACACAATATAATATCGAAAAATAATTTGGTAAGGACAGTATCTAAGAAAAAGTAACCATTTAAACCATGGATAACCGTAGTGTTGACGCCTGATGCATTTCATAAGCAACCATGTGCCTTAGATTCCTTAAGAGAATAAAAGAGATAGACCTTTACCAGATCAATCTCTCTTATTATTTCAAAATTTGGGATAATCCCCCACATGTAGGATTATTAAAATGTATACGAAAAAGGGATAAAATGCACAGAAAACTTAAAAGATCTCCTCATGATGAGAGTATTTTAAGCGAATACAAGCAATATAGAAACATATGCAATAGTATTATAAACACTCATAAAAGACACTTTTTAAGAAATTTGTTAGAAAATAGACGTGGGGATATCAAAGGTACATGGGAAGTTATTCAAAATATTAACAACTTAAAACAGGTTAGCAATACACCCTTTGTATTTAAATGTTCTCTTGATGAATCACCTAAAAAAGCACTTAATAAAGTGAATACATAGCTTACGTCTATTTTCAAAACACTAGTTAAAACTACATTAAAGCTACTTGGTGAGGCGGAAGAGAGTCTAGCAAGTAAGAGTATGCACAGCTGTGTCGACTCAATAATTTTCTTACCCATTGACCCATTAGAGATAAAGAAAATTGTACAGCAGATGAAGAATGCAAAAACACCTGGTGCAAAAATCATAAAACAATCAAAAGATCATATCACCGACACGACACCGACACGATATTCTCGTTAAACCACTATGTTATATATATATATATATATATATATATATATATATATATATATATAGCCTGAGCCTGTAAACAGGGGTTTTCCCAGTTGTTTTGAAAAACGCCATTATAACCCCTATACTTAAAAGCGGAGAAAAACACTTATCAACTAATTATAGACCAATTGCACTTTTAAGCACGCTTTCTAAAATTCTGTAAAAAATAGTTAATAATAAACTTACGAAAGGCTTTTGATATTGTGTCACCGAGGATACTTCTAAAGCAAATGGAGCGAATGTGTGTACATGGGATTCCCTATGATTGGTTTAAAGATTACTTAAGTAGTCGAAGCCAGCAGACTAAAGTTGGTACACACATTAGTGATGAAACAAACTGTGATAACGAAGTTCTGCAAGAAAGCACTCTTGGACTAACACTTTTCCTGCTGTACGTTAACGATCTCTGCAACATAAGAAGGAGCTGATTTATTAATGTACGCAGATGACACCGTCCTACTATTTAATCATCAGACTTGGGATGGTGTGCAAACACTTACAGAAAGAGGACTGTGTGAAGTTTCGAAGCTCTGGAACATTGTTTGCTATCGTTAAACATATAAAAGACGAAATCCATGTTTCAGGATAACAAAGGCTACGAACCCTTTTAGGTTAGGTTAGGTTAGGTTAGATTTGGTTTTTTTTATTATAACTAATCTTTGATATAACTACTACTGTTTATGCAGTACCTTTCTTACTTATACTAAAATTAATGTAGTCTAAACAATTCTTTGCAATGTTTTTTTATTCTTTTGTTTATTCCGCCGTGTATTCTATGTTATTATATAATTACTCTGTTGATACATTATTCATATCCAATTTCTTATCTAGGTAATCGACATAAAGATGAGATGCACTTATGCTAGATTTTAATATATTACATATTATATACAGATCTGCGATTTTCGATTTTAAGATCTGCGATTTTCAGATGCACTTATGCTAGATTTTAATATATTACATATTATATACAAATCTGCGATTTTGTACGTCTTACCTACACTGTATGTCTAAACATGTTTTTTTTGTCTGTTTTTTTCCTTTTCATTTTTTTTCCTCACTCAATCGAATTTTATTTTGTTTTCCTTCTTTTCTCTATACAACATTTCCTTTTTTTCCCTATTGCTCTTTTTTATTTACAATTCAGTTACTAATCTGCCTACTACTTATCTTACTTATCTACGTACAGTATATATCTATATTTACACACTTGCACGCATATATTTTCATCGATATCGTGTTCCTTACTACTATCTATATTATACTATGCAGATATGTCTAACATTTAAACTATATATTTGCTCCCATTTTCCTTGCTTATGATTCTTAATACTGTGGGTGCAAATTTCATGAATATAGTTCGGCAATTGTTGTCTTACATTATAATAAATAAGTTATCTTTCCTAATTGTCATTTCCATGCTGCATTCGGATTGAAATCTACTTTTGCTAAAGCGTGGGCAGTCAATAAGTAAATGTTCAACTGTTTGTTCTAAGTTTTCGTCGCAACTGCAACTGGGGATGACGAGAGCTTTTACTTATATAAATAGGCTTTATTTCCACCGTGACCAGTGAACAGATGGGTAGTTAAATTAGTCATTTTTATAGTTTTTATTATTTTATATGCTATTAAAATGTTGGGGAAAAAGGTCTTTGTTAGATTACTGGTAGGAAATTCTTCATATCTTCTTTGCCAGACTTGCAGAGTGAAGTTTCTGATGAGGTGCTTAGCATAGGACAATGGGACTTTGTCATATGCTGGTCTTTGTTTGTTTTTTATCGCAGCTCGTTTGGCTAGTTCATCTGCCCTCTCGTTACCTTGGATTCCACTGTGTGCTTTTATCCAATACAGCATTATGTTTTTTTCGTCACATTCCATTGCCGTTATTGATTCTCGGATTTCAGCAGCGATTGGATTCGGAGATGATGGATCGCAAATGGTTATGATTGCCGATATTGAGTTACTTAGTACATTAGCTCCTTGGTATTTTTTGTCAGCTACATATTTAACGGCTCTCAGAATTGCTATCATCTCCGCCTGAAAGACACTACAGTAGTTTTCCAGTCTAAATGTAATTGTTTTTGTTTCAGCTCCGTTTTGCCAGACTGATACAGCTGGGATACTTTATTTTCAATCTTGCTGCCGTCGGTGAATATTTTCGGCTAATTGTTTTTAATTTCGTCAATTTCATTCTGGTTGTTTATGAGTTGAAATTGTCGCTCTGTTCTTTCGGAGGGATGGGGCAGGTTGTAAGGACTTACTCTTTTTTCTAATGGCCTATCCGGCAGGTGTTCAATAGGTTTGCCTCGCTTGATATCATAGATGTTAGCATTCTCTTTAGCCCTTAATGCTACCGGTATTATTTGCGAAAATAGTGTGCTGGAGATTAGAGAATTGGTTCTGTGGCCTTTGCAGATTTTTATACCGAAAATTTGAGTCATCATATTAAGCATACGTTCAATATTTTTTTTCCGTTGTATTAGCCCAGCAGCAAGCAGCGTAAAGTATAGTCGGCTCTACCACGGCTAAATAAATTGTCCTTATGATCTCAGAGTTCAGTCCCCAGTGATCCTTTGCTGCTCTGGAGATGTCCAGATGAGGCTTAAAGTTGATGTTTTTATCTATTATTAGGCCCAGAACCTTTACTCGATCCGAAAACTTAAGTTCAACTCTTTACATTTTTAAAAGAGGTTGGTGAAATTTTTGTTTTTTTGGTGACGATTACTGATTGAGTTTTTGGGGGGGTAAATCTAAGTTTGTATTTTTTAAGTATTTATTCGGTTATAATTCTAAGAGTATGATTCACTTCTTCTAGTTCTTGACCATTTTGATTGGTGGCTACAATTAAAATATCATCGGCAAATGCTTGTACATGGGTGGTCAGTTTTTCTGTACTTTGCAGCAATGGGTCAAGTAAAACATTCCAAAGCATTGGGCCACAGGTAGATCCCTGGATGCGTTCTTTATTTGTGGGTTTTTGTACTTTATGTCCAGCATACTTAAGAAATATTTCCCTGTCAGACAGATAGCTAATTATTATTTTCAACATGGACATATCAATTCGTTTAGAGTTGAGTTGACTTACTATGGCAGGCCACCATGCATTATCAAATGCGCCCTCTATGTCAAGTGATATGATTACGACTATGGCTTTTTTCTTTATACCTTGTTTTATAATAGTAAAGCTGTCGTGTAAGGCATCCTCTGTGCTTCTTTGAGGAGTGAAACCATATTGTCTATCACTCATCCTGTTTTGTCTTCCCAGCTGCCATTGGACTCTATTCACAAATAGCTTTTCCAGCGTCTTGCCTAACACTGGCAACAGACCAATAAGCCTATAAGCCTTTGGCTGGGAGTAATCTTCCTTATTTGGTTTAGGAATTACTTTGATTGTCGCTTTTTTCCACGTTTTTGGAAAATAGCCAAACGTCAAGCATTTATTACAGATTGTTTGTAGGACTTCCGGATTAGTATCGAACGCGACTTGGCAAATATCCGATGTAAGGCCGTCCGCTCCAGGGGCTTTCTTGGGACTCATGTTTTTGAATATATATATATTATTTCTTGTTTCGCAAATTGCCTTATTGCCGTAGTGTGCTCATATTTTAATCCGTTTATCAATTCTAGCGTGTGAATCCTGGCGTGATCTTGGCGTGATCTGCTGTGTCAATACCATAGCTATCCCAAGGAAAAAATGTGTCAGCTAGTTGGTTTGCCGATTCTACTTGCGAGAGAGTTTCACCGTTGGAGTCTCGGAGTAGTCTATCCTCCTCTTTACTAGAACATACTTTGAGAATTCGGTATATCCTTTGCCATAGTGATTCTTTTTCTTCCCTTGAACATAGGTCTATACAGCTCTTAGTTATAGCTTTCTCAATAGCGCTGGTCGCCCTACACTACGCCTACCAGTACGAGGCTGCCACTCGAGAACCTTTCTTCCTCATCGGTTATCGGTTCTTCGAGCTATATGGCTGGCCCATTGCCACTTCAGTTTACTAATCCGTTGGACTATGCCAGTCACTCTGGTTTTACTGCGGATATCCTCATATCTGAGTCTATCACGCAGAGAAACTCCGAGCATAGCCCTCTCCATAGCTCGCTGAGCGACCTTGAGCGTCCTCATACGGCCAGCAGTGAAGGACCACGTCTCAGATCCGTAAGTCATCACTGGCAACACGCACTGGTTGTACACTTTAGTTTTCAGAGATTGAGGTATACCTGACGAGAAGATGTGTCGTAATTTCCCGAACGCTGCCCAGCCGAGTTGAATCCGTCGATTGACCTCTCGGTCGAAGTTAGACTTACCTAGTCGGACTATTTGTCCCAGGTAAACGTACTCGTCAACAACTTCGAGCATAGTGCTCCCAACAACTACCGGCATAGGTGTGACATGGACATTAAACATGATCTTTGTTTTGTTCATGTTCATCTTAAGACCTATCCGTTGGGAGACACTATTGAGGTCATTGAGCATAGTGCTTAAGTCCTCTAGCGATTCTGCCATAAGGACTATATCGTCGGCAAATCGAAGGTGAGTGATGTACTCGCCATTGATGTTAATACCGTATCCTTTCCAGTCCAGTAGCTTGAAAACGTCTTCCAATGCAGCGGTGAAGAGTTTCGGGGATATAACGTCACCCTGTCTTACACCTCTCTGCAGTTGGGTAGGTTTCGAGCTCTGGTTCTGTACTCGGATAGCCATCGTAGCACTGCTGTACAAACACTTCAGCACTTCGATATACCAACAGTCAACTTGGCACCGCTGAAGGGACTGTAGGTGCTACAGTCCCAAATTTCGACAGAATCAAAGGCTTTCTCATAGTCCACATACGCCAGGCAAAGTGGCAGATTGTACTCTTCGTTCTTCTGTACAATGCCGCAGGGTATATATGTGGTCTATGGTACTGAAGCCTTTTCGGAAACCGGCTTGTTCGGGAGGCTGGAAGTCGTCAAGCGAGCAGCAAGCAAGCAGCGAGACTTAAGCAACTTTAATACTGCTCGTATTAAAGAAGTGATCGCGCGGAACCAGGGCTCCAAAGTCTTTGCCAGGGATCTGTCGGCCAGCTGCTGGCCCCTTCGGTCCCTACTCCGAATTTCCCTAACTTAAGTTCACCGTTTTCTCTTTTGCCTAGTTGTGCGTTGAAGCCTCCCATCAACACCGTGTAGTGGGTTTTGGAGGGATGCATGGCTTTGGAAAACCCTCATACATTTCCTCCACCTCCTCATCGGGATGTGCCGAGGTTGGTGCGTAAACCTGTATGACCTTCAGCGAATACCGTTTGGTGATTCTGAGTATCAGGTACGCGACTCTCGTCGCCACACTCCCAATCGTTACAACGTTGTTGATGAGAGACTTGTGGACGATAAATCCGACACTTCCTTGGGACAGATGGTCGCTCTCCCGGTGATAGAACAAGTTGCCGGATTCGAGAATCACCGTGTCCTCCTCCTCTCTTCGGACTTCGGATAATCCTATAATATTCCAGCGCAACTTGTCTATCTCTTCTTCCAGCTCCAGGATCTTCTCATCAGTCCTCAGGGTGCGTGCGTTAAATGTTGCCAGGTCGAATCGTCGTAGGTGGCAACCGAACCTCCACCGGAGATTCTTAGCACCCCCTGCCCCGCCGTTACCATGGTCGCCACAGTAGCCAGGAATAGCGGGGCCGCCGGGGACTGGGGGCCGTCTATTTGTGTAATTGTTCATGGGGGGTATATTGCCATAGTTGCCACGCTTGGCGAGCGGGTTGGCAACCGCATTTTTTTTGTCGCATAGTTGCTGTTATCAGTAAGATGCTGCTGCCCATCTCCTGCCTGTCTCCCTCTGTCGCCTTTTATGACACCCACGGGAAGATATGGGGTAGTGGATATTCTTAACCGCCACTACACGGTAAATATTCATGTTTACCGGAGGTTCATATATAAATGTGAACAAATAAAATTGTATCTTTCTTTCGATAGTATGATTAAGGTCTCATTTGACCACATGTGTCCACTCCAACATTTACATAAATTGAGCCTAACATTTTTTTTTCAAACGCTTTTAACAAACATGCAAACTATTAAATAGCGTGAAACAGTAACGCATGTATTCTGTTTATTTAAATAAAAAATAAAAACAAACTAGACTTCAGGTGGATGATTATGATATGATATATATGATCACATATGATCACGACTTCATTCACTGTGTAGAGTTTGGCCTTACACCGGAACACCATTCGTCTCGCACATCCCCATCTTTCCTTAAGACAGTGCGTTCGTCTTTTGTCTTTCACTAAAATGAACTTGTACCCGTTTAACAGAGCTTGTCTGTTCCCTTGATGTGACGTTATGAAAACTGCTCCACCATATTATATATATATATTACATAGCTGTTTTCAATTTCCGCCTTTGGTTAATTAGTGGTATACTTTTATCACAAGCGGTTAAAATATTTTGTGTGTAGTCGTTTATTATGTTTTCTAACTTGTGTGTTGTTTCGATTTCTTATATTTTTTCTTTTGTTATGTTATTTTTTTGCAATTCAGCTCTTAAATCCTTTTTTAGTTATATGTTCTTGTAGTATTTAGGTTGATTTCAATGTCGTAGCTGTTTATTTCTAGGTTGAATAGAATTGACTTATGATTTGATATGGTGCAGAATGTGTCGTCTACTCTCCAGTTTTTGACTCTGTGAAGCAACGAGGACGAGCAGGCTGTAATATCAATTATACTTGTACATAATGATCCCATTCTATATGCGGAAAAGGTGGGTTTTGTTCCCACATTTAAGATTTCTAAATTCAATTCTGCTAATACTTCCATAATAGTTTTCCCTCTATTGTCGTCTGCGTTGCAGCCCCACCAGATACATGTTTGATATGTATTTCTTGACTGTTTGTAGGTCTTCGTCTAGATTTCCTTTTTCATGTAAATACATACAAATAATACCTATTTTTGAGTGTCCTAAATTTAATTCAACACCAACTATATCTTCACGAAGAAAATTAGGGTTTACAGAGAATTGTATTGTTGGGTCTGTGACAACAATTGCCGACCTAACTGGCTTGGAGCTGTCATATGTAACTTTTTGGATGATACGGTATTGGGTTCCCACAGACAGGTGAGCTTTTGCACCCACATAAGGTTCCTGCATTAGAATGATCGAGTATCCCTGCAGCATCCTGTGTCATTTTGATGTTTTTCTTTATATTGGAGGATCTGTGTTGTTCTGTCTAAGTTTGACCTGTCGTTGTCTGTATCTTAACAATATGATACTGAGAATCTTGCAATTCTATCCCACTTTTGCCACTCTTGACTTTCTGGACTATATGCAGGATGCAATAGATTTTCGCGTTGTGCGATGCTGCAGTTACAGCACTTGGGAGCGTTGTTGCGGTTAGAGCACTCCCTCGTATCGTGCCCCTCACCACAATATCCACAACGGAGCTCATTGTTGCAATCCTTTGCTGTGTGACTGAATCCAAGACACTTAAAGCACTGATTTATTGGAGATTGGTCTACGCATGGAACAACCTGGTAACCTATACGCAGCTTCTGTTCTTTCAATTTAGACCACATTTGAGAAGTTTCTAGAATTACGTTACTTACTTCTCTTATTCTTCCTCTGGTTCTGCGAAGGACTTTAACTTCCTTATCTCAAACTCAAACTCAAATATTTTATTGCGTTCATGTGGTTACATAAATCGTCTTCCGATAACTCAGTTAGAATATTACTGTTTTGTAATGTTGTTGCTTTAACTAACTTTGCAACGTACAAGTCATTTGTGACTCCCACTAACCGTAAATGGGGTTTTTTAACTACTGGCGTAGACACTGTCAATCTATTGCAGGTATCGCGAATGGCTGCTTTAAGTGTCTGCCTGTCCCGCTTTGAGTCACAATTAATAATGACTCTTTGGTTTTTCAGTTTTGTGATTTTATTGACGCGTATTCCCAGTTCCACTGGGTCAATATCTTTTTTAACTCGTTTTAAGATATCGTCACACGTAGAACGCGGGTCTATAGATTCGACGATCATTGTATAACGGGGTGTGTGAGTCACTTCCGCGTAGGATTTCCTGGTGGTTTGAGTTAGGCTCTTGGTAGGTTCCGTATATATTTTGTTGTCTTTTGAATCCTCTGTGAACGTATTTATGTTACAGATATTTTTGATTTCTTCGATTTTTTCCCTAATCTCTGTTATGGCTAGTTCTGTTCCAAGGTCGGAATTTCCTTGAATTGCTATTTGAGACGTTATAATCTTTTAGTTCACTAACTTCGTTGTGTACAGTTCTTAGTAAATCCGTTATGGGTTTGATTGAGTTTTCTAAATCGGCTATTGTGATCCATTCCCTGGGTTGGTTTGCCAATTGGTATGCTTGGAACATTTCCTTGGTGTCCTGTAGTTATGATACTTATTATGTGGTTAATTCTAGGATCCGGTTGTGTGTTGGATTGCTCTGCAATAACTTTCTGGGTCTCAGTGGCAGTATTACTTTTAATTGATTTTTCTACAACCAAGCTTAAGTTTGTAATGAAAGTGTTCATTAAGTTCTGACATTTTACCTAGCAAAGTCGTAATGTATTCAAAGTGCTTCTCAGAATGGGCACCAAGTGATTCTTTCAGTGACTGCGGTTGCACCTTTGTGGCTAACCCATGCACTTACAGTTGGATTTCGCTTATTGTTTTTATCGGTTCATCAATCTCATAATTTAGCCATGAGCATACTGCCTCCACAACTTTCCCTGTTGCTATAATTGCTTCGTATGTTTCTTCAAGCTTCTCATAATGGGAAGTTTGTATTTCAGCTAGTTTTCTGTTATGTGCACGCTCAATATGTACCAGTTCTTTGGCAGCTCGGGATCTCTCCTGCTCCGCTGCCAACCGATGTCGTGAGCGAGAGTCTGATAAAGATAAAACAGTTTCGTTAAGGCCTTGCAAGCAACTGTGGACCTCACTCTTACATTCCCGTTTCATATTTCCTGCTTTCTCCAGAGCTTCTTTTCCGGAAAGCAGGAACTTATTAGCCCTTTGGGTTGCTAAGTCCATGGAAATGCCTGCACGTCTCTGTGACGGTGGCAGTATACTGGATCTCCTGCTGTGGCCACTTGTTATACTGTCACCATCAGATCACTCGTCTTCAGTCTCTCTGATCGGTTTGCATAGACCTAGCGCGTTAAGTTCTTTTTCAATGTCCATAGTTATTGAGCTAGCATCTTCCAAGACTGGACCCTGAGGCGGAAACCAAATTGGCGCAAGAGAATCACGTATGTCATCTCCGCTATCTCTGGGAGCATCAGAACTAGCAGAACAAGAGCCCGAGTCTCCAACTATTGGGCCTTTAATATCCTGCTCCTCCTCCGTAGCTCTCCCAGTCGTAGCTGCATTTTGAATTAGAACTTTTTTGCGCAGTGCCACACTGGGGGTGGGACTAGTGCCCCTTTTTACTTTCGATGGCCTTGATTTAGCGGAGCCGAAGCCTGAAGATGCAGATCTACAAGACATTTTTTCCCCACTAATGGACGACCTTGATTGGGATATCAGTCTTAGATTTATGTACGATATATAACCGGAAGTCGTTTGAGCCCAAACACTGCTACTATCTGATGAGCGGCTTAAGAATTACAGACGTTCGAAAATTTCTAATATGGCGGACTGTATATTATTATATATATATGTGCACGACGCAAACAACATGATACATCGAACGAAATACATGCTTGTTGTAACCGACGCTAGTTGAACAACCTAGGGGCAGTGGGCGGAGCCATGAGGGTGTTACGATCGTCACGGTTCGACAACTAGCAATGGTTGCACACAGCAACGCGGAAAAACAGGCGCAGCCTTATTCATTATATTTATGTTAAAAAATATAACTTTATCATAAAAAGAATAGTGTTGTAACTATGTAATAACTCTCCCAATAAAGACACCAAATGAATAGCGAGAGTTAGCAGAGATTTAAAATGTAAATTGTATTTGTTCTTATATCTAATTTACCTTTCTTGTATATTACCTTTCTTGTATAGTAATTAAAATAAGATATTATAACATAAACAGGGCATGTTATCGTGACGCGGCCGCGGAGCAAATGAGGCTACGCACACCGCGCCGCGGGGCAGGGTCCTCAGCCTAAACGCTAAAGTTGTTAAATATAAAGTTTAAACCTTTTTAATATGTAAAAAAATTGTTGTGTACGTAATAGTATAATAAGTAGTTATAAGAATATTACACATTTAATTCTGTTTGTTAGTTTGTAAGAGTTATAACCAAATAAAGAAAGGCGCGGGGGTGAGGCATGGGTCCGCTGGCCAGCAGCGGCCGAATCATATAAAAGACGCGCCGGCCGGTAGGGTCGGCAGTCGCTCTCCAGCCACTGAAAAGGCAACAGCAAGAAAAGGTACAAGTTCCTCGTCATCGCCGCTTGCCTCCTATTTAAGCAAGACCAACGCGTTTCATTCATTTTTCGAACGGCGTTACGGCGATCCGTAACAATATATATATTTTTTTATTAGAATAGCTTAAGTACGTAGGTTACCGTTTGCCCGTGACTATGCCGAAAACTACATCAAAATCGGATGTTTCGTTCAGGAGTTATGCGAGTTCTTTCGCTAGGCAAGATGGTGGGGAGGGTGGCCACTACAGTATAGGATCGAGCACCTTTGATAATAATCTTCTATTATAGCAGATGATTAGCATACAAATATGTTGAAAACCGCATCAAAATCGGACACTCGGTTCTAAAGTTATGCAGTTTTTAAATATCCCAAGATGGCGTCTCAATATGGCGGTCAATTATTGTAACGCGGATTATTTGTAGCTCAGTTTGAGTAAGATAGCCAAGTTTGAGCTCATTTGATTCATCTTTTTATAGGCCATACAGTAGTATCGCCAAACTGTGGTGGTAATGACGATTCGATTTTCTTGTATAAAAGTGTGCTGTAAGAAATTCTAGCACCTTTGCTTCAAACGCCGTATTTCTGTGACGAATACTTTCCGAGATATAACACTTTAAAAATTTCCAATATGCGATGAGCTGGGGCCGGAGACTTTGCGTCAGCGGGGGGGCCCAGATGCGGAGTTTATCCCGCACCATCTTGTAAGGGCGCCCCCACGGATCTCTGTTGAGAGTCTCCAGCATCTCCTCACGGGCCCGATCCCGGGCCCGCAGGACAGCCTCCCGGAGGGCGGTTTTCGCCGCTCTGTATCCCTCGTACAGCTCCGCCTCAATGGCTGCCGCATTCGGTGGACGAATGCGGAGCCTGCGATGCCTGGTGGACAGGTGCCGCGCGGCGACACACGCCTCGCGCAGAGACGTCAGCTCACGCGACCACCAATACACTTGACGCCGGGCTCTTCCTGGCCGGACGCGGGGCATTGCCACGTCACATATCTCGGACATGGCCTCCTGGAACCACCCTGCCTCATCATTGACGTCGGCAGGCCTGTCCGGTGATGACACCCAGGCCTGCACGATCGAGGCTTCCAGGAGGAGCTCCCAGTCCAGCTGCTTCAGCGCCCAACGCGGACCACTCGGGGCCTGTTGGACTGGCGCGCTCGAGGGCTGGGTGGAGACATCAAACCGGATGTACCGGTGGTCGGAGTAGGTCTCCACCCCCCTCCATGACACGCCAGTCAATGGCACGCGGCGACAGAGCGGGGCTAGCGAACGAAATGTCCACCACCGACTCGCCCCGCATCCGCACACACGTGGGGACAGAACCCCGATTTAGGACGACCATGCCTGTCTCCAGAGCCCAGTCTTCCACCATCCTACCCCGCACATCTGTACGACGAGAACCCCAAGCCAAGTTCTTGGCATTGAAGTCCCCGAGGACAAGTACGGGGAGGGGATAACTTCCGACGACGACTGCTCTCAGCTCTGCCAGAGAGTTGTGGAGCTCGGCGAGAGATCGGTTCGGGGAGAAGTACACCCCCACAACGACGAACTCCCCGAACCGTGCTGCTACGCACCCCTGACCCCTCCTGACACCTTCAAGGGTCGGGGTACCGGCGGCGGCCGAAGAGATGATGGCCACTGAGCCGTTAAGGTCCGCCACCCAGTCCTCCCCTAGGCCAGACAAAATACGGCTCAGCGACCACAGCGATGTTAATCGACCACTGCGCCATGCTCTGGAGCAGCAGATCCTGAGCGCAGGCGCAGTGGTTGATATTCGCCTGGAGGAAGCTTAATGGGGCCGTTATAGGCATTCCATTTCAGCTTCCTCCACGGGGGGCCTCTCTACGGGCGTCGGTGTCGCGGCGGCGGCGGCGGCGACAGTGACAGCGGTGGCGGTGGCAGTTGCGGCTGCGGCGGAGGCCACAGAGGCGGTGACGGATTTGGCCCCTACCCTACCCGCGGCCTTGGCCTTGGCGGGTGGCACGCAGGCCTTGCTTCCGGCCCGGTGATCGGCTGGCTTGCCGGTCGCCGCACATGCATCACAGTGCGGCGTGGCGCAGCAGGTCGCCGATATGTGTCCGGGCTGACAGCAGCGGAAGCAAAGGCCACTGCGGTCAACCTCCGAAGGTTCTGTACCCTACAACACACGTTTTTGACATGCGCGTTGAAGGTCAGCCCATCGTCAACTGTGAGGCCGAGTATTTTTATTTCTTTGGACAGGCCTATGTTTTCCCCGCCCATCTTCAGAAGTGGTGAGTCATATTTGATCTTGTTCGTAATGATCATGGCCTTTGTTTTTTGTGAAGCAAATTTAAGCTTGTTTTTGACTCCCCACCTCCGAACATGTGCGAGGGCCGCATTGGCCCGTTCCTGCACTTCCAGTGCTTTATCTCCAGAGAATATCAGGACCACATCATCTGCAAATGCCTGACAGTGTTCCCCTTTATCGTTCAACTTTTGCGGTAGTGGATCAAGTAATAGGTTCCAAAAAATTGGACTGCCTATTGAGCCCTGCACGCACCCTTTTGTGGTCTTCTTGACCCATTCTGCCCCGGAATATTTGACGCAAACCGACCTATCCTCAAGATAGCTGTCAATCAGCCGCCTCAAGTTTATCGGGCATCCGGTCTTTGCAAGTGCACATCGTACAGCAGGCCACCAAGCGTTGTCAAAGGCTCCCTCTATGTCAAGTGATACCAGTAAAACTAGTTTTTTTATTTTTAATCTCAGCCCTTATATGCTGCATCATGTCATAGAGGGAGTCTTCGGTGCTACGCTGCGGCATGAAGCCGTACTGGATTTTGCTTATCTTAGGTACGATGTGCCACTTGATTCGTCTTATGGTCATTTTTTCAAATATTTTCCCTAGTACAGGCAAAAGCCCAATCGGCCTGTAAGATTTAGGGTGCGTGTAGTCCTCTTTACCAGGTTTTCGTAGTACCACTACCGCCGCCTCCTTCCATTTACCGGGGAAATGTGCAAGTTCTAGACATTTGTTGGCTACTGCCAAGAATAGTGTCGGGTTCAAATTTATGGCCGCTGCGCAGATATCAGCTGTGAGACCATCATTTCCTGGAGCTTTCCTAGGATTAAAGCTGGACGCGGCTCACAGGAGCTCTTCCTCTGTAAAGGGTGGATCATTTGAATCATCAAATGACCCTTCGTTCACTTCTTCTGCTGCTTTTCTTATTAGCCTGTGTTCCGCGTCGTCATCCTGGTCTTTATCCTCCGGATAGAAAGTCTCCGCTAGAACTCTTGCTGAATCTACGTTTCCCAAGGTCTTTCCTTCCCACACAAGGGGGACGTCCTCTTGTCTTTGAGTTGTTCGGCCTATTACCCTGTATATCCCGTCCCACATTGTTTCCTTCTCCTGTTTAATGCAGAAACTCTTCCAGCTGGCGGTTTGTATGTTTTTAACTTTTTGTTTGTATTCTTCTTTAGCTCTAATATACTGCTCGACGACCCACTCTCGACGAACTGGTGCTGCACAGGAAATTCGGCATTTCAGCCTGGAGACCTCCTTTTTTGTTTGAGTTAACTCGTCGGTCCACCAAGGCAATCTGATTTGTATCTTATTTTGAATTTTTGGAATGCTATGTTCACAGACGTCAATTATTGTTTGTGTGATTTCTACTATTTTTGTTTCTAAATCCTCTTTATTTTCTATTTTATTAATTTCTATACTATTTATTTGATTTTCTTGCCAAATATGGGTGAGTTTCTTATGAAACTCACTCCAATTTGCTTTTCTCGTGTTAAATTTTCGCGTTATTCTCTTTATATCGGTGGTTATAGATCTTTCTAAATTTATATCAAACAAGATTGCCCTGTGGTCCGAACTAGTTACTTCTTCTGATAGTCTACAGTTGTCTATTCGTCCAAGCAGGTTTGTCGAGCAGGTTGTTATGTCCACACAGCTGGAGAATCTCTTCCCACCCCTGATGGTGTCGAATGTAGGCTCAGTCCCTCTATTTAGAATGTGGAACTCCATTTCGTCGAACTTGGCAGCTACCTCAATGCCCCTCTTGTCAACCTCCCGGCTTCCCCACCACGTATTCCAAGCGTTTACATCGCCACCGATTATCACGTTCCCAGTTTTTAGGCCTGCCACGGCCGCTCCAATCGTATCCAGGTATGGTTCTAATAATTTGTCACCCTCCAGGTAGACAGACACCACCCCCAACTCCCATGCACCTGTCCTCAGTTTAGCAACTGCGATGTTCTCAGTTGTGAGGTCCGGGTACTGGGTTATGGCAATGGTGTCATCAAATAGCACAATGGCCGCCTTTATCACTTTTTCGGTGTTTAGACTTCGGTTACATTGTACTATTCTTGTCCCTGGATGGTGCTTCATTTCCCCGATCCGTCCAATATAGGGCTCATGGACCAAGGCAAACGATGCCTTGTTTTTGGTTGCCTGTATAATTAGTTCGGCCGTGGCCAGCTCACTCCTTTGTAGGTTAGCCTGGATCACGTGATATCGGTGGTTGCTTGGGGTTATATTACTGTTTGGCTTGGAGACAATCTTAACAATACGCGACAGTGGACCTCGCTAGAATCTCCCATCTTCTTCTAACGGGGCAGTCTGCACTGAAGGCATTGTGCTCTTTCTTTTCTATTTTCGCCTTGAGGCAATTTCTGCATGACGGCATTTCTCCTGAAAGCCAGTCAGCACATTGCGATTTCAGGTGTGGGCCTCCGCAGTGGCTACAGACCTCTGTCGTGTCACTGCATAGGCGCTTGCTGTGACCATAGGCCAGACACCAAGAACATAGCACAAGAGGGGACTGATCTTCTACCCTTATTCGCTGGAGATCCACATGGATCCACCCACCAATTGTGAGGTAGTTCCATATCTGGGGCGAGACTCTGATTACAATGTGGGCGGTGTGTGGGTTTCTAGATTTTTCCTATACTTTATCTCCATTCTATTGTCTTTTTCGTCTATGTTTTGAAAGAGCTGTTTGTTTTGTGTTCTTACTGCCTTAATTACTTCTTCGTCCGAATTGTATTGTAGTACATCCTTTAATATAACTAATGGGTCTTTGTTTTTAATGTCGTCTACAATTAAATTTTGACTCGTATTTTTTATTCTTTCTTTCACTCTATTTATCTCTTCCTGTGTGCTACATCCCAGTATTACTTTTCAGTCCCTTGCTTTCCGAATTTTATCTATTTTTAAGCTTTCCTCTTTGGCGTTTATTGCCATTCTTACTCTGTCCATAACTTCCTCTCCTGTGTCTTTCACGTCACTTGATGTAATGACTACCGAGTGCATTGGCGTATTTTGTTGTGGCTGTCTCCTTGGTGGTCCGGCCAATACACTCGCATAGGTCCCTTTCTCTTCGTTGATTTCTTTCTTCTTTATTTCTTCTCTTAATTTCTCCATCTCATTTTTATTCTCCTCCAGGAGTTTCCCATGCTCCACCAACTTCTTGATTAGTTTGTTGTGTTCTTCTAGTTTTCTCTTCTCAGAATCTTCTTCCAGTTTATCTACTTTTTTCTCCCGCTCTTTTGCATTTCTTTCTTTTTCTGTGCCTTTTCCTGTCTCTGCCTCTTTTACCAATTGGTAAAGTCTATCTATTGCTTGCGTGACTTCGGTCTTTATATCATTCCTCAGATTTCGCGAGTTGCTGAGGTGCAATTTCGCTCTGTTAAGACAGGCTCTAGCTTCCGTTATACGATCTGGATATTTTATCGTGTCCATTTTAGGCGAGTTTTCCGTAGGTTCCACCAAATCTCTACGGGTTGCCCCTTTTGACTCCTGGGATGGTACTATCTTTGGTTTTGGGCGTGCCACCGGGACCACCTTTTTGGGGGAAGGCTGAATTCCTGCTTCAGCGTCTACTTTGCCTGCCTCCCACTCCCCAATGCTTCTCCTCACACTTGAGGCCTGCGTCGTTTTATTATTTTTGGGAGAAAGCTCTTTCTCCTCTGTCCCATTTGGAGAGCCTTGGGGGCCCATGTCCTTAGAACTATCCTCGGTCTTTTTGGTAGGAGTGCGGAAGCCGAACATATTCAGGGGAACGCGTCCTTAGGTCACAACAATAAAATAAAATAAAAGTAAAAATAAAATAAAATTTTTTAAAAAATTTTAAAAATTTATGAAATAAAATTTTTTGTAATGGTTTGTAAAAGTTATAAAATGTTTTTTAAGACAGCTTGACACGGCTATGGTGGGCTTGTGCCCGGTATCGGTTAAATAAGATCCTATAATCGCGCGGCTCTATGTTTCTCTATGTAGAGTTACGCTCTATTTTTACCGTTTATACCCTTTACTTAATTGTCACACTCTGTTTCACTTATTTATTTATAATTTTTAGGGATGTTATAATTATTCCTATAACTCTATTAGACTCTATGTAGAGTCAGTATATCAGCCTTTTAATTTATTGTCAATTTGGTTGTCCAAGATTCAGTTCTCTACCTGGAGTTGTCTCTATAATTTAACTTAAAAGTAACATTTAATTTACACCACAGCACACTTAAATTCTAATTATTTACACTAAAAGAAAATATAAAGTAAAATTATATATAACATAAAATAAAAATTTTAAAAATAAAAAATAAAATATAAAAAAATTTTTGATGTCTCTATGTAGAGTCTATATACATATATATTTGAAGGTCTACAAATCTAGATATTTTTACAAAAAACCCCGTTCGACTAGACCCACCGGTTTCTGTGTTATAGGTGTTTAAAGTTTTTCATCCCCCCAGAGACTAAATCGAAAAGTCAACTTAGGGGTAGGTGGTTGATACTATGTCAAAATGATCCGGTGGGGATCGAAGACTATTCAACTTCTGGATAGTGTGGGGGGGGGGGGGGTGACGGGGGGGGGGGCGAACGAAAATTTTGTCAGAATTGAGCTAGGAGGCTCCGTTTTCCTGTAAACTGAAAACACAGTTATCGTGCAGTTTTCAGGGCCTCCCAGCTCACACAATTAATTTTATATCTTAAAAACGACTTGACCGAAAATTCTGTAAAAAATAGTTTATATAGAGCGTTAAGTGTTCTTTAATAATATATTACTTTAGAGTTTTGGTGTCCCGAAATTTTTTTTTAGTTTTTAATTTTTTTAATTTTGATTACTAATACCAAGAACCGCAAAAAGGATCTAAATCGTGTAATTTGGTAGGGACAATTTTGAAAAAATTTGGGAAAAATATATGTAAGCAAACAAAATTTTTGACACTATTTTCAGGAGTTTCAGGAAGATATTTCAGCCACCACGTGTTTAAACAAATTTTTTAAAAATATCTTAATATTATTATTTACACTCCGATTTTAAAGTTTTTTATGTCTATTGTTAAGTCTCGAGTTTTACTTTCACATAAGGTTTATAACTATATAGGTCGTCACTTAAAATTGAAAGTTATTCACCTTTGAATCTCCCGGCTGAAAATCGGTGTCTCCAAAGCGTGATATCTCCGGTGTTTATTGTCCAATTTTTGTGATCGAGGTGTCGAACGCTTTGCCTCAAAATCCTCTTCCGATGCATGATGTCAAATTTGGCCGCACAGCATCCAATCCGAAAACACGTGTCCACGTGGTTTTGGATTTCCGAAAATATTTCGGTGCACAGACGTTGAAAAATCCGGTAATTGGCCAAGACGCTTAAGCTCGTCAGGGCGCTTCTTTTGACATAATAAAAACCATATGTCGTCGATCGTTATCGAGCTACGTTTCACTTTGAAGTTTTTTGAGGTTATAAAAACCAGTTTTTCTGTAATAACTTTTTTGTTTTAACACTTTTTCACTTCTCTTTTCACCACTATGTTTGTCTCAATGAGACGCGTCTAACGATATATAACACTTATGATTTGGTACACTTTGATCCAACACTTTGATTTTTCGAACGCGGAGCGATACAAAAATGCTGCGTACGGAACGGCGTTTGGAGTGCAACTGAGTTAGGTTAGGTTAGGTTAGGTTAGGTTAGGTTAGGTTCCCCCCCGAACGGGTTCCCGCCTTGTCGTGGCGGGGGGCTTAGTAGTCGTGGCTTGATCTCCCACGGTGAACAAAGAGGAACCCACGTGGCTGGCCCGAGGTGAAGGGCCGGCCTGAGGTGGCCACTCCGAGTGGGCTTGGGGAGCCCACTTCGGATGTGTGCTGGTGGACTGCAGCGAGTGGGGACTCCACACCCTCTACCGCTGCAGCCGAGGTGGAGTCGCGGAGGAAGAGGAGTGTTGGTATGGCGATGCGCCACTCGCCCTATCCTCCGCGACTCAAACGGGGCCGCACCGTTGATGCGGTGGTGATGGGGCTGCGGGGGGAGAGGATTATCGGTATTGCGAGGCGCCGCTCTCTCTATCCTCAGCAGCCGAATCTTGGTTGGCGGCGGAGCCATAGACCAGATCCGCCGCTGGGGTCGGGAAGGCTAGTACTTCTAAGTGCTCGTTTTTCCTGGCCCCATGGCCTTCGCGCATCGGACGCGGGGGCGTCTGTTGCGCAGATGCAATTGGAGGCCGTGGAGGAAGGCGTGCCATGTGTTCTGGTGCGTCTTACTTGGGAAGGAGAACGGGGAGGAATATTCCTCTCCCGAGGAGGTGCTGCCATGGGGCGGCAGTCGCTGGTAGGGCCGCGGAAGTGTGCGAAAGCGTTCCCGTAGCCCTGCCAATATGCGACGAAGGTGGAACACCATGGGGTTTTAGTCGGTGCGAGTCCGACATAACCCGTCCTTGCCCCCGCGAGGCGGGTATGCGTAGGCATTTCCCCATGTAAAAAAAAAAGTTAGGTTAGGTTAGCAATCGTCCAATCTTACACAGATAATCACCAAAGCACCCATGCCCGGTAATTATTTGAGTAAGTCTGTAGGTGAGTCTTCCTGCTCGTCGCTGCATCCAGGCTTCGAAGACCGGCAGGATTGCTTCAATGACGCGTCTGCGTTCATAGCGCTCCTCGAGTCGAGAGCGCCATGATGCCAGAGCGTTTTGTCGTTCCTGCCGTTTAATTGATCGGAGCGCCTCTTCTGGCTCACTACCACCACTCTGGCGCAGGGCACGGATACGAACGTACACCCTCGCGTCCATTTCCGCCAGTATATCTAGTGGTGGAAAGCGAGCCAGGATAGTCGCCGCCTCAAAGGATACTGTGCGGTATCCTCGTACGATCCGTATGGCCATCCTCCGCTGAACACTGTAGATTTTAGTTCTACAGCGTCGGATGGCCAGCCTTTTTGCCCATACAGGCGCTCCATATAGAGCTACGGATCGTATAACTCCCGCATAGAGGCGACGTACTTCCTCCGTCGAACCCCCCTAGATTGGGCAGCAGTCTATGCGTAGCACCCGCTACCCTTTCGATCCGGGGGACTAGGCGCTCGAAATGTTCTTCGAAGCCCCAGCGACTGTCCAGGTGGAGGCCTAGGTACTTCATGTACCTCCCCACTCTGACTTCAGACCCACCCACGCGGATACACGAGTCGGGTGGTTCCCTGCTCCTTGGTAATTTATGGAACCATATGGCCTCGATCTTGTGAGGCGCTATTTCTAATCCCAACTCGTGGATTTTGGCGACGACGACTTCCGCCCCGAGTTCGGCGAACTCCGTGGCCCTCTCGAAAGTGATCCCGCTGGCGATCACCAATGTGTCGTCAGCATAGCAGACGATATCTACACCAGCGGGAAGATCGATTCGCAGAACCGCATCATAGGCGAGGTTCCACAGTAGCGGCCCCATCACCGAGCCCTGTGGAACCCCACGTTTGATCTCCCACCGGATCTTCCTGCCATCTTGCCCCATGTACAGAATGTACCTGTCGCGCAAGTAGTCCCCGATAATACCTTGCAGCTAAGGGGGCACCTGATGATGTGCCAGTGCCCTCCTGATTGCATCCCAGGGTAAGGAGTTAAAGGCGTTGACGATATCAAGACTTATCGCCAACGCCACGCCACCCTGGGATATTGCTTGTTCCGACAGGGAGCGGACGCGCATAATCGCATCTAAAGTGGAACGCTCCCGTCGGAACCCAAACTGGCTATCGGCCAAATCGGGACCGACGCGCGACAGATGCCTATTGAGCCGACCGGCAATTATCCTCTCGAATAATTTGCCAATCTCGTCCAACAGGCATATGGGGCGGTACGCAGAGGGAGAATCAGCGGCCCTGCCCTCCTTCTTCAAGAGGACCAGCCTTGCTTCTTTCCAGGCTGTGGGGAACGTGGCACAGCGCAGACACCTGTTAAACAGCTGCCTGAGCCTGTCCCCCAGGGCAGCCAGACTCATCACTAGGGCCCGGCTCGGGATTCCATCGGGCCCCGGTGCTGTGTTCCGGGCTTTTAAGCGGCTAACGGCTCGGTCCAGCTCTTCGACGGTCACCCCCATCTCATTCTGCCACTCCCATGAAGACGGTAGGTGACCTGAGGGACTTGACCGGTCCTCTGGAAAGAGCGTGCTGATCACCCTTCCCAGCAGATCCGGATCGAGAGTCTCCGTCAAGGGGGCCGACCAAGGCCGAAGCTTACCCAGTACCATCCTGTATGGATGGTACTGGGTAAGCTCCGGCCTTGGATCCTCGTTGAGTCCCTCCAGAAGCTCTTTCCAGGACCGAGACCTGGCGTTAGCTATAGCAATTTGAAGCGCCTTTGTAGCCGCTCGGTATGCCCCGTAGAGTCTGGCTACCTCCTCAGGCGGAGCTCGCCTTCTTCTCCTTCGAGATCTGGTGTACTGGCGCCGACTTCGCAAGCAGAGCGCACGGAGCCGAGCGATTTCTGTCGACCACCAGTACACTGCTCTACGCTTGGGGCGACTGGTTCTAGGCATGGACAGGTCGCAAATTTGCGCCATCGTACCTCGAAACCAGTATGCTTCCACTTCAGGATCGGACTGAACCTCTTCGGCGTTATTCGGCCAGGACGCGACGATGGCGGCGGCTTCCAGCTTATCCCGATCGAGCTGCTTAAGACACCAACGCCGCGGTGGGCTGCGCCCTCGGCGACTGGGGTTACTGTCAGGCTGGCGAAGTGCGACATCGAACACGATGTGGCGGTGGTCGGACAGTGTGACCGCCTCCTCCGCCACTCGTCCAATATGAATGTGATGTGATGAGTTGATGAGTTAAGGTAGGTTAGGTTAGGTTAGGTTAGGTCAGGTTAGGTTAGGTTAGGTTAGGTCAGGTCAGGTCAGGTCAGGTCAGGTCAGGTCAGGTCAGGTCAGGTCAGGTCAGGTCAGGTCAGGTCAGGTCAGGTCAGGTCAGGTCAGGTCAGGTCAGGTCAGGTCAGGTCAGGTCAGGTCAGGTCAGGTCAGGTCAGGTCAGGTCAGGTCAGGTCAGGTCAGGTCAGGTCAGGTCAGGTCAGGTCAGGTCAGGTCAGGTCAGGTCAGGTCAGGTCAGGTCAGGTCAGGTCAGGTCAGGTCAGGTCAGGTCAGGTCAGGTCAGGTCAGGTCAGGTCAGGTCAGGTCAGGTCAGGTCAGGTCAGGTCAGGTCAGGTCAGGTCAGGTCAGGTCAGGTCAGGTCAGGTCAGGTCAGGTCAGGTCAGGTCAGGTCAGGTCAGGTCAGGTCAGGTCAGGTCAGGTCAGGTCAGGTCAGGTCAGGTCAGGTCAGGTCAGGTCAGGTCAGGTCCAGGTCAGGTCAGGTCAGGTCAGGTCAGGTCAGGTCAGGTCAGGTCAGGTCAGGTCAGGTCAGGTCAGGTCAGGTCAGGTCAGGTCAGGTCAGGTCAGGTCAGGTCAGGTCAGGTCAGGTCAGGTCAGGTCAGGTCAGGTCAGGTCAGGTCAGGTCAGGTCAGGTCAGGTCAGGTCAGGTCAGGTCAGGTCAGGTCAGGTCAGGTCAGGTCAGGTCAGGTCAGGTCAGGTCAGGTCAGGTCAGGTCAGGTCAGGTCAGGTCAGGTCAGGTCAGGTCAGGTCAGGTTAGGTTAGGTTAGGTTAGGTTTTTTTTTTTTTTTTTTTTTTTATTTTTTTTTTCTTCCCCTGATACGTGGAGGTCAGGGACTTTTTTCATCTTTAAGGTGTGTATTTTTTCACCTTGTTTTCTTTTCTTCTTTCTTTTATTTATTTTAGATTTTATGCTATCATTCATTATTTCTAGTCTTACTTATGTTCTTATTTCTACTAATTTTTATGGAGCTGTTTACTTCATATACTTATACATTATATTTTGTTACAGCATCCGGTTTCTTAGGTACTATTTATTTCTATTTACTACACTTCTTGTTATATGCTTACAATATTTTATGAACCTATCTCTAATATACTTATCGCTAATTATTTTATTTACATTTTCTTCACTTACCCTAATTCCTAACTCTATTTCAATTTCATTTCTCTCTCTACCATATATTGGGCATTCTGTTAATATGTGCATTATGTTTTCATTTTTTACAGGGTCGCAGGCACATGCCGGGCTCTCCTTACATTTAAATCGAAACAAATATTCGGAGAACCCGCCATGTCCTGTCAAGATTTGAACTAGTATCGGATCCATTTCCATTTTTCTAACAACTTTATATGCATCAAGTACGTCTGGGAAAAATATTTTTGTTGTCGAAGCCGTTTCTCCATTTTTATAACGCCGGTTCCATTCATCAAGCGATTCCATTCGGATGCGTCGCTTGATGAATGATATCGGACATTTTCCGTATACCGGTTTTGTTTTACTCTTTGTTGCAGCTTCTTTGGCAAGGTGGTCTGCTCTCTCGTTTCCCTCCAATCCTGCGTGGGCTTTAATCCAGTATAAATTTAGTACTTTACCTCGTTTGTGTAGTTCAAAGATGTTATTTCTTATCTCCACTGCCAGGGGATGGAGGGAAACGTCTTGGACAATTGTTTGTAGAGCAGACCTTGAGTCACTATATATGCTGCAGTTTTGTGCTGGAGCCGTTAGTGCATATTTAGTTGCTTCCAGGATTGCCAGCAACTCTGCCTGGTAGACGGTGCAAAAATTTTCCAATTTCAGTTTTCGGGTATTTGTCTCCGCAACGTCATTCCATATGGATAACGCCGCTCCGACTTTCCCCTCTATCCTACTCCCGTCTGTAAATATTTTAAGACCCTTGTTGTCATTTTGGTCAATTTGTGCACCGTCTTCCAGGCATGTGAATTTCAATCCGGGCTGTATCGCGGGATGTGTGGTCTTGGAGAATTCGATTTTGGTTTCTACATCTCGATCACCCACTATCCGCCAGGAAAAGCCCTTCTTTATTTCATAAAGAAGGGCTGCTTCCTGGACCCTTAAGTCCAACGGAAGCAACCCGGCGAGTAGTAGGGCCGAGTGTAGAGAAACTGTCTTATAAGATTTTACAACTTTTTGCACAAACCCGCGCTGCACCATATCAAGTTGTTTCTTTACCTTATGTTTATTGGTTGCTGATGCCCATACACTGGCCGCATACATGACTATCGGCTCAACCACTGCAATATAGATGGTCCTAATGATCTCCGGGTTCAGGCCCCAATGTATCTTTGCAGCTCTCGACAGTTGACGATATAAGTTCTGGACTTTACAGCATGTTCTATTAGTGTGTGTATTAAAGGTAAGCTTGTCGTCAACTGTGAGGCCGAGTATTTTGATTTCTTTGGAGAGTTCAATGTTCTCCCCGCCCATCTCCAGAAGTGGTGAGTCATACTTGAGCTTATTTGTTACGACCATGGCTTTTGTTTTTTGTGGCGCAAAGTTAAGCTTATTACCGACTCCCCACCTCCGGACACGTTCGAGAATTCCATTGGCCTGCTCCTGCACCTGTTGTGCCGTATCCCCCGGAGAACATCAGGATCACATCATCTGCGAAAGCCTGGCAATGGGACCCCTTTGCACTCAACTCCCTCAGGAGTGGATCCAGAAGAATATTCCAAAAAATTGGACCCCCGATCGAGCCTTGCACACACCCTTTAGTGGTCTTTCTTAAATATTCGGCCCCAGCATATCTGAGGCACACCGTTCTATCTTTAAGATAGCTATCTACTACCCGCCTCAGATTTACCGGACACCCAATCTCCGCGAGCCTACACCGTATCGCCGGCCACCATGCATTATCGAAGGCTCCCTCTATGTCCAATGATATAAGCAGAATCAACTTTCTGTCTTTCAGTTTGGTCTTAATAAACTGCATCATGTCATAGAGGGAGTCCTCCGTGCTGCGTTGTGGCATAAACCCATATTGATTCCGGCTTATCTTCGGAACGATGTACCACTTTATTCTGCGGATTAACATTTTTTCATAAATTTTCCCCAGTACAGGCAATAACCCAATCGGCCTGTAAGATTTAGGGTGTGCGTAATTTTCTTTGCCAGGCTTTCTCAATACTACAACTGCCGCCCTCTTCCACTTGATGGGGAAGTATGCAAGGCTGAGGCATCTGTTTACTAGTGCCAGGAACAATGCTAAATCCAGAGTGACGGCCACTTCACAAATGTCCGCTGTTAGACCATCGTCACCGGGCGCCTTTTTTGCACTGAAGCTGGACACGGCCCACATAAGCTCTTCTGTTGTAAATGGTGGGTCACATGGACTATCATGTGACCCTTCGTTCACAGTTTCCGCTGTTGCTCTTGTTTGCGTGTGTTCCGTGTCGTCGTCTTCAGTACGCTATCCTGTGGATAAAAGGTTTCCGCCAGTATCCTAGCCGATTCCTCACCGTCTAGCGTCCTCCCGTCCTGAACAAGTGGGACATCTTCTTGCCGTGCCAATGTGCGGCTTATAACCCTATATATACCGTCCCACATTGTTTCTCGGTCTTGCTTACAACAGAACTCCTTCCAGCTGGTAGTCTGAGCTCTTTTTACTTTTTGTTGATATTCTTCTTTCGCTCTTATGTATTGCTCGACCACCCACCCGCGACGGACCGGCGCTGCGTATGAAATACGACGCTTCAGCCTGGAGACTTCCTTTTTTACGTTGTGATAGCTCCTGAGTCCACCAGGGCAGTCCCATCTGTTTTTTAGTTTTTAATTTTGGGATAGCTGTTTTTACATGCTTCTGTTACCGAATTTGTATATTGTTCTATTTTGGTTTCTAGTTCGTCCGTTGTTGCTATTTTATCTATTTCCTCTTTACTTATTCTTTCCTCATTCCAAATTTGGACGAGTTTCTCACGAAACTCACCCCAATTCGCCTTTTTTGTATTATATTGCCTAGTGGTTCTTTTTATATTGGTGCCGATTGATTTTCCTAAATTGATGTCAAATAGGATCGCCCTGTGGTCAGAACTGGTTATTTCGTCGGATAGTCTCCAGTTGTCCATCCTCCCGAGTAGGCTAGTCGAGCAAGTAGTTATATCCACACAGCTGGAGAACCTCTTTCCGCCTCTATACGTGTCAAAAGTGGGCTCAGTCCCCCTATTCAGAATATGAAGTTCTAATTGATCAATCTTTGCGGCGACCTCTATTCCTCTGCCGTTCGTTTTCCGGCTTCCCCACCAGGTGTTCCATGCATTTACGTCCCCACCGAGTATCACGTGTCTTGTCCGTAGACCCACCACGGCCGCATCGATCATTTCTAGATAAGGTTCAATTGGTGTATCGCCCTCTAGGTAGACGGACACCACCCCCAAGTCCCACGCCCCGGTACTCAGCTTAGCGACCGCGATATTCTCCGTCGTTAGGCCGGGGCATTGGGTCATGTCGATGGCGTCATTGAATAGCACAATAGCTGCCTTAACCACTTTTTCAGTGCTCAGGCTTCTGTCGCTTTGTGCTATTCTCGTCCCCGAGTAGCTCTTCATTTGACCAATTCGACCAATATAGGGCTCTTGAACCATAGCGAAGGATATTCCTCGCTTGGTCGCCTCTGTTATAAGTTCGGCCGTGGCTAGTTCACACCTTTGAAGATTCGTCTGGATCGCGTGATATCGGTGGGTACAGGTGTTAGGTTCCATGTTCGAATTTGAATCAGCTTTAGCAATATGCTACGGTAGACCTGGCGAGTACTTCCCATTTTCTTCTAACCGGACAGTCCGAGCTAAACGCATTGTGATCTTTTCTGTCATATTTCGCTTTGTTGCAGTTTCTGCATTCTGGTGTTTCTCCAGACAGCCAATCAGCACATTCTGTTTTGAGGTGTGGGCCTCCGCAATGGCTACAAACGTCAATTGTTTCCGTACATATGCGTTTACTATGTCCATATTCCAGACAACGCGAACACTGCACCAAGGGGGACTGGTCCATCACTCTTACTCGCTGTAAGTCAATGTGAATGACCTCAGCTTCGATAAGACGATTCCAAATCTGAGGCGAAACCCTCATCACAATGTGGGACGTGTGCGGGTTTCTTGTTCTTTTTCGATACTTAATCTCCATTCGATCCTCTTTTTCTGTTATATCCTTGAAGAGCTGTTTATTTTGCGTCCTTATTGCCTTTATGTATCTCTTCATCCGTATTATATTGCATGACATCTCTCAAGATTACTAGTGGATCCTTATTTTTTATGTCATCCACATTTAGATCTTTCCCTGCTTTAAGTAATCTCTCCTTGACTCTATTTATCTCCTTCTCCGTTCGGCATCCCAGTATTACTTTTCTATCCCTTGCCTTCCTAATTTTATCTATCTTTAACCCTTCTTCCTTGGCATTTATTGCATTTCTTATCTTATCCATGACCTGATCTCCTGTTTCTTTTTCATCATTCGACGTGATAATCACTGAATGCATGGCCATCTTTTCTGAAGGCAAGGGTAGAGGTGAGGATGGGCCCCTTAGTGGCCCAGCAACTATACTTGCGTATGTTGCTCTGTCTTCTTTCATTTCCTGCTTTTTCATTTCTTCTCTTAATTGTTCCATTTCAATTTTGCTTTCCTCTAATAATTTGCCATGTTCTTCCAGTTTCTTCATTAAGGCTTGTTCTTCTTCCTTTCTTTTCCTGTTTTCATCTTCTAATCCTTTTTTCTCCTGGTCTTTAGGCTTTTGTTCTTTCTCAATGTTCTTATCTGTTTCCGCCTCTTTCACAAGTTGATAGAGCCTCTCTATTACCTGAGTAACTTCCGTTTTTATATCATTCCTCAGGTTTCGAGAGTTACTCAAATGTAACTTAGCCTTATGGAGACAGGCTCTAGCCTCCGATACCCGATCCGTAAATTTTGTAGTTACGGTTTTTGGAGAGCTATCTGTGTTCTCGGCTGCTGGTTTACGCGCTGTTGCTCTAGTCTCCTGAGATGGAACAATCTTCTGTTTTGGTCGAGCCACCGGGGCTACCTTTTTTGGTGAGATTTGTGTTGTAGTTTCCACATCTATTTTTCCCATTTCCCACTCACCAATACTTTTCCTCACGTTAGGGACTTGCAACGCACTATCGTTTTTAGGAGAAGGCCCAGCCTTCTCTCTCCTGCTTGGAGATCCCGGAGGACTCGTGTCCCTGGCACTATCCTCAGTCTTTTTAACGGGCGTACGAATGCCGAACATTTTCAGGGGAACGCGTCTTGGGTCTCAATAACCAATAAAACAAGTTATATAGACAAAAATAAAACAAAATAAAATAAATTAAGACAAAGTAAAATAAAATAAAACAAGCAACAATACACAACAATTAATGAAGTCAAATTATAATAATTTTTAGGTTTGTAAAAGTTATAAAATCTTTTGAAAATTTTTTGAAAATAAAAGTTGCAGTATTTAATTTCCCCAATCGGCAAAACCACACAGATACCGCGTCACAGTAATATTATTATAAAAAATTTTTTCTCTATGTAGAGTCTCAACTCTATCTTCGTTAATATGTCACTACGTATACACGTAAAATACAATATAAATGTTGCAACTAGAATTTCTAAAAATTTAACTTTAATAATCTATAATAATAACTCTACCTAGAGTCTGTCTATATCTCTCTTGGTATATATTTAAAATTTGATTTTGATTTGAGAAAAATTTTTTCTTGCTCTACCTAGAGCTTCTCTATTTTCTATCCTTAATCTTATAAACTACACGTCAAATTATATATTACACTTATCACACTTAATTCTAATTATATTTTGGTCTGGCACAAAAATAAAATTTTTACAAGGCTCTATGTAGAGTCAGTCTAAGACTAAATTACTAGATCTATTTTTATAAAGTTATTTACAAAAAACCCCGTCAAAATCGGATCACTAGTTACTTTATAGTTACAATTTTAAATTTTTTCATCCCCCAGAGACTAAGTCCAAAAGTCAAGTTAGGGGTAGGGGGATGAAACTTGGTCAAAATGATCCGGTGGGGTCCGAAGACTATCCGTTAACTGGATAGTGTGGGGGGGGTGACGGGGGGGGGACCCCGAAAAAAATGTCAAAATTGAGCTAGGAGGCTCCGTTTTCCTGAAAACTGAAAACACAGTTATCGTGCAGTTTTCAGAACCTCCCAGCCCAAACAAATAAATTCGTATCTCTGAAAGTACTTGCTCTAAAATTCTGAAAAAATGTGTTTTGAGTAGCTTATTAAATAGGGAATATTAAAGTAATTTTGACAAAAAATTTTTGTTGGAAATTTTTGGAAATTTTTAATTTTGAAAAATGACTTATAAAAACCAAGAACCGCAAAAAGAGCCTAATCCGAAAATTAACTGTAGGAAAATTTTGAAAAAATTTGGGTTAATATAATTAAGTATTTCCTACCTTTATGAATTTTTTCAGATTTTTCAGGCGCACTTTCAGGACACCACGTGGTTTAACTTAATAATAAAAAGTCTCTTACAATTAGCTTTTTGCACTCCAAATTTCAAAATTTTGGTGTCATCTTGTAGGTCTTGAAATGCTCTTTCATATGACGTCAAAAAACATATATGTCCTCACTGAAAATTAAAAGTTTTTTACTTTTAAATTTTTTGACTGAAATTCGGTAACTTCACTGCGTCGTATCTTCTTTGTTTCTTGACCAAATTTTTTGGGCAAGGTGTCAAACGATTTGTCTTGCCGTCTTCTTTGTAAAACCGTCGTCAAATTCAGCCGCACACCTTCAGGTCTTAAAACACGTGGCCACGTGGTTTTTTAATTTTGGTAATATTTCCGTGCGCGAGCGTCGAAAAATTTTTCTGATTGCTCAAAAAGTTAGAGCTAATCAGGGCGCTTCTAACGACACTAAAAAACCACTATGTTGTCGATTTAGTTTAGGCAGCGTTTTACTTTTAAGTTTTTGAGGTTAGGAAAAAATGGTTTTTCCGTGTAAACTTTTTATTTTCCGCACTTTTTCCACTTTTTCACTTATCACTATGTTTGTCTCATTGAGACGAATCTTTCGGTGTATCACACTTCGTAATTTGAACAATTTGATCCACAACTTTGATTTATAAGACGCGGAGCGGTTTAAAAATGCTGCGTTCGAGACGGCGTTTGGAGCGCAACTGGTTAGGTTAGGTTAGGTTAGGTTAGGTTAGGTTAGGTTAGGTTAGGTTAGGTTAGGTTAGGTTAGGTTAGGTTAGGTTAGGGGTTAGGTTAGGTTAGGTTAGGTTAGGTTAGGTTAGGGTTAGGTTAGGTTAGGTTAGGTTTTTTTTTTTTTTTTTTTTTTTTTTTATAATTATTATTTCTACTCTACAGACTCGTAGTCCGTACCCTTTATTACATTTTTTTTTTATTAATT